>CM029518.1:21994417-22325566 GCA_017140615.1 Eucalyptus cladocalyx | reverse complement strand
GGTGACGCGAGATCGGGGCGGCGATGACGAACGGGAACAAGCAGAGCACGGCGGTGGGCAGATCTTGGCCTCTAGACAGCAGCTGCAGCGCGAGCTTGCGGGCGATGGAGCGATGATGGTAGGGCAGCAAGGGCGTCGTTGCCGCGGCGACGAGCAGTGGATGACAGCTGCGGTGGGCCGGTTCCGGGCGGCGTCGGTATGGCGAGGCGGCGGCGTCCGGCGAGACAGACGACGATGCCGAGCGGTGGAGGAGGAGCCGGCGAATGGCTGCAAATGTGGGCGGCGAGCGGTGAGGGAGACGATGAACAGTACCTGTCCCCTCACCCTCTGCCGCTTGTACCTTCTTATTTGCTTTTTGCTTTTTTTCACTTTTGATTTTTTCACCGAAGGAAAAGCCTAAAAAACCCTCAAAACCCTCAAAAACCAAGAAAACAATTTTCCCCTTTGTCTTCAATTGTTTTGACCGGGAAGCCAAGAGAAAGAACCCCACTGTGGCCGTGTATTTCTTGTGTGGCCTCCCTCCAAACCCTACGCATTTAATCTATTTATAGGCCGTGAGTTAGGTTTTAATTTTTCAAATCCATATCCACGAAAATTCCTTTTTCCAATGTACATTTGATTTTGATATGTGATTTAGGATTGCAAGATGATTCTTCTAAAATTTAAAATTCATGATAAATCAACTGTAAAATCTTTCCAAGACATGGGCTTCGCCAATTTACTCTCCCTTGTAGGCTTAGTCCAATTCACCAAATTGTGTGTCTGAACCATCAATTTGAACTCCATTCGTCACTGCCCAATGTAGTTCGAAATTAAGAAATAAATGCACCTAAAACTATATGCTATGCAACAATTAATCCTTAATTTTTAAATATGATAATCGATTAAATGGGGCCCAAAATTTAGGTGTCAACACATAGCTACACTACTCGGCTCGCCCAAGCAATCTGCATAATAAATTTTTATGGCAGTTGCACTCTGTCATCGCATATGTCATGTCCCATCATTTGAAATATATGCAAAAGTTTGCGGATGCTATTTATACACCGCATGACAGCCTTGGTCTCAGATTTTCTTTAATCTTGAATGAGTCTTATATTATGATGCCTCTTCCTCTTGGTCAACTATCCGAATAAAGGTAAATTGATGTTTCAAACGGGGCCATATGTTATCTGGTAGGATTGGTGACCCGAAGTGTAAGAGTCGACTGAAGTTGCAAATGTCAATTGACAAGAGGTTTTGTGAATTGTGATTCTTGAATGCCTCGTACAGAACTAGTGCTTCACTCATAGGCTAATTGTGTGTGTGTTGTCGCGACCTTCCCGATGGTGAATTATTCAAAGAAAAGGTTAATGAATTACTAAGTCCATAAACTTGCGTGGACCCTCCCAAGTCCTACCAATCGCAACTAATGAATTAACCCATTTAAATACGCAATTATATTTCATTTGGAGCCGCCATCAACCAATTAGTGTTGATTAGAAACCCAAGGTAAAGTATGGGAGAATACTTTACTTTGCAAACCGTGAGATTCAATAGGTCCGGGACGTGGATGCAGTAGATTACCTAACGATTTAAGTCGTATTTTTATTTCAAAAATATTTTGGTGTAGTATTGATTAATTTTACCTAAGCTACTAACATGCAAATGGTGACCATGCGGGGCGCACAATCAATAAATAACATTCAATAAAAATGCTAATAAATATGCATGCCCTAAACATGATTTTCAAATGACATGACACTTAATTTTTTTATTAATTAAACGTGAATCTTAATTTAACTTAATATGCATGAATTTATTTTAATGACATCACGAGATGCAATTCATATGGTATGACTTAAACTTATCACTATATGTATGCAATCTAATCCTAAATATGTATGTGCTACATGATATGGGATGGATGTGACATGGTATTTCATATGCATGCTCTTTTGCGATTTTTTTAATGATGATTCATTTTTTAATGCATATATGCAACCTATAAATAATGATGATATGAAATGAGATTAATTATGAATTAACCTATTAACTAACTAGACTAACTAAAGTGAATGATATTCTAATTTATTTTAGAATCAATTTAACTTAAACTATATCTTTATCTTGAAAGCTATATAAAAAATCAAGACATGCCAATATTATTTAAATTAGCCCTAACAAAAATCACCCATCTAAAGTATAATCTAAAAATGCAATTCTAATTTCTTTTAACCCTAAAAATATAGTCTTAATTTACTAAACCTAAATACTCTAATGCAATATTTAGATTTTTATGTACTTTTTGATTTTTTATTTTTTAATCTTTCCAAACAAGTAATTATTTAAAAAGAATAAGAATGAAATTAAAATAACCGAAAAAATAATCCGTTGTCTCACGGATTAAATTAACAATTATTTTAACTCTATAATGATTAACGATTGAAATACTATCAAAATTCCTAAAATTAAAGTAATTAAAAAAATGACCCGACAACAATTAATTTAGGAAAATTAATAATTACCATAATTTGGGATAAAAACCCCTTAATGTCTACAAAGTCTACAAATATTGACATGTAATACTACAATTCAAATAATTAAACTTAAAAAAAGAGCTAAAATAACATGAAATAAGTAAAAATAAAAAATAAAAATAAGGCTAAAATAGAAAATGGGAGCAGTGATGGTGGTAAATGGCGTCGGTCAAAGGGTGTCGGAGGACCCGGAAGTTCCTGTAGTAACCACACCTGCAGCAAAACAGAGGAGTCAGCAGATGGTGAACCTACAACAAAAACAGCAGTAGGTCGTGCTATGCTCGGGGGTTGCGGCGGACGCTGGTGAGAGGACAACGGCTGGCAGATCAATAGTGGGCAGGAGGGTTGCTGTGCGGGGATGCAATGGCGAGCGAGCAGCGGTGGAAAGCGGGACCAGCTTCTGTGGCGTCGGTGATGGAGGTGGCCGGCCAAAGGCTGCCGGTGCTTCAGGCGCTCCTTTGGGCGTAGTGACCAACGGCAGCTGAGATCAGGACAACAGGGAGTGGCGCCGGAACAGAGCAGGGGCAGCCGTGGCTGGACCGGTCTCGCCAAGGTTGCAGCTATTGCAGGCGTCGGGCGCCGAGCGGATGTGGAAGTGATGGCGTCGCACTCCGGCGGGTGCGGTCGCTGGACGCTGGGGCGGCAGCGCTTACAGGGACGTGCAGCGGCGGGGGTCGGATAACAGTGGAACAGCGACAGTGCAGGGCGGAAGAGCGGGCAATAGGGACTTCGGATGGGGGACTCACGAAGAGTCGTTCATCTTCCCTTTTTCTTTCTTTTCTTTTCGTTTCTTTCTCTACTCACTCTCTGCCGAACATCCTCTCCTCTATCTCTCCACTGTACTTTTTCCTCTTTTCCTTGCTCACAGTCAACTCCTTCTCTCTCTCACTTTTTCACTTTTTCCACATTTGTATTCTTTTCTTCCTTCAACCAAGACGAAGGAGAACACCTCGCCCCTCTTTCATTTTCTCATTTTTCTTTTTTTGCTTTCATTTTTTTCCTTGACGAAAGAAGTCGCCCCCCTCGGATCCGAAACCTCGCCCTTTATTTATAAAGGAAGGCTCCAGTTGTTTTTTGCGAGTGAGATATTTACTCAACAACTCCAACAATAAAAAGGCTCCAAAAATCAAATAAAAACAGATTTTTTTTAATTTTAAAATGAGGATATATTTTCAACAAGAAAGATTTCCAAAACCGAATTTTTATTTTATTTATTATTTTCTAAAATATTAGGTGTCAACATGTGTGTGTGTGTGTGTGTTTTTTTTTTTTTTTGGGTAGTCGTTGTTCACTGGCTAGAAAATATAGCCATTAGTCACTAGCTATAGGTCAATGCAGATTTTATTTAAACTGAAAAAATAATTCAATTAATTTGGGAAAATTAACAAAACACTTTCATATAAGGACGAATAAATACAAGTACATCTTCAAATTTTGGAAAAATAAAATACGTACAAGTGTAGTAATGATTAAAAACAAATTATAATGAAGAAGATACCTAATTTACTGGCGTATTCAGTGATGTGTCCTCACTATAATTTATATGATAAAATGTCGTGGTTGTCCTCTTCTTTGCGTTGGGCATGTGCACAAGATTAATTTTTTGCTGAATCGATTATGCTTGCAAAAAGTCATTATTTACAGTCAAAGTTGTACTACTGTCTTTTATTATCCATTGACTAGTATTGAACGTTGATTCTTATGGCACCCTAGACCTTGTGGAGAGTAAGTCACAAGCCATGGTGGAAAGAATTGGGGAACACGAGACTCTACTCTACCACCACCTTAGAATGTTGATATTTTCTTCATAAACTCTTTGAATGTACTTGGAGTAGTTCATTGTCAAATACATCTACGATTTCATTTGTAGATGAAGATGAAGAGCTAGCAAAAGCTGGTGGGTATTCTTCTTTTGTGAAGCGATAGCCATAGATTTCCAGGCATTTCTCCTTTTTACATCTTATACATGAAATTCCACTCCTTTTTATGTTTAGTCTAATATGTGATGGTGCCCTTTTGGGATTTGCTTTATTTGGATGCCACGCCAATGAGTGTTTTTGTTTAAGAACTCTTAAGTATTAATAATATCGTCATGTTTTTTACCGAAAACAATGTGATGGTGCCAACACTACTTTAAAACTAGGGATGTTGCCCATGTTTTGCTTGTGTTAGTATAGAAGCCGCTAAAGTTACTAATAAGATAAACAACTTTAGGTAATATGATTAAACGTAGGCATAATCTTAGAAAAAGAATAGATCCATTTTATCAAAACCATGTTTGATCTTGGCTAAAGATGGCACCAAGTACGAGGAACCAAAATGAACACATTAATAAAAGTAATATAATTACATCAAATAATTTTTTATTGTTAATATAGTGTTGCGATGATGAAAATGAGTTATGGCCGATGCCAGCCATCGCCCCGACCACCAACGTAGAAGAAAATTAACAGTAGAATAGGGGAAAAAAAGAAGAAAAAAAATGAATTTTTTTTTTTAAAAAGCAGCATTGTTCTGAGCCCTATTGGCTAAGTTATAGGACAATTGGTACTAACTAGGTCGACACAATAGCAATTTCTAGGCTAAATTGATCAAAATGATTACATTGCAATATTGTTATAAGGTTTGTGATTATAATGGTCAAATTGAAAAGTTTATGATGGATTTATTGGTGGTACAATAAGTTTAAGATTTTTTAGATATTTTTCTCTCTTTCCACTCCTACCATATACTTGAAACATCACGCCTGCCTACATAAAAAAGTATTTCGCATTGTCTATTTATGGAGTTTTCATGTTTTACAAATACACGTGGTCTCTTTCTATTTATCAATTTATGTTTTTTATATTGGATATTTTAATATGGTGTTAAAATCATATTCCGCCTCAGTTTATTTGCTGTGTGCAACCCTATTCGTCAATTATTATGACGAAAGTTGTCTTAGACATAATTAACTATGTCCCAATATTTAATCTTCACTTCCGTGTCAACACCTTGATCTTTGTCTAAACAATTGGTACGAAGGTAAAGGATGACAGAGACTGGAGTAGAATATTCAAAGTTGATTTTTCCCAACACGGCTCTCGTGGCTCAGGTCAAAGTGCTTTAGTCCGACAAGACTGAACCGCGTGTTGTGGTTCTTTATTATATTGACCATCAAAGTGCTTTTTGTCCAACAAGACTGAACCTAATGCCGTGGTTCTTTATAGTGGTGTGTAACTGGAGCCAGGTATACCGGTTCTTGGACCGGCTCGCTCGAAAATATAGGTTCAGGAACTAGTTCCAGTTAAAACTGGTCGGGAACCCGGTTCCCAAAATTCGAACCTGATTTAAGCGACCGGGAAACAAAGTTTCGAAAGTGATTGCACGTGGAAACTGGTTTGTGGACTGGTTTTGGAATACAGTTCCCAGAACGGCTTTTGTAAGTAGAGGTCCAAAAACTTTTTTTTTTTCCTTGATTTTTATTCTTACTCCGCAATCACACGACGTTTTTCTTCTTGGCTTTTTCAAACACGCACAACACTCCTCCTTTGTCATTTCTCTTCCTCACTTGCTTCCCTCTCTCACCAACTCCTCTCACACCCCGTTCGATAGACGGATGTTGTTACGTCGGCCACGTATCACATGGATTGGCTTGCCTAATTCCTTTTTTGTAGAAGGAGTTATGCTTGCATAAATGAATAGCATATAGTAGTTGTGGGAATAAGACTAATATTAGACCCATGTTTGTTGCTAATTTTTTGCCTTATGATTTTATTTATTATAATTAGCCTTGTGAATCCTTAATTTTTCGTTTAGTCGAAAAGTTCATATATTTTTTTATTACAAGTGCTTAATGTTTCAATATAAATTAGGAGGATTACATTATTTTCTCGCGTATTAATATAAAATTTGAAGTCGTATAAGATATTGGGAGATTGCAAAACATGTTCCTGAAAACATGGTTGACCCTAGAACCGGATTGGAAAAATAGGGTGGGTCGGATACAGGATCAATATAAAAAAGGTTGGGTATAGGGTCCAAAAAAGAGGAACTGGTTATAATAGAGTCTAGGTCTAGACCCTACCCACTCGGGACCCGATCACCCCTAGTTCTTTATTATATTGACCCAACACTCGGTGTCCCGATTGGACGGACAACCACAAAGTCTCTAGAGCAACAATTCAACATAAAGTGAAAAGGAAAAGACTTAAGAATTGAGTGATTGCTAATGAATAATAGATCGACTGTATTTTGATCTCTTAAGTCTAACATTGACCACTAACGATAAATGTCTAGGGTTATGGCATGGCTATTTACATAGTCTTTTCAACATTTTCGAGATAAATATAGTACAAATATCATTATTTTCTTATGGCATTTATTTAAGTATTTAAACTTTTTCCGATCATTTAAGTATCATAATTTTAAAGAAAAATGCTCATCTAAGTGCTATAATTTTTAATTGATGAATGTTTTGAAAAAGTTATATCACTCAAATGATCAATTGAAAAGTTAAAGTAATTGAAAAAAAAAAGTTATACCATTCGAATAAGTGCCATACCAAAGTTATGATACTTGTATTATCTTTTTCTCCAAAATTTTCTCATACGTGGCCAAGAAGTTGGCTTAGAAAGTTTACTTGGAGAAAGTTACAATTGTAATACATTAAAACTTTCTACTGTATATCAAAAGTCAAAAACCTTGTAGATAGTGATTGAATTCTAGGTATAGGGTCACATTGAGTTATAGGGCAAAATTACACCTCAAATACCAAAACTTGACACATGTGGACACTTAAATGCCAAAATTTCTACTTAAATGCCAAAATTTCTAAAATATATACTTAAGTGCTAATTTTTATTGAAAATTGGACACTTAAGTGCCAACTTCGACGAGACTTGCCAAAAATCCAACGTTGTATTATTTTAATAATAAAAAGAATCTACGTGGCTCATAGAAATGTCTACTTAGCAATGCTTGTCCCAAAACGACATCATTTTGCCCCCAAACTTTTTTAGTTTATAAATTTGATTTAATTAATATTTATATTAAAATCAAATTTGGACCGTTTTGGACTTATCTAGCCATGTCGGTGCCACGTAAAAAATTTTCCCTTAAAGAAATGTCACATCATTTAAATTCTCCATGTTAGTAATTTGGCCATAAATTTTCGTCGTTGGCACTTAAGCATTCATTTCTTATTCGATTTTGATACTTAAGTATATCTTTTGGAAGTTTTGGCACTAAATGTCCACTTGTGCCAAGTTTTGACACTTGAGGTGTTGGGCACTCAAGTTCCAGTATGATATTCCAAAATACACTTAACTTTGTTCTGTGCCCTCTAATTTCAGGGCGTCATTCTCCTGTTTTCGCCAATCTAGATGAAATAGTACGTACTGTTAGTGAATTAGCGTCGATGACGCTGAGTAAACCCATCGTCCACTTCGCAAGGAGTCCACTACTTTCCTTAGAGATCAGAATTGCTATAAATAATAGAATTTCCATTCTATTTTCCACCTTTCCACCACATATTCTTCGGTTTGATTTCTAATGAACTTAACTAGAATTTAGACCTTTCAAAAGCATTAACTTAAGTAAACAACAACCTGCATCGTCTTACTTCCAAATTCAGCGTTGATCCTTTCAGTGATTTTATCACCTAGGTTGTGGATCCGTCATCAAAGCTTCATTTATTGATATTGTTGTTGAGCCATTAATAGATATAGTCGACACTTCTCTACCACTGGCATTTGTCAAATAAGCAGGCTGTGTCAACGTTGGGAGGGTTGGCCTTTGGCTCACCAACACTAAAACCACCAGTGATATGTTTGGTTGTCTTGATATGCTCTCTTGAACACATAGCAACACAATGTGGATGCAACTTAGGGCACATTTCGTAATGTTTCTATTATTGGGAATAATTTAAATTTAGAAATATTTTTTTTATTTATGTTCCCTGGATGAGTTTTAAACCATTCGAACGTGTTTGATAACTGCATTAAATCTTTATTCCTAAAATAGAAAAAAAAAAGCAGGAATGTATTTGGCAGACTTTCAAAAAAAAAAAAAAAAAAAAAAAACTGACATATAATTTCTTTTAATTCTTTGATATTTTTCTTTTTTTTCCCTCTTTTCTTGTTCCTCCTCAGCTAGTTGCTAGGTCTAGTGATGGTTGGCGACTAGCCAAGGACAAGAGCTAGCAACCTCATTGGCCTTGAGGAGCCTCACCTCACCCAACCACCACAAGATCGGCTTTGCCCAACCACAACCAACCACCACAAGATCGGCTTTGCCCAACCACAACAAGTCTCGACCTTGCCCAACTAAGGGAGGCTGACCTCGCCCAGCCACAATGAGGTCGTTGGATCTCGCCTCTAGCCGGTCATTGTCCATCACTAAGCCTAGCGACCAGCTAGAGTAGGAGGAAGAAGAAAAGAAAGAAGAAAAATGACTTGTTTCAAAAATTATTCTTGGGAACAAAGAAATAACTTTTTATTACCTCTTACTTCTATTCCAGATATATTCCCTGGCCACCAACCCATCCCGAGAAAAAGAAAAATTAGCGATCTTAAGCACACGTGCTAAACTTCAAAGAAATCGAAGTAGACGTCCGAGTGTTGTACGTTGAGAAACTGATGCAGATCGTGAATCAAAAAGAGTATATCTTGTGTAATAAGGTCATTCCCTTAGTTAAGGTCCTATGGCGACACCATGGCATGAAAGAAGCAACTTGGGAAAAGGAAGATATTATAAAGTGTCCGTACCCACATCCTTTTTTATACTTAGGTACTAAGGATGAGTGGTTCCAGGTTCTTTACAGGTTCCGCTTGGAATGCGGAACCTACCCTTGGGTACAGATTTCTCATTTTTTGGAACGTGGAACCTACCTATCGACACCAAAAACCCGGAACCAACCTTGTCATAGGTTTTAGGATCGGTTCCAAGTTCCAACAAATTATGTTCTTTTTTCTTTTCTTTTTTTCATTTTTAGTTTAAAAAATAGAAATGAATGTAATAATAATAAACAAGCTTGTCATTCATCAAAGAGAATACATAATGAAGAAAACTATCAACAGAGGAAAATGAATTCTTAACAAGGAATTTAACTAGATAATAGAGAATACCAGCATCGTTCGATTATCTTTCTTGACCTAGAAAAAAGAGTTATGATCTAATGGAACAAAGAATCAATCGATGCATTTGAAGTTTCAGCAGACCCACGCTTTTTGGCTATAAGGATGCTGGAAAAAGTCACAGAGCCACGGCCATTCCAATTATTTGCCCCTTTCTTCTACATTGCAACAACAGAATTCAGAAACAACCAAGTAGCAATAAACGAGGCCTTTAAACACTTTGTCCAACATGACATGTATAGATTCACAGCTATTCTCATTTGTGTACATAATTCTTTTCCCCAGAAGTTTCATTAGCTCATTTTCGATGACTCATTCCAGCTTCATGATTGCTAATTTGTTGACGAGACAAATTAGACACAAATCTGAAGCTATGTATCTCTCAGGTTGATTGCCTTGTATTTGCTTGAATCATTTTCATGAAGTATGCCATCTGGAGACAGCAGGCGTTAGAGAGGGAGGAAAAACCGAGCCTGACATCATCACATGAATAAGCCAAGTCCCAATAAGGGCACGTTCCACAATGAAAATTTAGTCTTCAAGCAAGTGGCTAATGCTGGAAAAAGAAGCCAACAAGAAAGAATTTAGCCATACCCATTGAAATCCGACAAGTGCACACCAGCAACTTGGCAATCCATACCCTTTACTGCCCAAGAGCTACAAGAAAGGATAACGAGCAATGTTAGGGCAATCTAAAACCAAAAACTTTGAAGACATCATGCAATTTGATGGTTGGAATGTAAGCTCTAGACCCTTACCAAGAGCAACAAAGCACCTAATGAAAAAACGTCTACTCATTGACAAAACTTATGAATTTGAGATCTCGTTTGGCCTGCATTGTGCAAATAAGCGCAGATCTATTAGGAGCTCAATCTGTGAAGAAGTTAGCTCCTTTGACGACAAATGGAGCAATTCAGCACATAATTGAATATGAGAACTACTTAGTTTCCTTTTCTTTCTCTATCTTTCAATCCTATTGTTTTTCCTCAAACTCTCAGCAATTTGGCAGGGAGTTGCAAGTGCAAATGCTAATGATCCTAATCCATTCTATATTGTGAGTTATTCAAAAGTATTAGCTCAAAGATGGATTTGCTAGGAGTGAGGGGTGACAGAATGTGGAATTAGTTAGTTGGGGCTGAAATGATTTTTTAGAAAGGCGAGATATTGTACTTATTTTCCTTTATTTGAGGGAGAAGGACAAACTACAAACATATATAAAAGCATAACTGAATGCATGCATCTGCATCAAAAAATCTCTATGATTTGCTGGTGTTCCCACAGAGCCCATATGAAAAAACAAGGAATAAAAGTGGTTGGACAATGATAAGAGAAGTTTGGATCAATCATAGTTCAAGCACCCTATGCTAATAGAACTCACATTAGTTACTACTTGCAGAGGTTTGAGAGAAAATTTGCCAAAATAATGAAAAAAAAAATTTATGGAAGAATGCCAATTCTTCCTTTTAACACAATCAGCAACACTAAATTGTTGTAGGAATAGCTAAACAAGGGATTTAATCTACCATACACTATATGTAGCATAGTTCCTTCACATAACATATCAAATCAGCAATGACATAGGACAAACTTGTTCTTTAAGCCCTAAAGACTCAATTATTTGCTAGTTCAAGAGCAACTAGTCTAGTTTCCCAAACTAAGCTTGTTTCTCTCCCTAGTTCCCTCCTAAAGTGGCACCTAACTCCCCTTGTAATGCCACTAAAGTTGTCTTCTCTCAATTAAATCTCAAGAAGCTAAATAGGTTTCACCTCTAGGGCTATAGAGTCTAATCCCTAAATTAGCACATGTTTCCACTTAATGCACTTATGGACTATCCTCCAAAATTCTAAAGATAGGTTTAAGCCTTGTGGACAACTTGTCCCACAAGTTCACTCTTAATTAATCCAAATTCAAGAGAACAAAGTATAAATAAGAGGACTATTGAATTACTATCTTAACCAAGTAGGAATATCTTGAGATCACTCGTGATTGACATTCGTAATAGGACCAGGGTTTGTGTCTAAGTTTTGATCAAAATTGGCCTTAATGCGACCTATGCTAATTAAGCGGCATCCATGGTGCTCACATGGTCAGACTCGAACTGAGTTCGGTGCCTGTCCGGGGGTTCCGCATGTGACCCATGGTTGAGCCCGATCAATCTATGTAGGATCGATCAACTTGCTTTGGCTCACAGTCACGTGTAATTAGATTAGGGTCGTTCACAAATGGTATAGTAACTGTGTAGAGTCACCCACGAATGGTATATATACTCGAGCTGAATCAATCTATATCCATCCATTAATCCACTCATGATAGCACATAATTGTCCATATCGGTCCTTGTCGTTAAATAATCTTTTCATGGTTGAACGCTCTGGTCGAACGTAATCCTAATTTAGAGTTGCCTTGCTCCTAATCAGCTAGGTGGCTTGTGAAAAATTCCTAGGATTGACTCATAGTCCATTCTCATTATTAGCATATCGATCATTAGTCCATTCCTTGCGCTCGAGATATAGGTCCGAATTAAGGATGTCACAGGACATAGAGAGTTAGCACACTAATTTACGAAGGCTTCCATTCAAAGCTTATATCACTTCTCCTTCTGCCTTCTGTCCAATAGGAAATGCTTTTGTCTTGAATCATTATCCCTCACGAGATCTCCTATCTATCGCAACCTCATTTTTTTTTTTTTTTTAGCACCCGCAATCAGCTATAGGCACCTAAAGAGGCTAATGGCTCGGCTGAATTTATTAAGCCCGGACTCTCCCAAGTCCACCAATTCATGACTTTAATAGTCTAAGTTTTTAACCCGTAAATTAATTTTTAAAATGGAGTCGCCACTAATTGATTTGAAGTGGGTTGATTAGAAACCCCAAGCGAAGTATCGAGAGAAATACTTGCTCCGTGCAACCAGAGAAATTAGCATCGGAGACTTGATTACACTAGTTAATTACTAATGCCCTTTCAGTACCTAATCTTGTTTAAACCTTAGGGTTTTTGGATTTTTTTAGAGTTTTCCATGCATTTGATGTGGAGGAAAAGCATTTTTAGGTCTTTTCCTATTTTTTGGACATAAAGGGATTTTTTTTTTTTGGATTTTTTTTGGTATTTTCATGAATTTTTGGCTTTTTTTGGATTTTTGGCATTTTTTGGAAAATATGAAATTTTTTTGATTTTTTGATTTTTTTGGAAATAATTTTTTTATTTTTTAAAAATAATATTATTTTATATTATAATAATATAAAACAAACCGGGTCGGATCCCGGGTTGGGTCCAACCCACTTCGTCTACCCGAGACACGGACGGGCCCGCGTTGCGCCCGACTCAGTTTTTTCTCCTCCCATTTTTTAAAAAAAAGCCCAAACCGCTCTTGGCCCGCTTTATAAAAACTCCAGTTTAACATCTACCCAGGCTCACACGCACAACCCGACCCATCTCGGGCGGAAACCCTACCCGGTTCGGACCCACGCCCGACCCACTCTCGACCCGGCTTGTAGCCGCGACCCGATTCCTAAACCCTACCCGGATTCGTGACCCGTGAGATCTCGCCGACCCGACTTGCGTGTAACCCTTGAGATTCGGCAATCCGTGGCACCGAGGCTGGGACGTCACTGGCGGTGACTTGATGGTGACAACGCGACAGACGGCGACTAGGGTTTTGGCGATGAGCAACTACTGGATTCGCAAGAAGCGACGATGACGATGGGTAGCTGCTAGGTTCTTGGGGGGAAGGTGGGGCAATAGTGATGATGCGGGGCGAGCACGGCCTTTACCTGTTCACGACAAGGGTACAACGAGGCGGCTATGGTTATGTTGCTGGTTAGCGTTGGGGCCGAGATGGCTCGGTGAAGCAGCGTGGGGCTCCCAAATCTGATTAGATCTGGCCCTTCCGCAAACCCTCGCCGTCGGATCTTCAAATCTAGACCTCGTCTCTCCGGCTCCTCTCGTGGATCTGGGACTCCCTCGGAACTAGACCTTCCCTGCTCGACCGGATCTCTCACTCCAGCCAGATCCAAGCCTCCACCAGCCAGATCTGACCTCCTCGAACTCGCTCGCCACCGGCCTCCCTCGAAGTCTCTCGATGGGAGGTCGGCCGAGTTCGCGACTCGACTTCTCTCTCGCTTACTCTTCGATTCCTCCCCGAAGTCTCTTGTGGGAAGATCTCGTGAGCTCGCTCGTGTTGGTGTCAATGGAGGTGCTCCACTATTTATAGGCGAGGGGGTCCAGTCGATGAGGGAGCTCGGCCGCCGCTTTGGCTTTCTAATCGGAACCTCCTGGTTGAACCGATGTCTCATCTCAACATTAAAGGTGCGCATTGAAGGCACATGTGCATCGTCCTCTCCTTCGACGGCCTACCTTCGTTCCTCTTTACCATAGGCTGCCCTTGAGCGCGTCGCCGGCCACCGCGGGTGATGCACAAAGGCACAAAGAAGATGAAGGAAGGAGAAGGAAGAAGGAGGGGAAGGGTTAGGTTGCGTGGGCCGGGCCGTGGGGCTTGCGCGAGGGAGAGAAAAAAAAAAGGGGCGAAGGGACTGGGCCTTCCGACCCAGCCCGGCAAGAATCGTGGGCTTCGCTTTCTTTTTTTTCTTTTTTGGTTGTTTTGTTGTTTTGTTGTTTTTATTATTTATTATTTATTATCCGAAAAAGAAAAATATATAAATAAAGAAACTCTATAATTAAAAAATGAAATTTAGGCGTTGACACTATCTTGTCGGAAAACCTCTGCCAACTCCCGGGTAGGCTCTATCAACCGTGACACCAAGTCGGTTTCTATGCCTCTCGGCTATGCCCCGCTTGGTCCCCCGCACATTGAAGGTTTTGTAGCACGTCGTCATGAGCACTCAAGAGAACCATTGAATTAAAGAAAAACACGCAGACTGAAAAAAAAAAAAAAAAAGCCATCCAAAGGATTTCCGTGATAAATAGAACCTGCCCATTGTTCACTAATGGTATCCGCGGAAGGCCAAGCAAGTCAAGGCCCGTGAAGCTATTACTTAAAAAAATTACTTGTATCATCGGGCGTATGATTCCGTAATTGTCACTCCATCGAACGATTGCTGTATTGATCTACTAATGGATTGGTTTGTACTTTGAGGGAAGAAGGCTGGATGTCAAGGCTGCGGCATAATGACAGTCGGCCGCGAGCATGCGACGTATTATCACCATGGTGGGTCTATCAATCAGATCTTCCCAACACAAAGTAAGCTAAGGTGTAGGCATCTCAACACTTCCATCTCTTGAACGCAATTCTAGGATGGCTGAGTCTAAAATTTCCAATGGCGTCCTGCTTCTTCAGTGTCTCCATGCTTGTTTACAATCCTTTTGAAAGAAAACGCCCTTGGTAAATTGTGGCATTAATTCAATGAATCATTTCATTAGTATTACACAAGTTATGTTAACCAAAGTTGCGATACTGAAGTTATGTTAGTTTGGATGAGGCAAAATGTAGATGTACTCCTCTGCGGAGTTCGGCCCAACTCAATCAAAATACTAGAGAGTTTGTGTGACATTTGCATCCATAACATGGTCGATGACCATAATACAAGCAACTTACATAGCTAGCTTAATCTTCACCTCCATCGAATTGACATAAATGATCATTCTTCTTCCTAGTAATAATTGTTGGAGAAATCTTTCCAGAATATTTTGAAGCTGACAAAACATTTCTATCAGTCTAGTCTGGATAATTGCAGACCTTCTATTTAGAGTCTCGAAGACTTTCGGATCACCGGACTCATCACTCAAGACTCAAGACTCAAGACTATTCTCATTGACGCTTCTCTAATCCAAGACGAAGGCAATCCGAGCCGAAGTATTTGGTTGAGGATTTAGTCCTATCCTCTCGGAGAAGATCTCTTGGCTGGATAAATATAACGGATTCTTTTATTCGTAATCAAGATCGTTTGAAGATCAACGGTCGACGAAATATTCTTGGAAGGTTCTATTCTTGGAAACCAAGATCCTAATTATATGGGCGAACATGATTGATGGGCTATCGTCGGGTTCCTTTAATAGCTCGAATGATCTTCTTAATTGATTCCGTCAATGGGTAGATTGGAGGAATTCCTTTGGTAAGTGCCAACGGTATGATGGCATAAAGGAGTATAAAAGGAAGACGTTCTAGTTGCTTTAGTGCATGATCGATAGAGAAATTCCGTGAGTCTGAAGCACCTTGATTATTAGTTGGTACATTTTGAGCGAAATTGTATACGCAAAGAGTGTCTATACTTAGTGATACCTTGGAGCGAGTATGGTAGATCACCTACATCGAGAAATCAAAGAAGAACAACGCGTAACATTGTTGGAGAAATCTTTCCAGAATATTTTGAAGCTGACAAAACGTTTCTATCAGTCTAGTCTGGATATTCGCAGACTTTCTGTTTAGAGTCTGAAGACTTTCTGATCTCAAGACTCAAGACTCAAGACTATTCTCATTGACAGTCTTTCTAATCCAGTGACGAAAGAAATCCAGAGCCGAAGTATATGGTTGATGATTTAATCCTATCCTCTAGAGAAGATCTCTTGGCTGGATAAAGAAAATAACGGATTCTTTTATACGTAATCTAGATCGTTTCAAGATCCGATGGTTGACGAAATATTCTTGGAATGTTCTATTCTTAGAAACCAAGATCCTGATTGTATGGGCGAACAGGATTGATGGGCTATTGACAGGTTCCTTTAATAGCTCGAATGATCTTCTTAATTGATTCCGTCCAACGGGTAGATTGAAAGAATTCCTTTGGTAAGTGCCAACCGTGGTATGATGGCATAAAGGAGTATAAAAGGAAGACGTTCTAGTTACTTTAGAACATGATCGATAGAGAAATTCCAGAGTCTAAAGCACCTCAATTATTAGTCGATTCATTCTAAGTGAAATTGTATACACAGAGAGTGTTTATACTTAGTGAGACCTTGAGCAAGTGTGGTAGATCATCTACACCGAGGAATTAAGGAAGATCAACGCTGTAACATCTCTTTGTTCATAGTGGAATCCAGCCAATAGGCTGTTAGTGCAGAAGAGTGGACGTAGGCTTGAAATAAGCCAAACCACTATAATCCGCATGCTTAATTTTCTCTTTCCTTCTCTCAGTCTTACGTTGATTATTGTTTGTCTCAAATCTATCAACTGTCTAATATTGTGGAATTACCGAGAAAAATATTTTATATACATATTCACCCCCTCTAGGTACTTATACTAGCTATATCAATTGGTATTAGAGCCCGTGTACTCACTTTATTTGAAGTGTTTTACTTCAGAGTAAAAGATCCATGGCTAGTATGCTAGCACCAGGGCTGATGGAAGGGCAAAGCAATACCAGACCACCCTACTTTGATGGAAATGATTACAACATCTGGAAGAACAAGATGAAAGCTTTCCTACAATCAAAATATCCTCTGGAATGGGACGTTGTAGAAAAAAGAATTACACCTATAGCTGCATCGGTCTGCGAAAGAGGAAAGAAATTGTTGAGACCAGCGAATAACTCAGAAGAGATAAACAAGAGACAAGCACTCGATACAAAAGCAATTTACTCTCTATATTGTGCTTTGTCACCAACTGAATATAACAGAATATCTTCTTATGTTACAGCAAAAGAAGTTTGGGACAAATTACATATCACCTATGAAGGAATAGATCGAATGAAGGAAACTAGAATTAACATTCTCCTTGGTCAATATGAAGCCTTCAAGATGAAACCAGGAGAATCTATAACTGACATGTTTAGCCGTTTTACAGATATTGTCAATGGTCTTGAGAATCAAGGACATAAAATTTATGATCCTATGGAGGTAAACAAGCTATTGCGTGGACTCTCCAAGGATTGAAATCACATAAAGACTTCAATAAGAGAGACGCAAAGAATTATGCCACTATCTGTCGACGAGCTGATTGGAACTCTTCAGTCTTATGAAGTGGAACGAATTAATGAAGACGAAGATCCAAGAGGTAAGAAATCAATTGCATTAAAATCAAATGATGATTATCATAATACAGATTCTGAAGATGATATGGACGATGAGGAGCTTGCTCTCATGATAAGAAGATTCAGAAAACTGAATAGAAAATGAAGGAGGTTCAACTCAAAGAACCAAAGTTTTCAAACACAGCAGACCAAGTCTGTTGATGATGAGGAACCAAACAAAGATGTAGTTTGCTTGTATTTTGCTTTGAATGTAAGAAAAATGGACACATCAGACCCAACTGTCATCTTCTGAAGAAGAAGAGAGGAAAAGCTGAAAAGTTTCGAAAAGCTCTCAAAGCCGAAACACGGGTGATACGAGTGTGAAGAAAGTGATAATGAATATGTCAACATATGTTTGATGGCACATTCAGACTCGCACTGGTTATCTGGATCGAACTCAGTGTGAATTTGAGGTAAGTGATTTTAAAATTCCTGTCAAAGTCTTTAAATATATTGATGAACTGTGTTTTAGTCTTAAGACTTCTCTCAAAAAGAATTTCCGAACTTTAAAAGGAAAACTCAGCTCTAAAACAAAAGGAAAACATTTTAGAAGAAAGAGTTAAAAGTTTAGACTTGAATGTTTCTACTCTTAAAGAAAAAGAAGATAATCTTTTGAAAGAAAATGCATTTTTAAAAACTGACTTATCAAATATTTCAAAGAAATTTTCGATAGGGTCCGAAAAACTTGAAAAATTTATTTCAATTCAAAGACCTTACTTCAATAAGTCCGGTCTAGGCATGACAGCAGAAACAATTCCTTTGATTGATTTTCCTAAAGTAAAAGAAAGAATTAAGAAAAGACCCTCGAGAGAAGCTTACAAAAATCATTTCAAGAAAGTTTTTGTAAAGTCCATGAGGTCGAAATGCCCTTAGGTGTTCAAAGTGCAACAGTCCGGATCACTTTGAAAAAGAGTGTCCTATGATTTGGAAACCCGTTAAAAAGTATGGGCTAATACCGTTTATCTTACTAACACCAAAGGACCCAAGAAAATTTGGGTACCGAAGAAAGCTTGAGACTCTTTTAAATGCGAGGTCTCCGTCAAGAAAAAGGTAAAGTGGTATCTTGATAGTGGATGCTCAAGACATGACGGGAGACTCAAATTGCTTCATAAAGCTTGTTCAAGTAAATGGTGGAAAAGTTTCCTTTGGAGGAAATAGCAAAGGAAGTATTGTGGGATTTAGAACTATGAAAATTGGAAATCTCACAATAAGTAATGTTTCCCTAGTGGAAGGACTCAATTACAATCTTCTCAGCATTAGTCAATTGTGTGACATTGGTTTTAAGATCTTCTTTCAAGAAGGAACATGTTACGTAACCGCAGAGACTCTACTCGGTCTTTCATGGGTCGAAGACATGGAAATATCTTTCTTCTAGATGTGAAACCGAATGAATCGCAATGTCTAATCTCAATCCAAGACGAAGCAAGCTTATGGCACAGAAAGCTTGGTCATGTCAACATGAAGCAATTAGCCAAAATCTCATCAAAGCAGCTTGTTCAAGGTCTACCCAAATTACTATTCCAAAAGTCCGATCCATGCACACCATGTATTCTGGGAAAGCATGTAAGAAATTCATTTAAACCAATAAATCATGTCTCTACTAATCATGTACTACAGTTGCTACATATGGATCTCTTTGGACCAACGAGAACCCAGAGCATTAGAGGTAAGAAATATTGTCTAGTAATTGTGGACGATTACTCCCGATTTACTTGGGTATATTTCCTTGCAAGTAAGTCAGAAACCTTCTCCTATTTTGAAAAATTTGCTAAAAAGGTTCAAAATGAAAAAGGATGTGTTATCTCAAGTATAAGAACAGATCATGGAGGTGAATTTGAAAATCAAGATTTTACAAAATTTTGTGATGAATCTGGCTTTAAGCATGTGTTTTCCTCTCCATATACTCATCAGCAAAATGGAGTTGTGGAAAGAAAGAATAGATCTCTTCAAGAAATGGCTAGAACTCTTTTAATTGAAAGTAAAATTTCTTCACGATTTTAACAAGCCGTTTCAACAGCGTGCTATATCATCAATAGAGTCTTCCTAAGACCTATTCTAGAAAAACCCCTTATGAGTTATTCAAAGGTAAGCCCATTGTTTCATACTTTCATGTGTTCACAGGTTGCAAATGCTTTATATTGAAAATGCAAAAGATCGAGTTGGTAAGTTTGAAGAAAGATGAGATGAAGGCATCTTACTTGGATATTCTACATCAAGCAAAGCCTACATAGTCCATATCAAGAAGAGCCAGTCTGTGGAGGAGTCAATGAATGTCAAATTTCAAGACTCTACGCAAGATGAATCTAGTCAGACTCAGTATAAAGAGTCTGAACCTGCTCCAGACCTTCCAAAGCTTACAACTCAATAAGCATCTCAGACTCTAGAAGACCAGCATCAAGTTGTTCATGAAGATTCAAATAAAGAAAGAGATCATCAACCAGAAAAATCAACCAAGAATCGAAGATAAGTCCAATCATCCCAAAGATCTCATTATCGTAAATTAATGAAGGAATTCTCACCAGATCCAAAAGACGTGAAGAGTCTAGTGCTGTGGCTCTCATTTCTGAAATTGAACCAAAAAGTATAGAAGAAGCTTTATCTAATGAAAGCTGAATTGAAGCTATGCAAGAAGAGCTCGCATAGGTTCAACATTAATGATGTTTGGGAATTGACATCTAAACCAAAAGGTAAAAGCATTATTGGAGCCAAATGGGTGTTCGGGAAACAAGATGAATGAAAAATGAAAAGTCGTACGAAATAAAGCAAGACTCGTGGCCAAATGATATATGTAAGAAGAAGCAATAGACTATGATGAGACTTACGCTCCGTAGAAGGTTATAAGCTATTCAACTGTTACTTGCGTTTGCTTGTTATAAAAATTTCAGGTTATTCCAAATGGACGTCAAAAGTGCCTTCCTAAATGGATTTATCCATGAGGAAGTTTATGTGGAACAACCACCTAGGTTTGAAGACCAAAGAAGCCAGACTCGGTGTTCGAGACTGAAAAGGCCTTGTATGGTTTAAAGCAAACACCTCGAGCTTGGTACGACAGACTAAGTAAGTTCTTAATACATAATGGTTTTGTCAAAGATAAAGTAGATACTACTTTATTTATCAAAAAGGAAAACAAAAGCTTTTTACTTGTTCAAATATATGTGGATGATATTATTTTTGGATCCTCTAATGAAAGTCTATGCAAGAAATTTTCTAAGTCTATGCAGGATGAGTTTGAAATGAGTATGATGGGAGAATTAACATTCTTTCTTGGTCTTCAAGTAAAGCAATTGAAGGAAGGAAGTTTCATTTACCAAGAAAATATGCTAATGATCTTGTCAAAAGGTTTGGATTGGAAAATTGCAAAAGACCAACATACCAATGTCAAGTTCTTTGAAGATAGACAAAGATGAAGAAGGAGAAAGTTGATCAAAAGCTGTACAGGAGCTTCATTGGTTCACTTCTTTATCTTACGTTCTAGACTTGACATTTTGTTGAGTTTTTGCATCTCAGTGCTAGGTTTCAATCAAATCTAGAGAATCCCATCTCGTTGCTGCAAAATGTATTATTAAATACGTTGCTTCATCTTCAAGCATCGGTCTTTGGTATCCTAAGAAGTGAGACTTTAATCTTCTCGGGATATTCGACGCGTATCCGCCGGTTGGGGAGTCGATAGAAAGAGTACTTCAGGAAGTTGCCGCTGCTTGGAAGTAGGACGTGTCTTGGTTTTCATGGAAACAAAGCACCGTGGCTCTCTCAACAACGAAGCAAAGTATGTAGCTCTTGGAAGTTGCTGTTCGCAAATTCTATGGATAAAACAACAGCTACAAGACTTTGAAATTGAAGACTCATGCACAGAAATCAGATGTGACAACACCAGCGCAATCAATCTCACTAAAAATCCAATCCTTCATTCAAGAGCAAAGCATATAGAGATTCGACATCATTTCATTAGAGATCATGTTCAAAATGGAGAAATCTCGATTCAATTTGTTGATTCAAAGAGTGAACTAGCGGATATTTTCACAAAGCCTTTGGAGAAAAATCAATTCGATTTTATCTTTCCGGACTCAACATTTGAAGCTCGAGGAAGTTAAAGTCTAGAGACTCTTAACCTCGACTCTAAACTCTCGCACCCGACATTCATGGCTATAGACCGTAAGTTGCTATTATATCTAAACTCGAAAAGGTAGGTACGATCTTTCGTTCGTTAATTTATAATTTCCGTGAAAAACAGAATCTTGTCTTTCAAAAGGATTAACTTCTATTTATTTGCTTAATGATTTTAAAAGAGGTGTCTGTTCACTTTCCTTGTACCGATTGATCTTTCCTTTTTAAAACCGAGTTATATACTGCTTTCTTTTTTGCCCAATCTTCAAAACCTAAAAAGGCATTCTCCTCCCAATCCCGTCTCTACTTCATGTTCATCTTCGAGAAAGTTGTCATCTTTTCTTGGGAAGCGAGTAAAGGAATCTTTCAACGACAAGGAAAGATGTCTTCTTCGAGGGAAGTCTTCAAGAATCGCGAATAGGGGATCACGAGAATGAAGGAGGGACCTACCCATTCGATCTCACTTTGAAGAGAAGATTTATCGAGTCGGCAAATGAGCCCAATTCACTCTCCACCCGTCACTCCGCACCATTTACCCCACAAGATGTGGGTCAACAATCGAGAAAGAAATAATCGAGGACGATCCTATAAGAATCCAAAAACCCTCTTTTATTTACAAACTCTACCGTATGCGTTGAAAAGCACCGGACTCCGTTGAACTACGTGGATGATTTTCTTAAAGATAAGAATTATGGGAATGAGTATATCTTTATGACGAATGGAGGATTTGAGTGTGGCACCCCTCGGCGCCCCGTCCGCTAGGGTAACCACGATTCGCTTTTCCTTTTTCTTTCCCAAATAACATGTCACTCGATACCATTCTTAGTTGCAGTGGGTCCATACAACCATGGGGGTTTTACATCTTTTATTAACGGTCCCTTGCATAATTTACATAACGGAAACATATCCAACAATTCCCTTCCCTACATTCTGAAATCGATGCACACCTATTAAACATATTATAAAATTTAAAGTCCGTACACTTTTATTTACATAAAGATGGACACCTTTAGTCGATACATCGAAATGCCATAGTTTCTTATACATGGCTATACTTCAAAAGATGACCAAGCATCTCCTCCAACAAAGCGTATACTTAAAGTCCATCGATCAAATGTCGCGTCTAAAAGCTCCTTCATTTGCTATCCTCCTCCTCCACGGTCATATCCAATCACTCGATCCATCTACTAATCTGAAATGTTGGTCCCTTAAAAGGGTGAGTACAACCACTTCAAGAGGTAAAGAAATTCAATAACCACTCAATGCATCATACAAGTCATACATTCATTGCGGGCATTACTTACCTTGAAGCCATAGCGCATACTATCATGCATCATCATATCATACATGTCATCATCATGACATCATCATCACATTACACATGTTATCATGCCATATCATCTTATATCATCATCATCATCATCATCATCATGCTTATCATCATGCATATCATCATCATCATCATAATGCATATCATCATGCATATCGTCATGTATCATCATCACCATGCATATTATCATGCATATCATCATCATCATGCATATTATCGTGCATATCATCATCATCATCATCATCATGCATATCATCATGCATATCATGCCATGGGTGATCATCATTATTTCACATCACATATCATCATCATCACCATCATCATCATCATCATATATCATCATCATTATCATCATCATGCATATCATCATATACCATCATCACCATGCATATCATCATGCATGTCATCATATTTGATCACCATCATTATTATCATCATGCATATCATCATGCATATCCTCATGCCATGCATATATCATCATATATGATTTAATTCTAACTTTATCTTGAACCGCCATATTTCTCAATCCAGGGACCAATGTTTGCATCCCACATTCACCACTAAAGCCCAATCCTGGCATTGCGAGAAACCATCCCAGGACATGTATCCAAGATACAAGCATCCGGCACCCCCACATTCCGGGCATCTAAGTATCCCAACTGGCATCCGCGAGGCATCCGGGCATGTATCCAAGATACAACCAGGCATCCAAAGGGCATCGACTCATTCAAACCTCTGGGCATCTCGCACCCCACCTGGCATCACGAGGAATCTCCGGGGCTCGCCATGAAAATGGTTACCCCTACCCTCCAAGCATGCATCATGATATAACCCTCACCCTCCGGGTATATATCATAATACAACCGGGCATCCCGACACTCCGGGGAAAACCTCGAGCATGTATTCATAATACAAGCAGGCATCCAAAGGGCATTGACTCATTCGAACCTTTGGGCATCCTCCGAAACTCCTCCACCTCCGGGAATAATCATCTGCCACAAACGGCTTCCTCATTCATCATTATCCATGGTCACCATTTTAGTTCTCAACTCATCATGGCACACAATATAATGACCAACAAGATCATATGAAGCACTCAATTCATACATGCATCTCAATTCAATATCATGCATGCATCAATACTTTATCATCATCCCATCCATACAAAATTAAATACCATCTTTCAGAAAATATTTAGATTAAATATTCATATGATTCTCCAAAATCATGAAATTAAGGCTAGTGGTAAACAAGTCAATAAGATAGCAATTTCATGAAAGATACATGCCCAATCGAATTCCACACAATAAGGTCACAATTCACAAAAGCAGCATGTAAATTCGGATAGAAGCAGAATACACAGTTTCCGAAATAATTCGATTAAAATATCCATATGACCTCCGAAAATTATGAAATTTTGCCTGGATTATAGCCAAGACATTTTCGTACATCTTTCATGAATAACTCCAAGACAGATTCTTTGTAGATTATGTTATACAGTCACACGAAGCTTCTGGATCCATTACCAAATCGTCCAGTGCACACATCTCCGAAATACTGAGGTTTCACCTACCTATTCTCTTTCGTTTTCTCTGAAATTAGGATATTTTATACATAAAGATTTCCTTTACAAGTTTTATGAAGATATATAGGTCAAATAATCAGAGTATAGTCATCATTTAGGTCCTTGAAATCTCGGGTGTCTCGGAACACATCACCAGAATCATCGTCTTCAAGATCTAGTCGATTAACCAAGCTATACTTGTTATTTTCACTTCAAATTTTATTATGTTGTAGTTTAAGATGTTATTTACAACTTTCATGAAGAAACCGAAGTAATATTCTCAACAAAAACCAACATGCAACCATGAATTCAGCAAAAGGTCAGTAAAAACTCTCCAGATCTGAGGTCTCCGTAGAATAAGACTTTAACCCCTCAAGTATCCATCATTTTCCACGAAATTTTAGTATGTTGTAGTTCAAGATGTTAGCTAAAACTTGTATGAAGATATCACAGCCAAAATCGAACTCTAAACATGCATGAAAGCTCTCACAACATTCTGACTCAAACAGTTCATACGAAAATATTCCAGATCTAACATCTCTGTAGGATGAGGCTTTGACCCCTCAAATATCCATCATTTTCCACGAAATTTCAGTATGTTATAGTTCAAGATGTTTACTACACCTTTTATGAAGAAATCAAAGCCAAAATCGGACTCTAAACACACATGAAAGCTCAAAAAATTTCTGACTCCCAACAGTTCATGCGAAAACATTGGTGCAAGAGTAGAAAGTGGATTCCCAACTTGCCTCTAGACCTCACGAACAGCACGAGCGGACGGCACACGGTGGTGAACGGGCTCCTTTCTCCCTCTCGGCTTCCTCTCTCTCTCGCATGATTCTCTCTCTCTCCTCACTTGGCGAATGGCTAACCGGCCATTCTCTCTCCTCTTCTTCCCTTTTATCCCCCCATTTCCTCATCATTGTTTGCCACCCCAATTGACCAATGCATGACATCCCTCTCTAAGCCAATGCATGAAGACTTCTTGCCACTTGTCACAACACATGCAAGATGGGCTTGGGCCTCCTTTTGGGGCGGCGACAGCCCCCCCTTTTCGGGCCTAATTGGGCCGACTAGCTTGGCCCATCAAAGGCTCAAGCTATTGGGCCTAAGGCCCAACCCAATTAAAAATCAATTTTACCCCTTTCTTATTCTTTCTTTTAAAAATTAAATTACTAAATTTCACATGGCCAAAATCTTGTAATATTTTACATATAGGAATTTAATTTATGAGGTGCATAGGCAAGCATAGATTATTAATTTATCCTATAGTCCTAAATTCAAAATTCATAAACATAAGCATAATAACACATAGCCTTAAGAAAACTAATGGCTAACACATAGACCATAGGTAATTTCATTACCTAATTATAAGCTTTATTTCTCTAGAGGATGACTTGAATTTTGGGATGCCACATTTGGGAATTGCTCCTTAAGGGAAAGGCTAAGGAAACACTTGCGAACATTACAAGTGACCTCGTATATCGGGACCAAATTGACCGACGGGAACGATAATGATAAAATGTTCAGTGATTTTCAACCTAGAATGGTGCTGCTGCAAGGTGAAGGGAAAAAGAATGGAGTTGTTTAAATCGGAAGGAACATGATAACTGCGTTCTTCAGATCGTTGAAACGAGGGGTGATAAACCCTAAGAGTGTTGATTTCGATTTCTGGATGCCATTAATGTGAACTTAAGGGAGAAGTTCAATCTCGTCTAACTTGAGCAATTTTGCACCGATACTACGACGGTTATGCGTAATGATGCATACTTCTATCTGAATCTCAGCTTTTTAGATGCGAATAGAATATCATTTAGTGTTTGAGACCAAGACTATGTGGTAGACGTGGACATGTTGGTCATGACATAATTGGAGTTGAACGAGACGCTTATCAACCAATCAAAGTCTCAATTGCTCGTGCCTCATTGGAACTTGTCAAAGATAGAGATACAGAGAGGAAGAATCATCTATTCAAGGATGCACATGCCATCAATATCGTGCTTCACAAATTGTGATCAATTGCATCGTGCCCAAGTCTACATCAAAGACCGATGTGTCTAATTCGAGGCAAAATTGATGTACGTAATCAACTCAGTGGAAGAAGTTCTCTCTCCCTCACCCACATCTCTCTCTTTCACATGTACAGCAATGGCGAAGGATGAAGGCCAATTACCTTACCTGTGTCTCAGACCAAGATCTTCGTACACTTGAATATTGAACCGCCACATACTCTTTGTGTTCAACCATGATAAAATGGTGGTAGGTTTGAAGATGCCGACGAAGATGCATTTGAAAGAGCTTTCCAAGGCAATGGAGAAATTCGTAGTGAAGACTCCGCATTTCTCTGCTTTAAAGAGAAAAGGGAAGGAGGCTATTGGTGCCCCCATCCTCAAAGAGAAGAACTCTCACCTTGGAGGATGAAGATGAAGAGGAAGATCTCACAATCTCTGCCTTTGATAAGCACCCGCATTGCGAAAATTGTACCGGAATCGACGTAATGTAAAGAGAAGAAAGGCAAAGAAGCAAAAGAACAAATGAGAGAAGGAGAAAGAAGCTGGAAGAAGAAGGAGAAGAAGAGAAAGAAAAGTTTGCAAACCGAAGCTGGAGAGAAGGGGAATAAAGATGCGTAAGAGCATGATCATCACTCTTCCCTTTTGAGGTCTTAGAAATGTGGGGAGATGGCGAGCAAGGAAGGTCCACACCTCATGCTGCCAATAGTGAAGGTCTAAGACAATCACCACAGATTCAAGAGTTTCCCTGTTTCTCAATTGCCTCAAGAAGGACATGATACGTCAACACCAAACTGGCAAGATTGCGCGTAAGCTCCATCGCTTGTATTCACTCCATCCGAGAAAGCACATGCAAGTACATAGACGGACAATTATGCAGATTTTCGTCGTATTCTTGATGTTCTTCTCGAAATGGGCCAAATCTATGTTGGAGAAATCTTTCCAAAATATTTTGAAGCTGACAAAACGTTTCTATCAGTCTAGTCTGGATAATTGCAGACCTTCTTTAGAGTCCAAGACTTTTAGATCACCAGACTCAGCACTCAAGATTCAAGACTCAAGACTATTCTCATTGATAGTTTTTCTAATCCAGTGATGAAGGCAATCCAGAGCCGAAGTATTTGGTTGAGGATTTAGTCCTATCCTCTGGAGAAGATCTCTTGGCTGGATAAATATAACAGATTATTTTATTCGTAATCAAGATCGTTTGAAGATCCGATGGTCGACGAAATATTCTTGGAAGGTTCTATTCTTGGAAACCAATATCCTGGTTGTATGGGCGAACATGATTGATGGGCTATCGTTAGGTTCCTTTAATAGCTCGAATGATCTTCTTGTTTGATTCCATTCAACGGGTAGATTGGAGGAATTCCTTTGGTAAGTGCCAACGGGTATGATGGCATAAAGGAGTATAAAAGGAAGACGTTCTAGTTTCTTTAGTGCATGATCGATAGAGAAATTCCAGAGTCTAAAGCACCTTGATTATTAGTCGATACATATTGAGCGAAATCGTATACACAAAGAGTGTCTATACTTAGTGATACCTTGAGCGAGTGTGGTAGATCATCTACACCGAAAAATCAAGGGAGAACAATGCTGTAACATCTCTTTGTTCATAGTGGAATCCAGCCAATAGGTCAGTCGGTGCGAAGAGTGGACGTAGGCTTGAAATAAGCCGAACCACTATAAACCGCGTGTTCAATTTTCTCTTCCTTTCTCTCGCCTTACTTTGATTATTGTTTGTCTCAAATCTATCAACCTGTCTTGTATTGTGCAATTATCGAGAAAATCTTTTATATACCTATTCACCCCCTCTAGGTACTTATACTAGCTATATCAATTGGTATCGAGCTCGTGTACTCACTTTATTTGAAGTGTTTTACTTCGAGTAAAAGATCCATGGCTAGTATGCTAGCACCAAGGCTGGTGGAAGGGCAAAGCAATACCCGACACCCTACTTTAATGGAAAGGATTACAACATTTGGAAGAACAAGATGAAAGCTTTCCTACGATCAAAGGATCCTCTGGAATGGGACGTTGTAGAAAAATGAATTACTCCTACAGCTGCATCAGTCTCTGAAAAAGGGAAAGAAACTGTTGAGACCAAATGGAATGACTCGGAAGAGATAATCAAGAGACAAGCACTCGATGCAAAAGCAATTTACTCTTTATATTGTGCTTTGTCACCAACTGAATATGACAGAATATCTTCTTGTGTTACAGCAAAAGAAGTTTGGGACATATTACATATCACCTATGAAGGAACAGATCGAGTGAAGGAAACCATAATTAACATTCTCCTCGGTTAATATGAAGCCTTCAAAATGAAATCAGGATAATCTATAACTGACATGTTTAGCCATTTTACAGATATTGTCAATGGTCTTGAGAATCAAGGACAAACAATTTCTGATCCCATAAAGGTAAACAAGCTACTGTGTGGACTCTCCAAGGATTGGAATCACATAAAGACTTCAATAAGAGAGACGCAAAGAATTATGCCACTATCTGTCAACGAGCTGATTGGAACTCTTCAGTCTTATGAAGTGGAACGAATTAATAAAGACGAAGATCCAAAAGGTAAGAAATCCATTGCATTAAAATCAAATGATGATTCTGATGATACAGATTCTGAAGATGATATGGACGATGAGGAGCTTGCTCTCATGATAAGAAGATTCAGAAAACTGAATAGAAAAGGAAGAAGGTTCAACTCAAAGAAACAAAGTTTTCAAAGATAGCAGACCAAGTCTGTTGATGATGAGGAACCAAACAAAGATGTAGTTTTCTTTGAATGTAAGAAAAAGGACACATCGTACCAACCGTCCTCTTCAAGAAGAAAAGAGGAAAAGCTGAAAAGTTTCGAAAAGTTCTCAAAGCCGAAACCTGGAGTGATACAGAGTGTGAAGAAAGTGATAATGAATATGCCAATCTATGTCTAATGGCACAATTAGACTCAGACTTAGATTCTGGATCAGACTCAGACAGTGAATTTGAGGCAAGTAATTTTAAAATTCTTGTCAAACTTTCTAAATACATTGATGAACTGTGTTTTAGTCTTAAGCCTTCTCTCAAAAGAATTTCCGAACTTAAAAAGGAAAACTCAGCTCTAAAACAAAAGGAAAACGTTTTAGAAGAAAGAGTTAAAAGTTTAGACTTGAATGTTTCCGCTCTTAAAGAAAATGAAGATAATCTTTTGAAAGAAAATGCCCTTTTAAAAACTGACTTATCAAATATTTCAAAGAAATTTTCAATAGGGTCCGAAAAACTTGAAAAAATTCTTTCAGCTCAAAGACCTTACTTCAATAAGTCCGGTCTAGGTATGACAACAGAAACAATTCCCTTGATTGATTTTCCTAAAGTAAAAGAAAGAATTAAGGAAAGACCCTCGAGAGAGGCTTACAAAATCATTTCAAGAAAGTTTTTGTAAAGTCTCGTAGGTCGAAATGCAAAGTGTTCAAAGTGCAACAGTCGGATCACTTTGAAAAAGAGTGTCCTATGGTTTGGAAACCTGTTAAGAAAGTATGGGCTAATACTCTTTATCTTACTAACACCAAAGGACCCAAGAAAATTTGGGTACCAAAGAAAGCTTGAGACTCTCTTTTAAATGCGGTCTCCGTCAAGAAAAAGGTAAAGTGGTATCTTGATAGTGGATGCTCAAGACACATGACAGAGACTCAAATTGCTTCATAAAGCTTGTTCAAGTAATTGGTGGAAAAGTTTCATTTGGAGGAAACAAGAAAGGAAGTATTGTGGGATTTGGAACTGTGAAAATTGGAAATCTCACAATAAGTAATGTTTCCCTAGTGGAAGGACTCAATTACAATCTTCTCAAAGCATTAGCCAATTGTGTGATACTGGTTTTAAGATCTTCTTTCAAGAAGGAACATGTTCGGAACCAAGAAAAACTCTACTCGCTTTCATGGGTCAAAGACATGGAAATATCTATCTTCTGGATGTGAAACCAAATGAATCGCAATACCTAATCTCAATTCAAGACGAAGCAAGCTTATGGCACAGAAAGCTTGGTCATGTCAACATGAGGCAATTAGCCAAAATCTCATCAAAGCAGCTTGTTCGAGGTCTACCTAAATTACCATACCAAAAGTCTGACCCATGCACTCCATGTATTCTAGGAAAGCAGGTAAGAAATTCATTTAAGCCAATAAATCATGTCTCTACTAATCATGTACTACATTTGCTGCATATGGATCTCTTCGGACCAACCAGAACCCAGAGCATTGGAGGTAAGAAATATTGCCTAGTAATTATAGACGATTACTCCCGCTTTACTTGGGTATATTTCCTTGCAAGTAAGTCCGAAACCTTCTCGTATTTTGAAAAATTTGCTAAAAAGGTTCAAAATGAAAAAGGATGTGTTATCTCAAGTATAAGAACATATCATGGAGGTGAATTTGAAAATCAAGATTTTACAAAATTTTGTGATGAATCGGCTTTAAGCATGTGTTCTCCTCTCCATATACTCCTCAAAGAAAATGGAGTTGTGGAAAGAAAGAATAGATCTCTTCAAGAAATGGCTAGAACTCTTTTAATTGAAAGTAAGATTTCTTCATGATTTTGGGCCGAAGTCTGTTTCAACAAATGCTATATCATCAATAGAGTCTTCTTAAGACCTATTCTAGAGAAAACCCCTTATGAGTTATTCAAATTGTTTCATACTTTCATGTGTTCGGTTGCAAATGCTTTATATTGAAAAATGCAAAAGATTGAGTTGGTAAGTTTGAAGAAAGATCAGATGACGGCATCTTCCTTGGATATTCTACATCAAGCAAAGCCTACAGAATCTATAACAAGAAGAGCCAGTCTATGGAAGAGTCAATGAATGTCAAATTTCAAGACTCTACACAAGATGAATCCAGTCAGACTCATCATGAAGAGTCTGAACCTGCTCCAGACCCTCCAAAGCTTACAACTCAAGAAGCATCTCAAACTCTGGAAGACCAAAGATCAAGTTGTTCGTGAAGATTCAAATAAAGAAAGAGATCATCAACCGTGACAAATCAACTAAGAATCGGAAGCATAAGTCTAGTCATCCCAAAGATCTCATTATCGGCTAAATTAATGAAGGAATTCGCACAAGATCCAAAAGGCGTGAAGAGTCTAGTGCTGTGGCTCTCATTTCTGAAATTGAACCAAAGAGCATAGAAGAAGCTTTATCTGATGAAAGCTGGATTGAAGCTATGCAAGAAGAGCTCAGATAGTTCAACATTAATGATGTATGGGAATTGACATCTAAACCAAAAGGTAAAACTATTATTGGAGCTAAATGGGTGTTCAGGAACAAGATGAATGAGAAATGAAAAGTCGTACGAAACAAAGCAAGACTCGTGGCCAAGGGATGTACACAAGAAAAAGGAATAGACTATGATGAGACTTACGCACCAGTAGCAAGGTTAGAAGATATTTGACTATTACTTGCGTTTGCTTGTTATAAAAATTTCAGGTTATTCCAAATGGACGTCAAAAGTGCCTTCCTAAATGGATTTATCCATGAGGAAGTTTATGTGGAACAACCACCAGGTTTGAAGACCTAAAGAAGCCGACTCTTCTTCGATTGAAAAAGGCCTTGTATGGTTTAAAACAAGCACCTCGAGCTTGGTACGACAAACTAAGTAAGTTCTTAATACATAATGGTTTTGTCAAAGGTAAAGTAGATACTACTCTATTTATCAAAAAGGAAAACAAAAGCTTTTTACTTGTTGAAATATATGTGGATGATATTATTTTTGGATCCTCTAATGAAAGTCTGTGCAAGAAATTCTCTAAGTTTATGCAGGATGAGTTTGAAATGAGTATGATAGGAGAGTTAACCTTCTTTCTTGGACTCCAAGTAAAACAATTGAAGGAATGAACTTTTATTCATCAAGAAAAATATGCTAATGATCTTGTCAAAAAGTTTGGACTGGAAAAGTGCAAAAAGACTAACATACCGATGTCAAGTTCTTTGACGATAGATAAAGATGAAGAAGGGAAGAAAGTTGATCAAAAGCTGTACAGGAGCATCATTGGTTCACTTCCTTATCTTACTGCTTCTAGACCTGACATTTTGTTGAGTGTTTGCATCTGTGCTAGGTTTCAAGCAGATCCTAGAAAATCCCATCTTAGTGCTGCGAAACGTATTATTAAATACGTTGCTTCATCTTCAAGCATCGGTCTTTGGTATTCTAAGAAGGGAGACTTTAATTTTCTAGGATATTCAGACACAGATCTAGCCGGTTGCAGAGTTGATAGAAAGAGCACTTCAAGAACTTGCCGCTTGCTTGAAGGGATGTGTCTTGGTTTTCAAGGAAACAAAGCATTGTGGCTCTCTCAACAACATAAGCAGAGTATGTAGCTCTTGGAAAGTTGCTGTTTGCAAATTCTATGGATAAAACAATAGGTACAAGACTTTGGAATTGAAGACTCATGCATAGAGATTAGATGTGACAACACCAGCGCAATCAATCTCACTAAAAATGCAATCCTTCACTCAAGAGCAAAGCATATAGAGATTCGACATCATTTTATTAGAGATCATGTTCAAAATGGAGAAATCTTGATTCAATTTGTTGATTCAAAAAATCAACTAGCAGATATATTCACAAAGCCTTTGGAGAAAAATCAATTCAATTTTATCCGTTCCAGACTCAACATTTTAAAGCTTGAGGAAGTTAAAGTCTAGAGACTTTCCAACCCTCAGACTCAGACATTCATGGCTATAGACTGTAAGTTGTTATTATATTCAATCTCGAAAAGGTACGATCATTAGTTCAGTTAATTAATAATTTCCTTGAAAAATGGAATCTTGTCTTTTCAAAAAGATTAACTTCTATTTGGCAGTTATCGATTTTAAAAGAGGCGTCTGTTCATTTTCCTTTGTGCCGATTGGTTTTTTCCATTTTAAACTGAGTTATATATATATAGTTTTCCTCGCTTAAACTTCAAAAGCCTAAAAAGGCATTCTCCTCCCAATCCTGTCTCTACTTCGTGTTCATCTTCAAGAAAGTTGTCATCTTTTCTTGGGAAAGCGAGTAAAGGAATCTTTCAACGACAAGGAATGATGTCTTATTCAAGAAAGTCTTCAAGAATCGCGAACAAGGGACCACAGAGAATGAGGGAGGGGCCTACCCATTTCGATCTCACCGAAGAGGAAGATTTACCGAGTCAGCAACAGAGTCCGATTCACACTCCACCACGTCACTCTTCACCATCTACCCCACAAGGTGCGGGTCAACAACCGGAGGAAGAAATAATTGAGGACGCAGACCCTGTAAGAGTCCAAAAACCCTCTTTTATTTACAAGCTCTATTATGTGATAAAGAGCATTGGGACTCCGTTGAACTACGTAGATGATTTCCTTAAAGATAAGAATTATGGGAATGAGTATATCTTTTTGCGACAAATGGAGGATTTGGGAATTGCTCCCAAAGGAAAGGCTGAGGAAGCACTTGCGAACATTCCAAGTGACCCTCATGTATCGGGACTGAATCCGACTGACGGGAACGATGATGATAAAATGTTCAGTGAATTTCAACCTAGAATGGGTGTTGCTACGAAGGTGAAGGGAAAAAGGATGGATTTGTTTAAATCGAAGGAACATGAGAATCTGTTCTTCAAACTGTTGAAACGAGGGGTGATAAACCCTAGGAGTGTTGATTTCGATTTCTTGGATGCCTTTAATGTGAACTTAAGGGAGAAATTCAATCTGCTTCAACTTTAGCAATTTTGCTCCAATACCACAGACGGTTATGCGCAATTGACAGCATACTTCTATTCGAATCTTAGCTTTTTAGATGTGAATAGAATATCCTTCAGTGTTCGAGACCAAGACTATGTGGTAGATGTGGACATGTTGGCAGATATAATTGGAGTTGAAAGAGGACGCTATCAACCGATCAAAGTTTCGATTGCTCGTGCCACACTGGAGCTTGTCAAAGACAGGGATACAGAAGGAAGAATTACCTACACAAGAATGCGTGCCATCAACATCTTGCTTCACAAAATTGTGATCAACTATATTAGGCCAAAGTCTACATCCAAGACTGACATGTCTAACTCCGAGGCGAAATTAATGTACGCGATCAATTCAGGGAAGAAGTTCTCTCTCCCTCACACCATTCTCTTTCACATGTACAGAGCAATGGTGAAGGACGAGGGCCAATTGCCTTACTTAGGTCTTGTGACCAAGATCTTCAGACATTTGAACATTGAACCTCCACATACTCTTTGTGTTCGACCATGCAAAAAAATGGTGGTGGGTTTGAAAATGCTGACAAAAATGCGTCTGAAAGAGCTTAATAAGGCAATGGAGAAGTTCAAAGTGAAGACTCCAAGATATCTTCGCATCAAAGAGAAAAGGGAAGGAGCCCATGGGTGCTCCATCCAAAAAGAAAAGAACTCTTATCTTGGAGGATGAAGATGAAGAGGAAGATCTCACTATCTCTGCATTGAAAAGGACCAGACGTTCTGTACCTGAATCAACAGAACGACAGAAGAAAGGAAAAGAAGCAGAGGAAAAAGAACAGAGAGAAGAAGAGGGACAAGCAAAGAACAGAGAAGCAGAGGAGCAACAAGAGAAAGAGAAAAAAGACGAAGAGAAAGAAGCTGAAGAAGAAGGAGAAGTAGTGAAAGCAAAGTCTGCAGATGAAGCCGGAGAGAAAGGGAATCAAGATGCTAAAGAGCATGACCATCACTCTTTCCTAATTGAGGTCCTAGAGACAGGGGGAGATGGCGAGCAAGGAAAGACTACACCACATGCTGTCAACAGTGAAGGTGTGAGTCGCTCACCAAAAATCCAAGATTTTCAGGCTTCTCAAATGCCTAAGGAAGGACATGATACGTCAACACCAAATCTGCTCGATTACACCGAAGTTCCATTGTCTGCCTTCACTCCATCCTAGAGAGCAAATGCGAGCACACAGATGGACAATACAACAGATTTTCGTCATATCCTTGATGTTCTTCTGGAAATGCAGGGTCAAATCTATGCTATGGACTGTGAACTTCAAGTCCTAAAGAATGCTGGACAAGCATCTTTTGTTACCCTGGTGGATCAAATGAAAGACCTCACTCTTCAAATTGAAGCCAATGCCAAAGGAGAAGAGGTGGCTCATCTACGGGAAGACTTGAAGACGCTAGAAGGCATTGTACAGTCAATGAGAGATTTCCAGATTGTGCGCATTCCCAAGCAGACTTGACTCTTTTCTCACCTTTTTTATGATGACAAAAATGGGGAGAATTGCGATTTAAACTCTTTAAACTTTGACTTTAAATTTCTTTTGTGTATTTGAATGTTTGTTTTTTAGTATGACTTGGGTGTGAACTTGAATTTGACTGACTTGGGTGTGGATTTTGATGTTTGACCGTTTGCATTTATATCAAGTGTTGTTGTATGGTCTTACTCATGAAAGACTAACCGATTTTGTGTGGATGCAGAGTCTGGTTGATTTATTAATCTTTATGAGATAGCCATATTGCTTGAGTAAATTTTTGCAGGTCAAAGTTGTTCAAATCTACAGGAAAGTTTTGTCACCATCAAAAAGGGGGAGATTGTTTGAGAAATCTTTCCATAATATTTTGAAGTTGACAAAACGTTTCTATCAATCTAGTCTGGATAATTGCAGACCTTCCTTTAGAGTCTCGAAGACTTTCGATCACTAGACTTAGCACTCAAGACTCAAGACTCAAGACTATTCTCATTGACAGCTTTTTCTAATCTAGTGACGAAGGCAATCCAGAGTCAAGTATTTGGTTGAGGATTTAGTCCTATCCTCTGGAGAAGATCTCTTGGCTGGATAAATATAACGGATTCTTTTATTCGTAATCAAGATCGTTTGAAGATCCGATGGTCGATGAAATATTCTTGGAAGGTTCTATTCTTGGAAACCAAGATCCTGGTTGTATGGGTGAACATGATTGATGGGCTATCGTCAGGTTCCTTTAATAGCTCGAATGATCTTCTTGATTGATTCCGTCCAACGGGTAGATTAGAGGAATTCCTTTGGTAAGTGCCAACGGGTATGATGGCATAAAGGAGTATAAAAGGAAGACGTTCTAGTTGCTTTAGTGCATGATCGATAGACAAATTCCAGAATCTGAAGCACCTTGATTATTAGTCGATACATTTTGAGCGAAATCATATACACAAAGAGTGTCTATACTTAGTGATACCTTGAGCGAGTGTGGTAGATCATCTACGCCGAGAAATCAAGGGAGAACAACGCTGTAACATCTCTTTGTTAATAGTGGAATCCAGCCAATAAGCTGTCAGTGCAGAAGAGTGGACGTAGGCTTGAAATAAGCCGAATCACTATGAACCGCGTGTTCAATTTTCTCTTCCCTTCTCTCAATCTTACTTTGATTATTATTTGTCTCAAATCTATCAACTGTCTAGTATTGTGCAATTATCGAGAAAAATCTTTTATATACCTATTCACCCCCCTCTAGGTACTTATACTAGCTATATCAAGAGGAAGCCCATGCCCACTCTCTCTCTCTCTCTCTAGGGATATAGGGTCCTTACTTACTTGGGGAAAGACGCCAAATGGCATTGTTTTATTGTTTGGATGTTGATGCACTCTCCGGCGAGCCATGCCAGTTTAAAATATTAATAAAAAGTGTCACGTTGGATTTTCGATCAATTGAATTAGCGTTGAAATTAAAACGATCATTTTTCAAATTTGTTGGCAATTCTGTGATCAAAATAAACTTTTAGCATGAAAGTAAAAGTATAGTGACAACTTTTGATAACTTCTAGTACTTACCCCTAAAAATTCAATGATTAAACATCATTTGTATAAGAAAATTAACTAATTCCCAAGCAAAAACAGCTATTTAATTCCGCACACATTGCTGCAAAGAAAATGAATAATTTTTTTTAAAAATAAAAACAATACTAGGTACCTTTTAGATCCGGCCGCGGGAGAAGAAGCAGAAGGAAGCCGGACCGGTGGTGGTGGCGATTGACTGTCGTCGAAGCAGTCATCAACGCGACGGCATATTAAAAGCGGTACTCCTCAAACCTCACGTTGCAGGATGAAGTCAACACTTTCCTCCCGTCATCCCCTGAGGGAGACGTGCGACCACCCACTGGAGGCATGTGCCGCAGTCCGATTCTGTCAAGTCAGGCGTGCACTCAGAGAGCGTGCAAAGCCGTTGCAAGCTCCATGAACTCAGCCTCTGCGGCGGGCCACTTTCTTCGATCTGCTGCTCTGGGGCCTTTGCACTACAGTATCCATGGTCTCTCCCAGGAGCTGAATGAACTGAGATCGGTGGTCTGTGACGTTCCAGCCGTTTGACTTGATCGACACAGCACTTTTTGGGTAAGAACCGAGTAAATAGGCTGATTCTTGTATCTCAGCATGCATTTGTCGTACCAGATGATGGAGGATCTTTGCCGGGGCATCACCAGCCAATTTCTTCCACTGTGGGTGGCTACGCAGTCACTGCAAGTCATGACATCATGTCACCACGGCAGAGGATGATCCCGTAGGTCTGGTGTATGGGTTCGCCAACGCTGACGTTGGCAAACCCGCTTATCATTGCTGCTGCTGCTGTTTCTGGTGGAATCGGCCCCTGAGGAGGAAAGTGATAAGAGGAGTCCGTTGAGGTTCTTATGGTAGGTGGAATTAGGAAGGAAGGGTGTGGCGTTGGGGCAAAAGTTGTCAATTAAAATAGGTGCTGCTTCGCTCATGTGTGAGAGACGCTGATGAGCAATTTGATGGAGAAAAGGAGGAGGAAGATGGTGAAGGGAGAGCTCGTGTTCTGATGGATATATTACCTTTGGCTTTTGTTGGTTATTGAGATGTTCTGATAGTCTAACCTTTTTGGTTATGATAAGCTTGTATAAAAGTGCAATTTTTGGTCCTTAAATTTGCATTTTCTCTCGATCGAGTCCATGAACTTCTGAGTTGTCTAGTTAAATTCTCGATCTTACGTTATCTTTCTATTCAAGCCCCTCCCCGTTCCGCATTCGGTCAAACGTGTAGCCGACAAAGTCCACCTTCAAAATACTTTTTGCTATTCTGTAAGGCAATTCACCATGGGACCAGAAGGAAATCTACAAATTGACCGACCTGTTTAGAGCCAAGCAGCACCACCATTGGACAAACTGAATATATACCATACCAGGGATAAGCCCGTAAGTACCGGTCCTCACCGTCCTGGTGCGAATAATGCCCTATCTACTCACCCGATACAATTAATGAGTGTCAACGGTTCCGATTCGATTTGAGTTTCCTGAAAGTCTGAATCGAAATAAACCGAACCGTTTGGATATGAATTAATTTGAACTAAAAATGCACTCATCAATTTGGTTTGGTTTTCCAATTTTCTTTTTCTGAAATATTAAAAAGGAGATTTAGTGAAATTTGAGAGAGAATGTGTAAATTATAATACTAAGAAGATGGACAATTTTCATTTCAAATCAATTAACCAAATTGAATCGAAAACTATCCAACCGAATAAATAAATAAATAAATAAACAAAGGTAATTTTTTCATCATCTAAGACTTCTAGTCACTTACGGCTACAAGCTGCCTAAAACTTCTGTCATAAGCAGCTGGTATAGTTGATACCGCATGTGAATTTTTATGGACCACCACCAATTATTTTAAAAAATTGGTTGATAAAGTTGTGATAAGTAATATCCAAATGCTTGTACATTTGGTCAAGTGGGCATGACGAATGGTATACATGGGACCAGGGATGGATTTTGATAGAAAGTCTTGGAGTGCCAAGGTCTATGTTCTGGAAATTAAGAAACGGATAGCTCAATAAGTTAGTGGATACCTTGAGAAAATCACTCATTATTAATATAAATGGATTCCCAATAATCTTATTCTTTGAACAAGTAATGCACCAACACTCAGAATACTTCACGTCCGGAAGATGAGCCAGACTTGCTTAGTCGTTTTCGTTTCAAGTCTTCCAAATATCATGCTGGTCGATATAGGTCACGCACACGAGCTGCTCTCGAAAAATCCAATAAGCGATAGGCAAAACGCATTTGCAGAAGTCAAAATAAGTCTGTACACAATCGATTGTTTTTGTGAAACATCTCACTGAAAATATCAGGGATCCGACCGCTGTCGCGACCAATTTTTTTGGGGTATGAACCACCTAGGGTTTGGCTAATGGGATTGTCAATCTAGACTTAACTCGGGCTCTCCCAAAGCCCATACCAATTTACACTTAGGTTTGAATTGTTAACATGTAATTGAATTTTAACTCTGAGCTTGCCACTAATCTATTTTTGGGTGGGTCGATTAGAAACCTAGTAAAGTAACGGAAGATTTACTTTACTCCTACGAACCAGAGACTAAGGGTGCGGGGACTTGTTACGTTAGATTTCTCTAATGCCCTTTCTGCATCTCTTTTTATTTTTGAAAAAATGTTTGGCAAGCAATTTGGATTGATTTTAAATCTATTTCCCTAACATGAGGTGTTCATGCAGGTGCGCAAACCACAATTTAACATCAGATAAACAATAAATAAATTGCAAAAACTTACCTCAAAGCAACGAAAGCATCTGCAATGTTAAATTAAAATCCACATCAACAACCCTAGATATGGTTTCTAATTAACATAAATTTTGTTTGTTTTTCTTAATTAATGAAAGTCATGCAATATGTAATGCAATGTTAATTGAATGACCTAATTCTAATGACATGTAATTTCTAATTAAATGGGCCTAGCAAAAATACTAAATGACATGCATCTTAATTAATCAACCCTAATGACGTGCATATGACAATTTTTCTTTTTCCTAAAAGAATGCATTTTTTATCTAAATAATAAACCCGAATCAACCTATGGCATTTTTTGTATTTTTCATGAAATTCGAAATTAGGTGAAAATGTGAAATTACCTAATTAGATTAGATCCTATTTAATATATATTAGGAATTAGGTTGAGTCACATCCTAATTTAAACTAAAAAATATTATCTTAACTAGATAATCCTAAAAATGCAATCTATTTAATAAAATACCTAAACCTATAGTAAATTAAGAAATTATCTAAATTAACTTAAGTGCAATTTCTATCCTAATATGCAATGACGTGCAAAATTATTTCAACTAAAATGACATGCAACATACAATTTAATATGCGAGCTATATGTCACTTAGACATTTATTAAGTGACCTAATCTAATGACGGACAATTTCTAATTAAATGAACCTAACAATAATCACTAAAATGGCATGCATTTCATGAACTTAAATCTATATGACATACAAATGACATTTTTTATTTTAAAATGCAATCTATCCTAAAAATTGCAACTAATTTATCCTAAGACAAAATTTTATGAAATTTGAAATGATCTAGCTAGATTAAGATTCAATCTAATTTAAACTAGGATTAAGTCATATTAAATCCTAATTTAAATAGACATTATCTAAATTTAAAAATGCAATTTATCTAAAAATGATCTAAATTTAAAATGAAGTATTACAATTCTAATCTAATATGCACAATGATGATTTTTTTGTGTTTTTCTTTAAGAAAAGTCGAAATTAAAACTAAGACTTTATTAAACATGCAATTCAAATAAAAAAACTAACAACCTAAATGAATGCACTTTTTTATTTTTTGGATTTTTTATTTTAAAAAAAAATTCATAATAAGATCGCAATCCTAACATGCAAGATAACAAAAACAAACCTAATCCTTATTCGGATTTTCTTTTTTTTGATTTTTTTCTATTAAAAATTTGAAATTAGATTGCACAATGATTTTTCTCTTAAACATAAAATTAATCCAAACATGATATCAAATCAAGCAAGATAATATTGATATCCAAAAAATTGACGACCATATCTCGCGCATGAGATCGGGTTGACCAATTTTTATTTTTAATCGCGAATCAAATCTCGGGCTTGAGATTGGATTGTCGATTTTATAAGGGATTGCGAGTCGGTTTCGCGCGAAAATGGGATCATCAATCCCTCACTTGAGGGGCACTTTCATGTTGGGACATCAACATATATTTAAGAATAATCCTACTAAAAAAGTAAATAAGTGAGGAATAACATTAAGAAAATAAAATAAAGTAAATAAAAAGAACTACCTAGTTGATTTCTTTTTCTTTTTCTCTTTTTCCTTTCAAGCTTTCTGTCCGTGCGGCTGGTCACGAGATTCCGGTAGGGCAGCAGCGTCATCAAGGAGGTCTCGAGGCCGCGGCTTAATGGTCGTCGAGGAAGCTCGGAGCCGGGACGCGGTGCGGGCGGTGGAAGAGCGCTGGCGGGGGTTCGGCGGCTTCGTGGCTCACAGGCGGGGCAGGGTGGACCGGCGGTGTTAACAACCCGCGGTAGGGGCACGCAGCAGTTGCGTCACTCGGAGAAGAGGGTGGCCCGGATCGGCGAGCCGTGGTGTCGCGGCGTCAAGGGCGCGGGCGGGCCCCGGTGCTCGACACAAGTGGGTCGCGGTGAGGGGACAGTTCGCGAGCTGCGGAGTGCTCGGAGTCGCCGGAGCAAAGACAGAGGACGAACGAAGAGGCGTCGCGGGCTTCGGGTTGCAAGAGGTTCGGGAGCGGATCTATAGGCGTCGGAACAGCGTGCGGGGGATCGATCCGCGTCGAAGGAGGCGCTGGACCAGACCGAGGCAGCAGCGGCGTCGCGGCGGGAGTCAAACGCGGTGCTCGTGGGCCGGCGAAAGCGATGGTTCGAAGCTGCATCGTCGCCGATGGTGGTGGTCCGCTACGATCGTCGATGCGGGCCGGGGACGAGCGGAGGGGGAGAAGCAACGTGGGGCGACCCAAACTTGGAGAAAGATGAACAAAGTGGGGTCAAATCACCCCTTTGTTTTGCTTTTCCACTTCTCTTGTCTCTTCCTTTTACTTTTCACTTTTTACTTTTTGCTTTTTTTCCTCTTCCTTGATCCGAAGAAAACCTAGCAAAAAGCCTATTCTCTCTCTTTTCTTTTCTGAATTTTTTCCAAAGAAGCTCTCCACGGTTCTCACCGGGTTGCTTTTATAAGGGGATAAGAGATAAGCTTTCGATTTCCCCTTCAAATTTATATTCGCTCATACATTTTACCAACCGACGCTATTGATAAATATTTTCTCGAAATCCAAATCCCGCAATATTTTTTCACAAAATTCATCCCATACCGATAAGGATTCAAGATTAAGATGAGATTTTTATAAATCCAAATCTTTCTAAGCCAAATCGCGCAATTTTTACCCATTTGCCCTATCCAAAAGATTCATATCCGGAAAAATTTCGAAATTTTTAATTCTTCACGAGATAATTAAAAAACATGGGCGGGCCAACCACTCGTCATGCTTAGTCCAGCTAATTTGAACACATTCGCCACCGGTCCAAAATATGCAAATAACAAAATAAATGCAATCTAAATCTATATACTATGCAATTAATAAAATTAACCTATAATTTCCTATGTAATAAATAAATAAATTAAATCATCAAAATTTAGGTGTCAACAGCCTGCCCCTCTTTGAAGGTGAGCTCCGTAGAGCGCTTGCCTTCAAAGATAATTTGAGATCTAAATTTTGACCATGCAAATGCACCGAATGATTTTTTGTCAGAAAATGAATTCCATTTTTTAATGCAATTTATATGATGCATGGAAATGTTAATGCGATGATAAAAGACTTACCTCGGAATGACTTACCTTCAAGGAGGGTAGAGTGATTCAAGATAGTTGGTGTTACATGTCCAGGACTCGTACCATTCTACTGGTCGCCCGGTAATAGTAACATGGCTTTACAAAAGACCGCTTTCCCAGTGACCCGTACCATTCTACGGCCGCCTAGTATGACAAGTGCTTGGTTGTGTCTAGACCTGTACCATTCTACTCCGCCTAAACGAGGATTTACCTTTTAGGACCCGTACCATTCTACGGTCGCCTGAATAGGGACTTAGGTTTTGTCTAGGACCCGTACCATTCTACTAGTCGCCTGAATAGGAAATAGGTTTTGTCTAGGACCCGTACCATTCTACGGTCGCCTAAACGGAGATTCACTTTCTAGGACCCGTACCATTCTACGGTCGCCAAAATAGGGAATAGGTGTTGTCGAGGACCCGTACCATTCTACGGTCGCCTTTGACGGAAAATTGATTTTTCAGACCCGTATTACATTCTACGGTCGCCGAATGGGGAAATTGCTTTTCTAGGACTCGTACTATCTCTACGGGCTTTATTAGAGCAATAAATGTTGTCTAGGACCCGTACCATTCTCACTAAGCGCCTAGACTAAGGTTTTGGTTGGCAAGGACCCGAACCATTCTTCGGTCGCCCAGCCTTTGCGACAAATCATCCACTGACCCGAACCATTCTTCGGCGCCTTAATCGATTGAATCTCGAGAAAATCTTTGGGAGACAACTCCATCGAGTGTCGATTAAAGGGAATCGGAGCTGCGAAAGCACGCCAGTCAATATAAATGGACATCGGCTACAAAAGCACGCTCGAGTCGATATAAAGGGACATCGGGCTACAAAAGCACGCCGAGTCGATAAAGAGGGACTCGGGCTCAAAGCACGCCAGTCAATATAAAGAGACTCGGGCTACGAAAGCACGCCAGGTCAATATAAGGACACTAGGCTACGAAAGCACGCCGGAGTCGAAAGAAAGGGACTCGGGCTACGAAAGCACGCCGGAGTCAATATAAAGGACAGCTTGACCAAGTCAAGTGTCGATGCACTCAAGGGAGAATACCGCACAATGACAAGTATTTTAAAGTATGGTAGAGATACTTACCGGTGATATCTCTAATTCTTCTAGATATGCCTTTGGAATTTAGATATCCTGTGGAAGTCTTTCACCTCATGGTGGAGGTTTCTCATATTCTAATATCATGAAACATTCTGAAAGGAACTTGAATTACCTATCGACATGATTTAGAGCAAAAACGATATGCATTCATCAAAGAAATAAGCAATCTAAGCTACTCTAGAATGCACATTTCAAAATTTACTGAAGTTTTTATCAATTCAATTAAGGTTCATGCATAATGACATTTGCATCACTCAAATTTCCATCGGAGACATTTCAAAAAGAATATTCCAATATGAATACATGAGTGTCATGGATGTCAAATGAGAGATCTTTCGATTAGAAAGGACTTTTCACTCCCCGATTAAAATGGCCATTTCATCCTGACCTTTGATGCAGGATTTTTAACAGTCACTCTATCTCACTGTCATCATGCCAAACAAGGGTCCGAGTAATCTCGCAAGTGGTACGAATTTACCAATCTAAGAGGTCTTTAACGGGACCGTAATGCGAGTGCTTGATCAACGGCCTAGCAAATGAGACTCTTTGAGTCAAGGCTATTAAAAATGAATGATATTTCATAATCATCCTGGGGTTTACAACCAAGAAACATGAGAAATGAAGCAGAAATTATCTTTTCCGCACTTCTTCACGCGATGCTTCCAAACGTATGAACTTTTACGTTAATTCAAGTGCCCTAATTCAAGAGACTTTGTAAGGGACGTAATGTAGGTTGGGTTCATGGGTTGAGAAATGAAATAATCATTTGGCTCAAAAAGTGTTTTTGGGGTCAAAGTTAGGTGATAATCTTGACATTTCCAACAATTTTCCTCCCCATCGTCGAAAATTTTCACATCATAACTCCACGATTGCAACATCACAACATTTGAGTTTTTTTGGTACCACCTTGTTGGAGATACAACTCACTTCATCAAGTGTTTGATTTTTCTTTGGGCATTGGCCTTGCTTTTTACCAGTGCACACCGCTTTTTCATGCCCCCTTTTGCACTCTCTTTTTTTCGACAAAGTCTCCACTTATATCAGCATTGTAAATCATGCTTCTTAAGTGGTTTGGTTTTATTTTCTTGCCTTGCCCCCGGTGAGGGGGATGATCACCAACTAGGTTTAATGTGAAATGAACTCATAGGCTCAATGGGGGCTATGCAATGGATAAAGTGTATGGGATAGAGAAAGAACTGCTCTTCGCCGTCCTAAGGCATTTTAAATTATCGTACAAGTCACACGTAAAAGCAATACTAAGATTAATGCAAGTACGAGTAAGAAAATTTCTATCATTCATTTCAAATCTTGTCTCGGTATGAGACGGTTCTGACAGGGATAATTTAAAAATCTCTTCATGTGTGTGGGCCAGGGCCAACTGAACAATGAATATAACTAGTAGTGTTTTGGATAGCAGTAAGAAACCGCTCTCTTCACCTTGGTTGACATACCCTTTGCAAGATCACCCTTTCCTCATAAGATTCAATATTTCCAACACACACTCGACGCATGTCGCATTCTCTATGGTTCTCAAACACTAGTGTCACGGCACTAAGGCTTGCCTTTTGTCATTCCGAAGTATCCCATTTACACATTCAATCTATCTCACATAATTCATCAAGGAAGAAAAATGTAATATTTGCAACAAATTTGAACAATTCAATCGAGGCAAATTTATTCATCATTGTTCATATTCAATTTTGATCACCGTATCTTATCACGTGATTAATCCCCAATCAGGATTTTGGGACCATCCTTCCATTACCGTTCTAATGTTGAAGGAAAATATTATATATATATATATATTTGGTGAATATCGACGGAAAATATTGACTAGGCATTGGAGTTGAAATTGATGTTGAACCATTGGCATCGAAGTGGAATAAATAATAAAAAGAGAAAAAAGCCACCAAAAATCCAAAACTTTATCTAGAGTGACAAATTTACCCAAAACTTTTTTATGACACAAAAACTCCAAATTTTATCAACTATGACACATTTATCCAAACTTTTTTTCGTAACACAAAAAACCATAAACTTGTATCGGCGTGGTACATTTTACCCCAAATTATAACCCATTTTCATCTTTTATTTTTTAATTTTTTAATTTTTTTCTTTCTTTTTTCTTCTTCTTCTCTCTTCCCTCCACCGGCCATGGTGGGGGGAAGCCAGACTCAGGCTCGGCCACCTCACCGGCGTTGAGCGAGGGTATTCCTTGCTAGATCCAGCCCCGAGGTGAGGGTCGCCCTTGCACAGGGCTAGGCAAGGGCCACCTTTGCCCGATGCCTCTTTCATGCTAAAACCTCTTTCATGCAGCTTAGGAGCTATAGAAGCAAGCTCACATGTCGGCCCTAGCACTATCTAGATTCAATATTTCCAATTCAACACCAGTCACACTCGACGCATGTCGCATTCTCTATGGTTCTCAAACACTAGTGTCACGGCACTACTAAAGCACCTAATATTTTCTCAAATTGGAGCTGAAAAGAACTCTGAATGTATACTCAAGAAAGTCAAAATTCAAATTGCGAATTGTTCGTCGGGACAAATCCATGGGTCAATTCATTCTTTGAATTTTGATCCGATCAGATTCATATAAATTGATGGAGAATATAAAAATAGCTCAATACTATTGTTCATATTCAATTTTGATCATCGTATCTCGTCATGTGATTAATCCCCAATCAGGATTTTGGGACCATCCTTCCATTACTGTTCTAATGTCAACGGAATATATATATATATATATTGGTGAATATCAACAGAAAATATTGACTAGGCATTGGAGTTGAAATTGATGTTGTCAAAGGGGCGTCGACGTGAAATAAATAATAAAAAGGGAAAAAGCCACCAAAAAATCCCAAACTTTGCCTAGAGTGACAAATTTACCAAAAACAATTTTTGTGACACAAAAAAACTCCAAATTTTATCAATTGTGACATTAATCTCAAACTTTTTTTCGTAACACAAAAAACCATAAACTTGTATCCGCGTGGTACATTTACCCCAAATTATAGGGCATTTTTAAATGCTTTTATTTTTCTAATTTTTTTTCTTTTTTTCTTTCTTTTTCTTCTTCTCTCTTCCCTCCACTACCATGGTGGAGGAAGCCGGACTTCGAGGCTAGGGCCACCCTTGCCTCGATGCCCAAAAGGGTAGCCCTCACGAGTCTAGCTTCTTTTGCCAACGAGAAGAAGAAAAAAGAAAATAAAAGAAAAAAAGAAAAGAGGTAAATATGTTTTAGTTAGGAAAGTTTGGAGTTTTTTTGTCACAAAAAAATTAAAAATTTATCACTGACAAAGTTTGAGATTTTTTATGACTTTTTCAAGAAAAAAAGATTGAACAAAAGTTACAAAAACGATTCCTATACTATTGCCCATGTTCAATTTTGTGCCAAGTTTGGTTCATAAACTAAGTTTTATCCTCAAGGTAATTTTTTTTCAATCCAAGTGTTGAAGTCGATATGTGATGTGTGTGTGTGTGTGTGTGTGTGTTTTTTTTTTATGCTAGGATTTGGCCTAGCTCACCTTATAAGGAGTACAACACCGACTATACCTTGGGGGAGATCTGCCCAACAACCCACCTTGGAGCCCCCTCACTTAAATCGAGGAACATAACCTGGAAGTCGAACCTCGACCGGTGACCAAATCGGGAGGCAAGCCTCAACTAGTGCAGCCGTATGTGAGTGATATGTGATGTTTATATGGAATGACAATGAAAAAATTGAGGATTGGCTCCATTTGCTTTGCGAAAAATAAATAATTTGAAAAATATTTTTTAATAAAAACGACACTGTGACGCTTTATAAAAGTGAATAAATGAAAAACATGTTCATCGTCCATGAAAATATTTAGACATATGTTGTCATTAATAAAAACATTTTCATTGACTAATTATTTCAAGTGATACAAGCAATTATTTTTAGAAAAATATTTTCTGAATTATTCATTTTTTGTGAAACAAGTAGAAGCTTAAGCCTAAAATGTTACAAATTTGTTTGGTCCTTATTGGCCAAGTTCCTGCAAAGCAATACTCAAGTATTTACCATCTATTGAGAACTACTTCTAGGTCATTGATTTACAAAACTAACTATAAATTCTATGTTAATCTTTAACACTTTTAATTTGTAATTGGACAAATTTGTCTGAAAATCATGATCGTGGGTTAGTTTAGAGTCGAAATCTCTTAGAAAAATAAAGTGCAAGGACCAAAATTGAATATGGCCTACTGATTTGTTTATCGCAAGTTTGTGCCACGTGTTCATATCATCCTTAACTAATTTAGTATTTTCCATCCATGTTTGGATGAAAATACAAAATGCGTCCAGAAATTGACGGGAGATCAATTTGGGGTCCAAACTAGTCCCGAGATCAAGTAAGGAGACCAAAATTGAATATGTGCCAATACATACCGGGACCATTGTTGTAGTCTGCCACAAAAATGATCTATCGTCTTTTACAGAAAATTACCGTGCTCTTTGGTGTTGTGTTAAAGACATGTGGTATTAAAGTTTAGAGTCCAAATCTGTTAGGAAAAAAGTACAAGGACCAAAATTGCATATGGCCTATTGATTTGTTTATCTCAAGTTCGTGCCACATGTTTATATCCTTAAGCTAATTTAGTATTTTCCATCCATATTTCGATGAAATACAAAATATGGATGGAAAATACACAATATGTATAGAAATTGATGGGAGATCAGTTTGACTTGTCTCGAGATCAAGTAAGGGGACCAAAATTGAATATATGCAATATATACAAGGACCATTATTGTAGTTTTCCTTAAAATGATCTACCATCTTTACTGAAAATTACCATGCTCTTTGGTGCTGTGTTGTAGATATGTTGTATTAGAGTCCAAATCTTTTAGAAAAATAAAGTACAGGAAAAAAATTGAATATGGCCTATTGATTTGTTTATCACAAGTTTGTGCCCCGTGTTTTTATCCTTGGCTAATTTAGCATTTTCCATCCATATTTGGATGAAAATACACAATATGTCCAGAAATTGACGGGAGTTCGGTTTAGGGACCAAACTTGTCCTGAGATCAAGTAAGGGATGTGCAATAAATACAAGGACCATTGTAGTAGTTTCCCTAAAATGATTTATCATCTTTTACAGAAAATTACCATGCTCTTTTGGTGTTGTGTTGTAGATATGTTGTAACAAAGTTTAGAGTCCAAATCTGTTAGAAAAATAAAGTACAAGGACCAAATTTGAATATGGCCAGAGTGCTAGTATGAACACCTAGAGGGGGTGAATAGGTGTTTAAACTAAACCTTGGTAAATATATGCGGAATAAAATAAATTTCAAGTAAAATAAATGAGTTAAGGAAGAGAATAAGAACACAAGATTTATAGTGGTTCGGCTTAATCCAAGCCTACGTCCACTCTCCCACGCTAACAGCCTTCTTGGCTGGATTCCACTATGCAATCAACAAGAGATTACAACTTTGAGTGCAAACACTTAGTAGTAGATCACACTATCTCACTAAGTCACTCTTTTGGTATTTCTCTCACGATCACAAACGTTTAAGCTCTCCAAAGACAAGTGTATGATTGAAGGTCGCTCAGATTTTGGAATTATAAATTCTACGCTCTATCTTTTACTTGCTCATCGGTCCTTCATCTCCTTAAATACTCCTCTACTTCCAAACTAACCATTGGACAATATCCTGAGGATCGTCTTCCAATATACCCATTGGACAGCTCTGTATCTAGAAGATTTGGTAGCCGTTGAGTGACAAATGTAAAATACCAAATTGATTCCGATCGCCCATACAGACAAAATCTTGGTTTTCATAAGTAAAGCTTCTTCGTATAGAAAGTTCTTGTCTTCAAGGTTCAATTGTCAATCAATTAGATTGAGTCAATTAAATCAATCTTGATGTGGAATCCAAATCAGATCACTAGTCGTTATATGATTGGGCTTGAGTTACGATTCATTGAATCTGGATGTAAAGTCTGAGAGCAATAGACTTTACAATCTGAGTCTGAGTGCGATAGACTTTACAATTTGAGTCTGAACATATTCTGTTTTAGCATAAAGTTTGTCTTCTGATTCAGCTTTAGAGTCTATCTTCTAGTTCTTCCAAGAATAGACTTTGATAATATCTTTTACTCATTCTATCATGTGCATAATCTATTACTCAACCATCAAACATGTTAGTAGCCTTTGATTTATTTTTTCATCTTTAAAACATCATAAGGGATTTCCCTAACAATGTCCTCCTTTTTGATGATAACAAAACAATCTCTGAATATGCAAACCCTTTTAAAAATATTAATTTAAATCAAAGGATATCATAAGATTGCAAATAAATTGAACATAACAATATATAAAAAAATAATCGCAGCTCAATATTATGCCATAGATAATATCAACCAATCAACACATATGCATATTCATATCTTTCCCCCTTTTGTCATAATCAAAAAGCGATAATAATGGAAAAAGTATCACGTAGAGAATGATAACAAATGTCTTGCATGAAATCACAATTTCCAAAAATCAGCTTTTATAAAGTAAATCGAATATTAAAGATATGCAATATAGCTCACTTGATCATATATATCAGCAAATATTCAATAAAAATCACGATGCATCATAAAATTCATTTATCCTTTTTGTCATAATAAAATGATAATATCAATAAAAGATTTGTTAATGACAAAAAGTAATAAAAGATGTACTAACCAGATTTTTTTGAACAAATTCTGACACATTTACCTTTCCTTTCATTCATAATAAGATCACGATCAATCCAAATATATTTTTCCATAATTGATCAATGCTCCCCATCAATTTGTTGCCTTTTTGAGATGATCATGATTCTTTTTCTTTTCTTTTGGATTCGATTTCTCCCCTTGTGATCATGACAATATTTGCGAATATAAATAATTGTTTCTTGTTGAACATAAATTTTTTCCAGTATTTCCTTTGTAGCAACAATATCCACAACGATCACTTGCATTTTGAAATTCGAGGCAAAAATTTATTTTCTTCAATCAAGCTCTTCTCGAATTCAACCTGCATAAACTTAACAAACTTTTTGCACAAATAAGCTGTAATAATATCCACGTAATATATAATGCCATTTCTTCAAATAAATAAATTGAATAACATATGTAAAATTAAAATTCAGAACTACTCAACATTTTGTACGACACATAAGGGATTTCCTCAACAATTTGCAAAAATTTTGCACAAGGAATAGAATTTTTAAACCTCTAAAGATAGTATAGAATCTTCATGATTTTCAGATCGAGCTTTCCAAAATTCATATGGAAGATTCTTTTGTCACCTGCAAAATTCTTGTATAATGGATAATAATCTTTGTAAAAAAGTCACGTAATATCTTCCTTAGATTTGCGGATCAAACTTGCTAGATATAAGATATCTTTTTATGAATATAGCAAGAATATCCATAAATATGCAATAATATCTTTTGAGATCAAAGGGATTTCCTTGAGCATAAATTTCAGATATATTATTTTTGCAAAAAAAATAGATATTTTTGTCACGTGCCAAATTAAAAACTTGCAATACCTTATATTTATAACAAAAGATATTCGCAATATAATAAACAATCATCCAAAATCATGATAAATGCACGTAGAAATTTGCAAGGCAGGATGATAAAAATATTCTCTTACCCATGGTATATGTTTGAAATATACCATTGAAAAAATAAAATCATTACCAATCTTCTGCATGAGATACATTTTCTGATTGCATCAAAATTTGCATAGATTTGCAATCATTCTTCCTTATTGAATTTCCTGCAATCAACTCATTTCCTTTTTGGTATCCATCAATTTGGATCCTTCCATGACGTTAGAGCAAAATATAAAATCTCCATAATAAATATTCTTTCTTAATTCATCATAACAAAGTATTCAAAGAAAGAATATTATGCACAATGATATTTTGAAAAATAAATTCTCACTTAGTCAAAACACAATAAAAACAGAGAGAATAAAATCCTTGAGTATCTAAAAATATCTTGCATCATAAATTAATATCATGTAAAACAGATTTTTATTTGGAAAATATGATAAAATCTGAGAGTATAAAATCAAACCAAATAAATTCATTATCTCTAAAAATATCAAAAATAATCACACGTATTAAATCAAATCTCAATTCATCACAAAAACAAATCATGCGATTCTTTCTTCAATAAAACAAAAAAAAATATGATCATTATAAAATCTCAATCAACCAAGGATATATCGAATATCAAGTATAATGAGAAATTTTAAATTGTGTACTCAAACGAAATTGAGAATAAAAACATATACATTTCTTACCAAACTCTCTTTCTTCTTTCTTCTTTATATCCTGCAAAAACAACTCATCTTTTTTTTCTTGGTATCCATTTTTTCTTGGGTCTATGAGAGTTAGTAGAATATGCTGTTTTTTCCCAATTTTTCTTAATAGGTCTCAAGACTTTAGGACATTCTTTCTCAAAGTGGTCTAAATCTCCACAATTTGAACACTTGAGGGCATTTCGACCAACATTTTTTACAAACACTTTTTGAAAATGATTTTTGTAAAATTCCTTTGGAGGTCTTTGTCTAAGTCTCTCATTGACTTTAGGAAAATCTATTAGAGAATCATTTTCCTTAATGAAACCAAATCCCGACTTATTATAGTAAGGAACTTGTATAGAAAGGATATGCTCTAATGTTTTTGATCAATTTGAAAATCTTGTCCAAATATTTGAAAATTCTTTCTTCAAAGAATCATTTTCTTTGACAAGTAAATCTCGACTTTCTTTTGATTGTAGAAAATCTTTTTGCAAAATTTCAAACTTTTCTTTTTGAGAAAGATCATGTTGCCTAAGCCGAGAATTCTCATTTTTAAGTTCGAAGATCCTTCTAAGAGAAGATCTGAGATTTCAGCGAAGCTCATTTATATACTTTGAAATTTTGAGAGGAATTTTTGAATGACTTACCTCAATTTCTTCATCGGATTCTAAGTCTGTGTCAGACTCTGATTCCGAGTCTGTGTCTAAGTTAGACTATGATTCTGAATGTGCCATCAAGCATATATTTCCTTGCATATCATATTCTTTTATTGTTCTTTTCTGACCATTCTACTTGTATTGTCTTCTTCCACTGAATTTCCTTCATTTTCTAATTAGCTTTTTGATTTTTTTGATCATAAAAGCAAATTCTTCGTCGTCCATGTCATTTTCTAAGTCTGTATCATCAAAATCAGCATTAGATATTAAAGCGATGGACTTCTTACCTTCTAGATCTTCATCAATGATTTATTCAACTTCGTAGGATTGAAGAGTGCCAATCAATTCATCAACGGAAAGTGGCATAATCCTTTGAGTCTCCCGGATTGAGGTCTTGACATGTTTCCAATCTTTTGAGAGACCTCGCAAGAGTTTGTTGACCTTCATTGGGGAAGAAATTGGATGACCTTGATATGCTAAACCATTTACAATTTCTGTAAAGCGGCTGAACATATCTCCAATCGATTCTCCTTGCTTCATCTTGAAGGATTCATATTTGCCGAGCAGGAAGTTTACTTTTGTCTCTTTTACACGATCGGTCCCTTCATATGTAACATGAAGTCTATCCCAAACTTCTTTTGCTGTTTCACATGAAGAGATTCTATTATATTCAGTAGGAGACAATGCGCAATATAAAGAATAAATAGCTTTTGCATCAAGCGCTTCTCTTTTGGACATCTCCATCCGAGACATAGGAGCGGGGGTTTGGTTTCTTTGTCTTTGCCATTCTTATTTGATGTAGACGCAGCAGTGGGATTGATTCCTTTTTCCACAACATCCCATTGCAAGGGATCTCTGGATCTTAGGAATGCTTTCATTTTGTTCTTCCACACGTTGTATTCATTTCCATCAAAATATGGTGGCCTTGTGTTGCTTTGTCCCTCCATAAGTCCTGGTGCCAAGATACTAGCCATAAAAGATCTTTAGCTCAAAAGTAAAAACACTTTTATAAACCGAGCACTTGGCTCGGATACCAATTGAAAGTGCTAGTATGAACACCCAAAGGGGGTGAATAGGTGTTTAAAATAAACCTTGGCAAATATATGCAGAATAAAATAAACTTTTGAAACAAGTAAAATAAAGGAGTTAAGGAAGAGAATAAGAACACAAGATTTATAGTGGTTCGGCTTAATCCAAGCCTACGTCCACTCTCCCACGCTAACAGCCTTCTTGGCTGGATTCCACTATGCAATCAACAAGAGATTACAACTTTGAGTGCAAACACTTAGTAGATCATCACTATCTCACTAAGTCACTCTTTTGGTATTTCTCTCACGATCACAACCGTTTAAGCTCTCCAAAGACAAGTGTATGATTGAAAGTCGCTCAGACTTTGGAATTATAAATTCTACGCTCTATCTCTTACTTGCTCATCGGTCCTTCATCTCCTTTAATACTCATCCACTTCCAAACTAGCCATTGGACAATATCCTGAGGATCGTCTTCCAATATACCCATTGGACAGCTCTGTATCTAGAAGATTTGGTAGCCGTTGAGTGACAAAGGTAAAATCCCAAATTGATTCCGATCGCCCATACAAACAGAATCTTGGTTTCCATAAGTAAAGCTTCTTCGTATAGAAAGTTCTTGTCTTCAAGATCCAATTGTCAATCAATTAGATTGAGTTAATTAAATCAATCTTGATGTGGAATCCAAACTAGATCACTAGCCGTTGTATCTTCGGGGCTTGAGTTACGTTCTGTCGAATCCGGATGTAAAGTTTGAGAGCAATAGACTTTACAATCGGAGTCTGAGTGCGATAGACTTTACAATTTGAGTCTGAACACATTTTACTTCAGTATAGAGTTTGTCTTCTGGTTCAGCTTCAGAGTCTGTCTTCTTGTTCTTCCAAGAATAGACTTTGATAATATCATTTCCACATTCTATTATCTGCATAGTCTATTACTCAACCATCAAACATGTTAGTAGCCTTTGATTTAGTTTGTCATCTTCAAAATATCATAAGAGATTTCCCTAACAAAATTTTTCTTAAGCTACAAATGTGCAAAATGTTATAAGCAATATCCATAAGCGTTAGGCACACTTCAAGCTTTTTGAATTTCTTGAAATTCAAAAGTTTGAGTGCATTAGGAATGTTTACTAAAAGACTTCATATAAGGGTTGAATCTTGTAACAATAGTGCTTCTCATTAGGAAATGTGAAGTGAAGACTGATACTATTTCCAACTTGTAATAACTTCCTTTTGGTGTAATTGAGGAAAAGAATACCACAAGTGTTGGAACTTTTATGAGGTGCTTTAATTTGACTTTTCAATCTATAACTTGAGTAACATAACTTCAAAAAAGTTCACCACAAGCATCATAAGTTTTAAAGTCACGTAGTAGTTGCCTACATTTAGATGATTGATTGAAAAGTTATAACACCAAAGCAAACTTTGTTTTTTTCTTTTCTTTTAAGTAATGGGACTCGATGATTGATTGAAAAGGTTATGGCACTAAAGTGAGTATAATAAGAGAGTTATTATATTTATGGTGTCTTTTTTCAGTGTAATTTGGAAAGATTTACATTTGCAAATAAATCGATTTTTCATAAATTTTCTAAAATATGAAAAAATTAATGGGAAAAATCGCTTAAATATAAACAAGCAGTCCATAAGCATTCTGTTCACGTTCAATTTTGGTTATCGTATTTTATCTCGTGACTAATATCTGATAAAGATTTCGGACAAAGTCCCATTCCCGAATGTTGATTGAAAATGAGATAACTAAGCATCCGAGATTAACACGTAGCGCCACTGTGGAATGGAAGCATAAATATTTTGAGGAGAAATTACAAATATGGGTCCCTTAACTATTGCCATGTCCAATTTTGGTCCTCATTTTCTGACACATTTGGTTCATAAACTAATTGTTTTATTATCAAGGTAAATTTTGTATTTCCCTTCAAATGCCGATAGAATTTGCTGACTAAACTTGTACAAATCTGTCCAGCCCTTATTGGTCAGGTTCTCAAAAAGAATACTCAAGATGAACTATTTAACCACTGGGGTTCGCCTAAGGGCCACCCAACACAAGTGCTTAAAGGGAAATTAAATCCCCACCTCTCATGGGAGATGGGGGTAGGGACGCGAAGTTTCGAGAGTGGGCTATGACTCCCACGCTCTGCAAGAGGCAGGGCACAAGCTCTCCCAAGGCACGAGTATAGAATAGAACAGTAGACCGATAAAAAAAAAAGTATGAACTATTTATATAGAACTACTACTAGGTCACCAATCACCATGTTTCTAAACTAATTATAAATGTCTGACTTTACATGTGAATCTTTAGCAATTAGCATTTTTGCTTCGTATTTACATGAAGAAATATGATGTCCGAAATTATGATCACAGATCCATTTATGGGCCAAACGGGTTAAAAGAATAAAGTGCAAGGTCCAAAATTGAACAGAGAGAATAGTATAGGGACCATGTTTTGTAATTTCTCCTTAACTATAGATTTGTTTATTCACACACACTCTTAAATTGAGCGGCCATTTTTTTCTTTTTGGTTTTTATGAAGTCGATAAAAACTTTATTGAATGGTGAGGTAATGCTGCTCCATTATAGATCAAGCTCGATGCTCACTCGCTCAGCATGTCGACGAGATCCCTACACAGCAATCAAGGCCAACATGAACAGCCTCATTTTTATCATTGTTTTCATTATATTAGAACTTGCCAAAGTTTCTCATTCAAATGAAGACTCTTTCCTGATAGACTTTTACTTTTTATTTTTAACTAATTTAAATTTTTTCCGCGTAACTTTTTCATCTTGAAACTCATGAAATCTTTACAACATACAAATATTAACATAAAAATTTATCTATAATTTCCTTAATATTCTGAAATATGATTTTTAAAGAAAGATATGCACATTTTTATTATTCTTATCAAGATCAATGTGTTGGATCAAATCTCTCTCTCTGAGAAAATGGGCTTTAAGAGTTGACTTTTATGGTGAAGAGAAAAAAGCCATAATTTGGAAAGTATTTTGTCCCAACTATAGGGCAAAATGTTAGGTGCTCCCTGCAAGAGTGATGTCATTATGCTTGAGCACCATTGAAATGTGACACAATCTTTGCACAAAAGAGCTTTGCAAATTATTTATTAAATATATTCAAAAACCTTTCCTCCCAAAAACCATCTTCTGCTGCAAATCTTGGGAAAATTGTCTAAAAGTCCTAAACCTATTGCACTCTTTTGCCAATTCTGGTCATAAACCTTTTAACTTTGTTAATCCAGTCTTAAACCTTTTTTATTTTTGGCCGATTCAGTCCATCTAGCCAAAATTGATTGGAAAATGCTGATATGGACATCGGCGGTGCCATGTTGGACTGCCGACGTTGACGTGAACAATTTTTAATAATATTTAAATATTTTTTTGAATTATTATTATTATTATTTTTTCCTTTTCTTTCTTTTCTTTCGGCTTTTTCTTTACTTTTCTAGTGGCCAACCACCAACCAGGGCGATGGTCGGCCATTGGCCACGGGCCGGGCCGGGGTCGGGCAAAGGAGGAGCCCCCGGCGAGGGGGAGCTCCTCGCCCGGCGCGGCCCGGAAGGGTCACTTGCTAAGGCCGACCTCACCTAGGCCAGGCAACCTCACCGGGTGATGAGCCGAGCGAGGCCGTCTCCGCCTAGGCAAGGGCTGGCCTTGCTAAGGCTCGCTCACCTGGGAGCGATGCCTCTCCTGCACCAAATCTAGGAGGCTGGCCCTCACCCCGACTGGCGGGGCATGGACGATCGGGAAGATGACGACGGTCCTTCCACCCTACTAACACCGTCGATTCCTAGCAGCGAGTCGAGCGAGTTGGGGGCGAGGCGGGAGGACTGAGCAGAAGAGATGGAGGGATGACGGGGGCGAGGCGAGAGAACCCGGAGCAGTAAGAGATGGAGGGATGAAGACGATGATGTTGACAATAGTAGCGTGCGGTGACGGCGACGACGATGTAGTTTTACCTGAGTTCACGACGGCCGGTGGCCGGCCGTCACTGGGCTGGTGGTAGCCACCGAAAAAGGAAAGAAAAAAGAGAGAAAAAACAGAAAAAAATATTAAAAATTCAAAAAATATTAAAATATTATTAAAAATTATCAATGCCGTTATCTAATGGTCCAATGCTACCAATCAGGCGTCCATGTTCACATTTTCCGGCCAAAATTGGCACAAGGAAAATATTTAGGACTGAATTTATAAAGCTTAAAAGGTTTATGACTGAATTAGCAAAAATACAAAAATGTTTAGGACTTGTTGGACAATTTTCCCTGCAAATTTTTTCCATGGGAGACGAATTTCTGACTTGATTTTGGAAATATTTTTTTGATAGAAATCTGAAATTTCGCTCCATTTTCGGTAGATGTGAAATGTGAAAGATGCTTTAGAGTTAAATATCAATGGAACAAAGTCAATTGCTTCGCCAGCAGCCAGATGTCATAACGTGGAGGTTGGGACACCGAGCTGCCAACTTGGCACCTGAGGGACACTTAGGTGTCATAACTTTAAAATGGTACACTTGAGTGCCAATATCGGAGTAAAATGGGACACTTAAGTGCCACTCCAGCGAAAATCTGGCCAAATGGCTGACGTGGCTATTTTTCGGCGAGTTTGGTTCAAAACGACATCGTTTTACATGCTGACGTGGCGGAGAAATGCAAAAACGACGCCGTTTCGTGTCTATGTATAAATATTAAAAAACTAAGAAAATTTTTAAATTTTTAAAAAATTAAGAAAATTTTTAAAAAATTTAAAAAAAGGGAGGGGAGGTCGAAGGGGCGCGAGGGCTGAGCTCCGCGCGCCGCTGCCTCCCCGTCGTCGTTGGGAAGGGTCGGCGACAGAGGGGGAGAGTCGGGGGCCTCGCGGCCCCGGCCGATCGACTCGGGAGGGCTGCGAGGGTGGGGGTACCGTGATGCCCGATGGTGTGTGCCGTAGGTTTCGCGATGCTAGGTTGGGGTGCGAGTGATAAAATGTGGGATGCAATTACTAATCCTCGAAAGAAAGATGGGCAATCAAATTGAAAGATAAAAGTGGAAATTGAATCATGCATGGTATGGTGACATGTATGCATGGATGTATGATATGTTTGGTGATGAGTGCATGATGATGTATGCACATATGGTATGACAACATATGCATGGCTGCAAGGTAAGTTATGCTTGAATGCATGAAAGATATGTATTGTGCTATGATGTTATGATTGTAATGTGCTGGTGATGAGTGCATGATGATGTATGCACATATGTTATGATCGTCTGACTTTCTTTGCTGATTCTGCTTTTGTTGAAATTCTGGTGGTTCTCAGTTTCTTGTGGCAGGGGATGCCTGATTCCTGATGCTAAAGTTCATTATTCTGGACAGGAACAGGGATCTCCATTTCGGAAAAAGGAGTGGGTTGGGGAAGTACTTTGTGAAGCAGCTTATCAGGCGGTTGCATCTCACCACCCAAAGCTATTGCTAAAACAGCGGAGCGTTGAAGTTGAGATACTTGACAAATACCTTGCAAACTTATAACAAAGACTAATTAAAAGGTGAGCTAGAGGGGCCATTACCCCATACTTTCTAAACTTATGCTTAAGCCACAAATATTGAAAATGTTATAAGCAATATCCATAAGCCATGGCACACTCAATTTTTTTTAATTTCTTTGAAATTCAAAAGTTTGAGTACATTGAGAAATGTTTAGTGAAAGACTTCATATAAGAGTTGTATCTTGCAACAATACTGCTTCTAATTAGGAATTGAGGTGAAGACCGATACTATTTTTAACTTGCAATATAACTTCCTTTGGTGTAATTAAGGAAAAAATATCGCAAATGTTATAACTTTTATAGGACGCTTAATTTGGAGCCATGGATATTTAATTGTCACTTGAGTGACATAACTTTTAAAAATGTTCACCACAAGCATTATAAATTTAAATACCTTGTCAGATTTTCTAACATTCAGATGATCAATTGAAAAATTATGGCACTTAAGTAAACTTTTTTTTTTTTTTAAGTTATGGGATTAGGATAATTGATTGAAAAAGTTATGACATCAAAGTGAGTGCCTTATAAAAGTTATGACATTCGTAGTATATTTTTTTTCTGTATAATTGGAAAAGATTATATTTGCCAATAAATCTATTGTTATTTTGGCAATATTAACTTTTTGACAGTTCACATTCTATATAGTCTCTTCAAAGAGTTTTGAGGAAAGAATTATAATGTCTTTGTTTATGCAGACGTCAACCATGATAGTAATAGATTAACTCAGATTGGTTTACGTTCTTTTCGAATCAACCACTTTGATATGGTTGACTATTTTCACGTGCTAATTGTCTCCAAACACAATTTTTCTCATTGAAGTGACCAATTATCCTCACACATACAACCTAAATTTTTCTCCCCCTGACTGTTTGCCAGAGTGGTGCCTTTTTGTGCAAAATCATAGCATCCCTTTATCATCATATCTGTTTTTTTTTCTTCTTCTTTTTCCGTGGTTTAGCGATAATGATGTTTAAGCCCGCTTTGGTGCATCTAAATTAGTCCTACTTTTCGGACGATTTAAAGGATGCACTTCCCCCACATTGATCTGATGTATTGAGGGTTTTGCTCATTTAGCTCTTCCATTAAAGAATTGAATCCAAGACCATGAGGAGAGGAAGTTAATCCTTTGCGATGTAAAGCCAACACCTTGTTTGTTCTCATTATGTCTTTTAAATACTGCGATCTCGCTGTGATAGCAAGGGGAAAAAGGAAAAATTTCTGTCTTTACAAACTCACCTCTTCTAATGTCCCCAGCAAGGACGGATCTAAAAATATTTTTGCTTTTATGGGCCAAACATGATAGGAAAATCTACAGTTTCATTAGTATTAAAAATTCAGTAGCAAATCAACATCACGTCACATGATTTATGCAAATAATTAATTGCGCTGCTAGAAAAATTTAACTCAAAAGGTTAAACAAATAAATGGATGGAGACTTAAATATAGGGCCTATCGAAATCCAATGCTTTAATATCCTGGATTATGTACAAATCAGAGGGGAGCATGAATATGCAAAATAAATCGAGATGGAACCTGACTTGGATATCTTGTTCAAAAGTTTAACCCAATATTAATTAAAAACTTAAGCTAATAGATGACGGGACAATACATTAACACACTCAAACTCTATAAAAGTCCAATTGTAATTAAGTGCGCTATACTGTCTTATTAAGAAAAAGTGAGACTGAAATTGAGGGAAATGCTCCTGTGCATTTTTTTCCGCAAGAGATTGTGACTTTTAGGATCCTTCATCGTGTACTGATTTGATGAAAAATCTGCGGTGTTTTCCTATTATATAAGTAATCTGACCTCTATGGTAGAATATTTATCTATTTTGTTATTAATTTAAGTTGACATGTGGACACGAGTAACCGAAATGTTAGTAAACGACTTTACGGCGCCCACGCTAGTTTAACCAAGCTTTTGATGGAATGGATATCTATCTAACACGGCGAAGAAATGAAGCTACTCGGTCCACTTGCTTTACTTGTTCAAATCAAGCAACATTGTCATGGATCGACATGCATGACACGTAAGGGAACGATGCATACATAGGTAAACTCACAAAAAGACAGCTATTTTTCTATTATACCGGGGAAAGGTTATAGTAATTGATTTGAACAATTATAAGATATGATGTGTGCGTGGGCGAGTGATACTGAGAATAAGGAATTTTTTGGGTAATGTGTTTGGACGGGTATTCGTGAAAATGGTTGTCGATGGGTAAAATGCAAATGTAGAATATAATACAATCGCCAAGGCCTAAGAGATAGATCACCAACCAAGGATGAAGATTGGGATTGACGAAATTCACCACCGAGGCTTAAAGTACAAGCCACCCATCGAGGACATGGGACTTGAAGAAAGAAGCTCACCACCAAGGCTTAAAAAAAAAAACCACCAACTGAGGATAAGGTGTTTCTTGGCCCACCACCAAGGAGTAATTTAGTCTCCAAAGGTAAAGCAGCCAAAATAGGAGTTATCTACTCTCCAAAAACTTACATCCCTTTGTTTCAGGTTTCTGTGCACTAAATTTCACAAAATTCAAAAACCATTTAAGTCAGTTACTTCTCAGTCTTAGTTTCACAACAAGGTAACTTATTATACCATAACTGCCAGCATAGCAAAGAGATAATTGCACCCATAATCCTCAACAAAGTCATGTCCTATAAGCTCTGGTAGCCACTGGAATTTCGTTAAATACTCGTAAGCAAAGTCGAACCATGACTTTCTTTTCATTAGGCTGCAGAGAAGTGGCAGCTTGGGACAAGAACAGTATATTATTGTTTATGCAGGACTACTTATTTATTGATTTTTGTGCAATGAAAGAGTGCATTGCAACCAAGTAAATATTAAGAACTATGGTACCTGGTACCAAACAAGAGGGATGTCGATAACAAGAATATTTTCAGGATGAAGATGGATATGGATATTGTTCTCCTTTGCAATGTAGACAGGCAATTCAATCTTTCCGAGATGCCAGATTGTTGCAGAAGAAATGGTCTTTACTTGATCACGCTGCTTTGAGATGATGCTAGAGAGTTTTTGTTTCTTTACAAGAAAAGCGAAGAAGAAACAGTACAAGCATGTAAAAGGTCATCAAGAGACCAATATGAGATGACATGCTTTCTCCAAGCTGGAGAAGAGGAAATCAAACAAATCACCAAGTCGTCATAGTTGTCATAGAGCAGGTCATCCTTGGACTTGAGAAGTGGAAAATAGATTCATCTTCCCAAGACCTGGCAATCTGCAGGGAAACGTGCTGAACAAACTAAATACTGGGTCAAACATTTTCATCTATAAATAGAGATCATGTTGCCATGCAAGTCCTCACTCCTCCCTCAAGCAAAACCAGTCTGTGCAAGGATCAGAACTTGTGGTGAAGGCCGTAACTCCTGTCCACAACCACAATGAAGTTTCTTCCCATTAGCTTTTTCATCTTGGCTTTGGCAACTGCCATTGCTTTAGCTTACGACCCAAGTCCTCTTCAGGACATATGCGTGGCCACCAATAACCTGGACTCTGGAGGTTGGTCATCGATTCTGTGCATTATTCATTTCTTTCATATCTCGCTTATGATGCCGAAACTATAACATGGATTCTTTTTCTTATGCAGTATTTGTGAACGGAAGGTTCTGCAAGGACCGAAACAAGCCACAGCTGATGATTTCCTCTATATGGGGTTGAGGAATCCAGGAAACACAGCAAATCCGCTCGGATCAAAAGTCACACAGGCTTTCGTCAACCAATTTCCGGGAGTCAACACTCTTGGAGTATCCATGGCTCGCATTGACTTCGCTCCTGGCGGCCTAAATCCTCCCCACTTTCACCCTCATGGCAGCGAGGTTCAGTTTGTGGCGGAGGGTATACTACTTGCAGGCTTTGTCACATCCAACCAATTAAACAACACTTTCTTCACCAAAGTATTGTACAAGGGGGACGTATTTGCATTCCCTATTGGCCTCATTCACTTCCAGTTAAATATCGGAAACACAAACGCACTGGCCTTTTCCAGTTTTAGCAGCCAGAACCCTGGAGTCATTACCGTTGCTAATGCTGTCTTTGGAGCGAAGCCACCCATCTCTGTTGATGTTCTCACCAAGGGCTTCCAATTGGACAAGAAGGTTGTTGACTACCTCCAGGCGCAATTTTGGTACGACAACAACTAAGTGAATTTACCAGAAGTTACACAAAATAGTAGATCCATCAGACTTACAAAATTAATATTATTCCATAGGCGTTTGCTTTAGACACATAATTAAATTATGTACCTTATGTATGACTTATTTCGAATAAAAAATTGTTACCTCTCTCTGTCTCTCTGTCTCTCTGTCTCTCTGTCTCTGTCTCTCTCTCTCTCTCTCTCTCTCTCTCTCTCTCGTAATGTGATGAGGATAACCGGATTCATGCCTCAACCAAATGTCTGTGCAATCAGTGTGCAATAACATTAAGCTATGTAGAATTCAGAACTTGGAAGAATGTTGTCTGACGTTAAATATTGCTTCCCTATCAAAAGAATGAGCTATTCTAATTCATATAGTCCGACGAGTGGGTTAAGAGAGTGTTTGAAGAAATCACTAGGGTGGTCATTTATACGTGCCGCCCTCTGGTGGACAAAAAGAAAAAGAACAGCTGTAGTTTCCATCAATATCTTAAAAAAAAGTTGTATGTATAAGAGGTCAATTTTTTTAATAGTGAGTTCAAGTTTTATAAATTACAGTTGATGACATATCTCATTTTGTCATCAACGAACTGAACTCTGTAGATAGCTTTTCTTTATCACCAGTATGGCCAAAAGAAAAACCTTTCCTGCAGTCATTTTCCATCTACGGTCGAAATGCCTGGTCAAAAGCTCATCAATTCAGCTGGATGATTATTTCCAAAAGTGTCGTGGCTTCCGATATGTTTCATGAATGGGTATGCATGGACAAAGTCAAAACCTTGAAAAAGGTATGTATGGCAATGATCTCTTTCTTGAAGCAATCAGTATTATAATCTCAAAAAGACCATCAATGCATATAGCAGGGGAATGCAGAGACACGAGTGCGTTACTTCTTATGCATTGATTTTGACAATTTCCAAAAGAACTAGTAACTTAGCATGGAAGGATTGAAGACTCTATATGGCCATCGTACAGAAAACAAACTTAAGAAAATTCATGAAGATGGACACGAGTCTGATGAAATCGCCGAGTAATTCCTGATAACTATGCAGACGAAAATGTCTAGATCACATGCAGATAGAGCAGAATAAATTCAAGAAAAATAATCTTAACAATCTTGAGCCAGACCCCAAAGGAGTACTCAAGAACTGTCATAGTGAAGATGAACGTCTGCTTAAAGTGAAATGATTATTTGCGTTTGGTGCATGGAAGTGGGTTCAGTTCTCAGATAACTCGGATGTTATAACTTATAAGTCTCCAACTATTCCTCCATTGGTGTTATTATCGTCCACTATTTTGCTTTGAATTTAATAGCGTCCAATCATGCACCACTTTCCATGTATATGTCAGGCTTCAATCGGACGAAAATTTCCTACAACGCATTTATGAAACGAAATTACAGATTACATCTTATTTCATCAATTCTCAAGCTCGACTAGTCCCTCCATTCGTGTTATTTCTTCGCTCTGGTTGCACGGAAGCTTGGAGAAGGGAAAATTACAGATTACGTCATATTTCAAGAACCTTAATTTAGATGGTTGGTGCGGGTGGAGAATGGAGAGCACGGGATTAATTAGAAAAATTCAGTATATGCACTAAATACTCCTGGGAGAGGGAATTAGAAACAGAAGATCCAATGAAGGATGCAGTGTTTTTTAAGGAGGTGAACACTAGACTTTTGACTAAGTGACCTAACGTGTATGGTAGAAAGTGACCATTATCCAACCCCTTTTATCAGTTCTGCCCCATCTTCTGCAATTTCCTATATGTCAGTCCCCATTAGCAGAACTCCAAAACTTACCTTCTTCTTTTTCTGTGTTATTGCCATTCATTCAAAAAGCAAAAAACGAAAAGAAATTCAATTTTCAAAAAGTTTAGCTAAAAAAAGGTCAAATACTCAATTTAGAGCTTTACAATCACCTAATCTAATCTAGTTATAAATTGTGTTCATTTTTTAATGCCCTTTTTGAAGTTACCTGATTATGGAACCATCAAACCTTTTGTCCCAACTTTGAGGAGTCAAATCCTATTCCTCTCAACGATCATTTCCTTGGGATGTACCCCGGAATTTATATGTAGAAAGCCTGCAGGACACCAAGGGAAAACATTTTCGTATATTTGAGACCTAGTGATTTGTCTTCAAAGTTGAAGTTTCTTATTTTACTTCGGTAATCTAATAGATTGATAATCTATCAGGCAACCGTATTGCTACATCATATGCCTAGCAGACAAAGCAATGCTAGAGGCACTGAAAATTCTTATTGTAATATTCTTACAATGTTTCTGTGATAAATCTCGATTTTGTTTAGAAATAGTAGGGTATTCATGTTTTGGTGATTGATAAATTTTGTGAGTTTAAACACCAAATAGGATATGGTGACTGATGAATGGTGTGGAAATTGTGGAAATTGTTGACCTCAGCAGTGGGCAATGGGTAGTAATCTGTATTGCTTTGCTAAGAAATGACAGTAATTTGTCTTGACCAGAAGATTAGGCGCCATTGACAAAATCTGATTATTCCCATGAGATTACTCCCGCAATCTATCTAAAGAAAGCTGTAGCGCACCAAGGGGAACACTTCTATATAATGAAACCTAGTGATTTGTCGTCGAAGTTGAAGTGCCTTATCTTACTTCTTAGGTCTTTCATTAGGTAATGTTATTGATTGATAATCTATCGGGCAACTGTTTAACAACGTCATTTACCAAGCGAAGCGGGCGCAACAATGGAGGGCAGTAAAACTTCTTATTAGACCTTCTTTATGATGTTTATGTGAAGAATCTTAATTTCATGTAAAAGCTAGTAAGGTTTTCATGCTTTTGATGATTGATAACTTGTTTGAATAAGAAACATCCAATAGGATCGGGTCAAATTGCTGGGTAACAAGTTTAAGTGGAAAGCGACGAATCTGCTTTGCACCCTGGTAGATGGGATTGCAAGGGTTGGACCCTGGGCACGAGTCAAGAAAAAAAAGAGTAAGAAGTCTCGACACCTTTGGTTTTACATTAAACTACAATGAGTGATATGAGATTGTCAACGCCACCTACTTTCCAGTATCTAACCACCAAATCAACAAGCTTTCTCAACAGCAAAGGGAACTCGATAAGGAAAATGGAAGATTTGTCGTTCAGTTGGCGGGCTATTTCATGCTCTGAATTTGCGGAAGCGCCAGAAAGGAAGTCCCAATCCACACTCCGCATTGTCATCAAAATCAATGCTTCGTGCTGCCCAGTTGCTGACTTGTTTCCTATTGTCTAACAAGGATCGTCATTCTTGTGGAAAACTAGCTGTATTTTCGCAGTTCGACTGCTGCATCTCCATGAAAATGTTCTAGAGCAATTTGGTGGGAGCTCTTATGATTCATGTGCTCCATTAGCACGAAAGAAACAAAGAACGTTTTTACACAGTGGCCTTGCCGTGACAGTAGAAAATTGAAATGCCTGGTCGAAGGCCAACCTAAGCCTGCTCAAGTCAGCTGAATTTGTTTTCCCCAAGAATGACCCATCACTTGATATATCTCAAACCATGGAGAGTGGGAAAAGAACCCGGATTCGAACTCATTTTGAGGTGCATGCACGTTTTAAGGTCACCATAGACCTCGAATGAGACATGTTTAGAATCAAGGTGTCCTGATGCTATCAGCATTACAACTTCAATTACAATACAAATGCCACCAGAGAAACGTACTTATCCGTATGCTTTACTCATTGCGCCTCTTTTTCTGATAAGTGAAGTGAAGATGGAAGTGGAGAGAGACGTAAGTTGGCTTATCCGTGAAAGCCCACTGGGACTCATTGGATGCCTTATTTACATCCCTTTGCTTCAGGTTTCTGCGCACTTACTTTGACAAACTTCAAAAAACCAATAAAGTCAGTTACTTCTCAATCTTGGCAGTAGAACTAGATAATTTATCATATCATAACGACCACCATAGCAATTAGCAATGATTTAATTGCACCCTTAATCTTCAACTAAGTGACGTCTTATATGCTAAGGAAGCCACCGGAATATAGTTAAATGCTCCCAAGCAAAGTTGAACTATGTGCTTTTCATAAGGCTGCAGAGAAGTGGCTGCTTGAGACAAGAACATTATCTTATATGGTTTATGCAGGAGTACTTATTTACTGATTTTGGTGCAACGAAAGAGAGTATCGCAACCAAGTAAATATTAAGAACTATGGTGTTTGGTAACAAGCATGTGGGATATCGATGGGAGGAATATATTCAAGACGAAGATGGATATGGATATTGTTCTCCTTTTGCGATCAAGATAACTAATTCAATTTTGATGAGATATCAGATTGTTCAGAAGAATTGGTCTTTGGGTGATAATGCTGCTCTGATGGTGCTAGAGAGTTTACCTTTTATCCACAAGAAAAGTGAAGAAGAAACAGTACAATGATGTAAAAGTTATAGAAGACCACTTCCATATCAGATGACCTGCCTCGGAGTTGTAATGGAGTAGTTTGTCGTTGGACTTGAGAAGGGGAAAATAAATTCAACTTCGGAAGATTTGGTAATCTGCAGGGTAACTTCCTCAATAAACTTTATCTTAAAAAAATTGCACCCTTAATCCCCATGGAAGTCATGTCTTCTAAAGAAACTGGCACTAAAACCTTCTTTTCATCAGGGTGCTGAGAAGTGGCAGCTTGTGAGAAGAACGGGATCATATTTTCTACCTCCCACGATCCATGCTCGGGAAAAAGGAAAAGTTACTAGAAGTACTATATGACAAACAAGAAAAAATTAAAATTGCCTTAAATGATCAAGACATCAGCAATGAGCGTATCATACATAAATATAAGCTCATCAACTTTTGCGCGACACGAGAGTGCATTTCAGGCAAATGTTAAAGACATTGGACTGGCATTTTCAATGCATCCCATAGATCACAGAAGAGTACTTTTTCTTATTAATGAAGAAGTAGTTACAAAGCAATGGTCGCAAAATTAGAAAACTCATTTCCAAACAGAAAGTCAAACAAACTAATCTTCTTCTTCTACTTTGCATCGACACAATGGACAAGAATTGTTCCTCTTGAGCCATTCGACCATGCACTTATTGTGAAAGAGGTGTGAACATGGCATCTCCACCACCTTTTCTCTGCCCCCTTCAAATTCATCCAAACAAATACAACAGCATTCGTCACCGTTGCAGGGAGAGCAGCTCTTTTGCTCCAGCTTTTCGATGGTACTTTTCGAGACACCCCGCGTGACTCGCTCGGCATCTGACTCGTATCCTCCCAAGGAGACGTCCTCAATGCTTTCCTCTTCGACTTCCTCTTTGATGACCAATTCCAAATTTATACTCATGTTGAACTGTCGATGCCCATTATCCGTTCCTCGAAACACAGTATCTAGGATGAGTCTTACAATATCAGGGCAAAAGCTGGGATGGACACGCAATGAATCAAGAGCTCTCTCCATGTGCCTTATGAATAGGAATTGCGATTGGAGGATATACAGTGGCATCGCAAGAAATTGATTCGACTCGTACAGTATGGTATCTTGAAAATTCGTTGTCACTCCCAGTTGATCGACAAATACTAGCAGATGGTGCCACTTCACTGAGAAGTTAAAGACACCGATGGGCAGGCCAGAAAAACGGAAGTTTCTTGTGTTCAGATTCAGATCATATCCGCAGTAGACTCTAGCCATGCTATAGCTACTTAGGTTCCTTTTGGATGAAGCAGTGAAGCGTTGAAATCCAATCACGAGAAACCTTCGAGACCCGTCCCAGAAATACAAAAAACTCCTTCCTCTAAAGATTGCACCAAACGCAGATATCAGAGGCTTGCAAAATCACGTCCTCTGTGACGAAACAGAGCAGAGCTTGAAGAAGTAAGAGCGACCCTGAACAATTGTGATTCGTGCGGTGTTCTCCTGTGATACGAACCAAGAGAAACTAAAACCCTTTTCTCATGAGACGGTAATAGGACCAAACGGGAATGTTAAAACAAAAGAGATCAGAAAAATCAGAAACCTGCAAAATCTGTCCCACGTCCGAAACAGAGCAGAGCTTGAAATTCTTGAGAAATCAGCAACTCCGCATCAAAACCGAGAATTAATGAAATCTGGGGTTTCTGCAAAATCCGGAATTCCTTCTGGAGATGAAAAAAGAAATAGCACCCACAGATACTGAGAATCACTTAGTGAGAGAGGTCTGAAACGGAGCTTGAAGAAGAAGAGGAAAGAGAGAACAGGGGAGTGACAGTTGGAGCTATGTGAATGCGAATGATATAGCCGTTGGTTTGCGGTCTGAAGAATCGAGCAATTGTCTCCTGTTTTGTGCACCCTCTCTTCTTGGCGGTGAAATTGAGTCGGTGGAGAGATTTCAATTTGATGCAAGATTTGGCTTTGGGCTATAACGCCAGCTGATGACTTCGAGAAATAATTTTTTAAAAATAAAATACACTCAAAAGGGAAAATAAAAAACTTCAAGGATCCAATATAAATCATATGAACATTTATAAACCCAGACAAAGCTATAAAAAAAAAAATGAGATCGGTGATCAAATATCAGCAGGGGAAAAAAATTAAAATTAAAATATGCATGTGCCGCAATTGCCTAATGAAAATCAGTCAAAAATTACAATATATTTCACTTGCGCATTTTCTTTTCTTCATACCTATCCTTGATAGGGTAATTAATTCTCTAAGGCTTTTAAGGAATAATATAATAACTCAAATATATGAGTAAAATAATTTCACTACTCGACATTCAATCTTTGACAAATGACTTTTCCTAGCTTACTTGTGTGCAAATTGCTAGTTAAGATTATTATCAATAGATATTCAATAAATAAATAAATAAAAACAGGGAACAAATCCTCTTTTTTCTTATTAATCTTATCTGTTGTGGCATACTGATTTTATATCAGAGATTCTCCTTATTTGTAATGATTATTGAACTTTCATTGAATTTCAAAAGAGAGATATCTTCTTTTTGTTCATTGGACATGCTAAAAAATTATGTATCATGAATTCATGTCAATGGATAACATCCTCGAATTAACCTATATCAACATTCCTAGATGTATCAATCTCAACAAAAGAAGTTACTATCCTAGGTCATCAAATGTTGATGAAGCATTCAAATTCGCTAAATGTTCCACTTGGGTTTGATTCGACAAGCAGGAAGCTGGTGCCAAGAGCGGATGTGAACGCTATAAGGGCCGTGATGAAGCGGCAGCCTAGACAGTACATGAACAGGAGAGGATTTATGGCTGTTGTGGAAGATAAATTGAAGGAAATTAAATGACCAAGAGGACAGTTTCTTTCTTGTATTTTTCAAGTCATCCCAAAGTACAGCGGAGTACGTCTGGTTGGGAAGATCTGGTTTATGGCATAGGAAATCTTTCTGGTTCAAAATTGTTCTGCCCATCTTGCTTCTCTTTGGCTTCATTGTAGTTGCAGTCATTTCTTTTTGCGGGGCTGTGTATGTTTGTTTCCAGCCCTGAAATGCAGCTGAGCAGACTGTCTTTTACAATTTATGTCCCGTGGCTCCATACTGTTAAGAGTTCGTTATTTCTGAACGACTCCTTTGTCTGTATAGAAATTGTAGTTTTCTAATTAACCACTTGTTCATATTTGAGTCGGTCAATCAGCACTGGTTGAAATGTGTTTATTGCCAACAGTCATACTTACTGGATTGCTTGGTTTGGCTATAAGTTTGAATCACGAGCTAATGATCCACTTCATGTTTTGTCATGAGTAAATGTGCCTTTTGACAAGAGCTCCTAATATGATGCATAGCTCAGTGCCAAAACCTTTTGTGAGGAATGCCCAGGAACTTCAAAGTCCTGAATCCCTTTTTTAAAATGTCAACCACGCATCATTCCATTCTTCCAGAAACCGATGTAACGTGCATGACTGGTTCAAATTAGATTTTGCCCACTCAAAATTTTAACAGTCTGAGACTGGACAGGACAAACAAGAAAAAACTGCGTTAAATCATCAAGACATCAGCGATGAGCGTATCATACATAAATATAAGCTCATCAACTTTTGCGCAAGAGGAGAGTGCATTTCGGGCAAATGTTACAGACATTGAACTGGCATTTTCAATGCATCGCATAGATCATAAAAATAGAAATTGTGGAAGACAACTTTTTCTTATTAATGACGAAGTGATTACAAAGCAATCGTCGCAAAAGCTACAAACTCATTTCTGAACAGAAAATCAAACAAACTAATCTTCTTCTACTTTGCATCGACACAATGGACAAGAATTGTTCCTCTTGAGCCATTTGACGATGCACTTACTGTGAAAGAGGTGTGAACATGTATCTCCACCACCTTCTCTGCCCTGTTCAATTTCTCCAAACAAATTCAACAGCATTCATCACCGTCGCAGGGAGAGCAGCTCTTTTGCTCCAGCTTTTCGATGGTACTTTTCGAGACACCCGCGTGACTTGATCGGCATCTGACTCGTATCCTCCCAAAGACACGTCCTCAATGTTTTCCTTTTCGACTTCCTCTTCGACGACCAATTCTAAATTTATACTCATGTTGAACTGCCGATGCCCATTATCCGATCCCCGAAACACAGTATCCAGGATGAGTCTTACAATATCAGGGAAAAAGCTGCGATGAACACGCAATGCAACAAGAGCTCTCTCCATGTGCCTTGTGAATAGGAATGGCGATTGGAGGATATACAGTGGCATCGCAAGCAATTGATTCGACTCGTACATTTTGGTATCTTGAAAATTTGTTGTCACTCCCAGTTGATCGACAAATACTACCGGATGGTGCCACTTCACCGAGAAGTTAAAGACACCGATGGGCAGGCCAGAAAAACGGAAGTTTCTTGTGTTCAGATTCAGATCATACCACAGTAGACTCTAGCCATGTTATAGCTACTTAGGTTCCTTTTGGATGAAGCAGTGAAGCGTTGAAATCCAATCACGAGAAACCTTGGAGACCCGTCCCAGAAATACGAAAAACTCCTTCCTCTAACGGAGATACCAGAGGCTTGCAAAATCACACGTCCTTTGTGACGAAACAGAGCAGAGCTTGAAGATGAAAGAGCCCTTAGACCCTGTACAATTGTGATTCGTACGGTGTTCTCCTGTGAAGCGAACCAAGAGAAACTAAAACCCCTTTCACACGAGACAGTAATAGGACCAAACGGGAGCGTTAAAAAGAAAGAGATCAGAGATATCAGAAACCTGCAAAATTCGTCCCACGTCTGAAACAGGGCAGAGCTTGAAATTCTCGAGAAATTGGCAATTCCGCGTCAAAACCGAGAATTGATGAAATCTGGGGTTTCTGCAAAATCGGGAATTCCTTCTGGAGACAAAAAACAATAGCATCCACAGATTCTGAGAATCACTTAGTGAGAGAGGTCTGAAACAGAGCTTGAAGAAGAGGAAAGAAAGAGCAGAGGAGTGACGGTTGAAGAATCGAGCGATAGTTTCCTGTTTTGTGCACCCTCTCTTTGGCGGTGAATTTAAGCCGTTGCATAGAGATTTCAATTTGATAAAATATTTTTGGTTTGAGCCATTACGCCCTGCTCAATGTGCTCATGCCCGCCTGAAATGACTTTTTGAAAAAAATTAAGATAGACTCAAAAAGAAAAAAAATTAGAAATTCAAAGATCCAATATAAATCATACGAACATTTATAAACCCAAATAAAGCTATGAAGAATGTTAAATTAATGATCAAATATCAGCAGGCAAAAATATAAAAATAAAAATATGCATGTGCTGGAATTGCCTAATGAAAATCGAACAAACTTTTAATGTATATTAATTGCATATTCTCTTTTCTTCATAGTATTCCTTCTTTCGACAAATTAATTATTTCTCTAATGCTTTTATGGGATGCTCATAAAATATAAGTAAAATAATTTCACTACTAGACATTAAATTTCTAACAAGGAAAAATAAAGATATTTAGTTAGCTAAAATTTGAGACAAAACTAAATTGCATATATATCCAGTTTAGTGTAAAAGGAAGATTGCATTACGTCAATGAAGAGAACTTTAAGACTAAAATTAGCATTTGAATTGGAGTTATCATGTTATATCAAATCTAGGTCAAATTTGAGTATGACATGTTTCTTGACCTTTTCTACTTACGAAACACATACGAGACAACATTTTCCGAAAAATAATGTAACATGACATAACATGTTTAACACATTTACATTGCAAACTCTTGCCTTAAAATTTGAACTTATTGTGTCTAAACTAGATGTGCGTAATAATTGATTGAAATAATCAACATAGATACAATATAGTTATTATTCATGATAAATGGGTTGATCCATTCATTGCACAAATGCTATTAAACCTAACCCAAACACGCTTAATTACATGTCGTGTAGCCCACTTTCCGTTCAAAATTGCTATTCCTACTGAAATCAATAATAGGATCACAAGTTTCCTAAGTACCAATTGAGATTAGGAAATTGAATATCGGAATTGTAACCAAAAAGTATGGAATATTAGAAGCATGACTAAATTGGGGTTTAACTGTAATATATGGGCAAAAAAAAGGGAAAAAAGTGTTTGAAAAGTCAACAAAAGAAGCTAAAAGAAAATAGTGGAAGCTTAGGCTGTTTTAAAGAGAGGAGAGAGGGAGGGCTTCAGCAGAAATGAAAACAGGGGAAATGAAGAAACGGGAGAGAAGAGAAAGAAGAGAAAGGAAAAAAGGAAAAAAAGAGAAAAAAATTTGGCGCCCTCAGAACGCGGACCCCTCACCAAGCCTACTCAACTTCGTTTTGCAATGTTGGTAAGTGATTGAAGCCTTTAATCATATACTTGAAGCAATCGTCGCAATTAAGGCTTGAAATTCGGATTTCTTGGGTATTTGTGTAGCAAAGCCCGATTTTTGAGTCGTTGAGCTGCATATTTTTATAAAAATAGTACTTAAAGATGTTGTGAAGTTATAGCATCTTACGGATCGTGATTTGAGCTTGTGATTTGTCCGGAATGAAATTTTAAGGTTGGGGGCACATTCTGAAATTGTAGCGAACAGTAGCTTTGAGCCTGATTTTTTCGTCGTTTTCGGTGTTGTTTTGGAGCGGCTAAGTTGGGGTTGTTGTAGTATGTCAAGAGAGCTTTCTAAGGACTATAAGATAACTTGAAATGGAATTTTGTGGAGAAAGTTATAGCGCGACGAAATTAGCACGTGGGCCTTGAAGAATGCTTTGATATTTATATATGAAATTTTGAATTGTGATATGATTTTCATTCTGATATTGGATTACTGGATATTGTGATTGGTAGTTGGTGCTCAATGTTTCTGTGAACCCTGAGGGGTGTGTGGGTATTCATATACTAATCTAGGATATCCTTGTGGGTCGAGCCACCGGTTAATAATAGGTGGAGACTCTATCAAGGGAGGAATCTAGGTCGTTTTGTCATGAATGTTACGCGTGACTATGGCTAGACATTTCAGCATGAATTGGTCAATGTGTTGACCATTGACATGTGATTTGAGTTCGATCGATGGAATGAACCATCGATATATGGTTTGATAAGATTAATCAATGGAATAGACCATTGATACATGTTTTATGAGATTGGCCGGTGGATTGGACCATCGGTATCTTCGGTATTTGAGTTATGATTATAGTGTATGTTAAAATGAGTTAAGATTGTGTTTTTAAATGTGCATAGTGATTTCTTGATCTGCTTAGAAGAAATATTACTCATTGAGCTGTAGTAGTTCACTCATCTTATCTACTTGTTTTTTAGGTTCTTCAGCGAGTCGCAAGTAGGCATGAGTGTTTGTTTGAGAAGGACTTTTGTGGTGGAAACTTTTTGATATGACTTGTGTATAATTGATAAGTTTATAAGTTAGTTTTTGAAAAAGGTATATGTTTTGGTTTGGTGCATAAAAATTTCAATTAGTAAGAAGTCTCGACACCTCTGGTTTTACATTAGACTATAATGGGTGATATGAGATTGTCAACGCCATCTACTTTCCAGCATCTAACCACCTAATCAACAAGCTTTCTCAACAGCAAAGTGAACACGATAAGGAAAATGGAAGATTTGTCGTTCAGTTGGCGGGCTATTTCATGCTCTGAATTTGCGGAAGCGCCAGAAAGGAAGTCCGAATCCACACTCCGCATTGTCATCAAAATCAATGCTTCGTGCTGCCCAGTTGCTGACTCGTTTCCTATTGTCCAGCATGGATCGTCATTCTTGTAGAAAACTAGCTGTATTTTCGCAGTTTGACTGGTGCATCCCCATGAAAATGTTCTAGAGCAATTTGATGGGAGCTCTTATGATTCATGTGCTCCATTAGCACGAAAGAAACAAAGAATGTTTTCCACAGTGGCCTTGCCTTGACAGTCAAAAATTGAAATGCCTGGTCGAAGGCCAACCTAAGCCTTCTCAAGTCAGCTGAATTTGTTTTCCCCAAGAATGACCCATCACATGATATTTCTCAAACCATGGAGAGTGTGAAAAGATCCCGGATTCGAACTCATTTCGAGGTGTATGCACGTTTTAAGGTCACCATAGACCTTGAATGAGACATGTTTAGATCACCATGTCCTGATGCTATCAGCATTACAACTTCACTTACAATACAAATGCAGCCGGAGAAATTAATTATCCGTATGCTTTACTCATTGCGCCTCTTTTTCTGATAAGTGAAGTGAAGATGAAAGTGGAGGGAGATATAAGTTGGCTTATCCGTGAAAGCCCACTATAACTCATTGGATGCCTTATTTACATCCCTTTGCTTCAGGTTTCTGCGCACTTACTTTGACAAACTTCAAAAACCAATAAAGTCAGTTACTTCTCAATCTTGGCAGTAGAACTAGATAATTTATTATATCATAACGACCACCATAGCAATGAGATAATTGCACCCTTAATCTGCAACTAAGTTATGTCTTATAAGCTAAGGAAGCCACTGGAATATAGTTAAATGCTCCCAAGCAAAGTTGAACTATGTTCTTTTCATAAGCCTGCAGAGAAGTGGCTGCTTGAGACAAGAACATTATCTTATATTGTTTATGCAGGAGTACTTATTTATTGATTTTTGTGCAACGAAAGAGAGTATTGCAACCAAGTAAATATTAAGAACTATGGTGTTTGGTAACAAGCATGTGGCATATCAATAGCTGAAATATATTCAAGACGAAGATGGATATGGATATTGTTCTCCTTTTGCAATCAAGATAACAAATTCAATCTTTATGAGATATCAGATTGTTCAGAAGAATTGGTCTTTGCGTGATAATGCTGCTTTGATGGTGCTGGAGAGTTTGCCTTTTATCCACAAGAAAAGTGAAGAAGAAACAGTACAATAATGTAAAAGTTATTGAAGACCACTTCCATATCAGATGACCTGCCTCGGAGTTGTAATGGAGCAGTTTATCCTTGGACTTGAGAAGAGAAAAATAGAATCAACTTCTGAAGATTTGGTAATCTGCAGGGTAACTTCCTCAATAAACTTTATCTTAAAAACATTGCACCCTTAATCCTCATGGAAGTCGTGTCTTGTAAAGAAAGTGGAACTAAAACCTTCTTTTCATCAGGGTGTTGAGAAGTGGCAGCTTGTGAGAAGAAAGGGATCCTATTTGCTACCTCCCACGAACCATGCTCGGGAAAAAGGAAAAGCTACTAGAAGTACTATATGACAAACAATAAAAAATTGCCTTAAATGATCAAGACATCAGCAATGAGCGACACGAGAGTGCATTTCAGGAAAATGTTAAAGACATTGGACTGGCATTTTCATTGCATCCATAGATCACAGAAGAGTACTTTTTCTTATTAATGAAGAAGTGGTTACAAAGCAATGGTCGCAAAAAATAAAAAACTCATTTCTGAACAGAAAATCAAACAAACTAATCTTCTTCTTCTACTTTGCATCGACACAATGGACAAGAATTGTTCCTCTTGAGCCATTCGACCATGCACTTATTGTGAAAGAGGTGTGAACATGGTGTCTCCACCACCTTCTCTGCCCCGTTCAATTTCTCCAAACAGATACAACAGCATTCATCACCGGGAGAGCAGCTCTTTTGCTCCAGCTTTTCGGTGGTACTTCTCGAGACACCCCGCGTGACTTGATCAGCGTCTGACTCGTATCCTCCCAAAGACATGTCCTCAATGTTTTCCTCTTCCACTTCCTCTTCGACAACCAATTCTAAAGTTATACTCATGTTGAACTGCCGATGCCCATTATCCGATCCCCGAAACACAGTATCTAGGATGAGTCTGACAATATCAGGGAAAAAGCTGCGATGAACACCCAATGCATCAAGAGCTCTCTCCATGTGCCTTGCGAATAGGAATTGTGATTGGAGGATGTAGAGTGGCATCTCGATCAATTGACTTGACTCGTACAATATGGTATCTTGAAAATTTGTTGTCACTCCCACTTGATCGACAAATACTAGCAGATGGTGCCACTTCACTGAGAAGTAAAAGACACCGAGGGGCAGGCCAGAAAAATCGGAGTTCGTGTTCAGATACATATCATAGTCGCAGTAGATTCTAGCCATCCTGTAGCTACTTAGCTTTTTTACGGATGAAGCAGTGAAGCGTAACCTTTGAGACCCGTCCAAGAAAAACAAAATCACACGAGATCCTCGGTGATGAAACAGAGTAGAGCTTGAAGATGAAAGAGCCCTTGTACAATTGTGATTCGTATGGTGTTCTCCTGTAAAGCGAACCAAGAGAAACTAAAACCGTTTTCTCATGAATATGTAATAGGACTAAACGGGAGTGTTAAAACGAAGGAGATCAGAGATATCAGAAACCTGCAAGATTCGTCCCACGTCTGAAACAGAGTAGAGCTTGAAATTCTTGAGAAATTGGCAACTCCGCGTCAAAACCGAGAATTGATGAAATCTGGGGTTTCTGCAAAATCGGGAATTCCTTCTGGAGAAAAAAAAAAAAATAGCATCCACAGATACTGAGAATCACTTAGTGAAAGAGGTCTGAAACAGAGCTTGAAGAAGAGGAAAGAAAAAACAGAGGAGTGACGGTTAGAGCTATGCGAATTACATTGCCGTTGGTTTGTAGCCTGGAATCGAGCGATAGCTTCCTGTTCTGATGTTGATTCTCGTTCTGAGTTTGGTGTGAGGCAATGCATCCACAACATGCATGAATATATAGCACGAAGGAGAGGTCAAACTATGGAGAAGCAGTACAAAAGGACGGCTGGCGAGAGAGAAAGTAGAGAGAGAGAGAGAGAGAGAGAGAGAGAGAGAGTACCATGGGAATTGGGTGAGGATTGGCGTTGGCGGCTACGGGGAGGGAAGAGAAGGCCACGACGAAGAAGGGCGGCGAGTCAGGTCTTGCGGGGTGAAGCGACGACGACGGCGACGACGATGAATGATGAGAGGAAGACACCCGTTTTTATATGCTTCCCCAGCGAGCAAGAGCGAGAGATTCCAATGAAAGCTGTCTCGTGGGGGGCGGGAAGCGGGGGTGGGGATGGAGAGGGAGAGGGAGAGGGAGAGGGGAGTGGTTGTGGTGGGCCTTGCTGGCCGCTTTCCTAGTTCCCAACTCTCTTTTTAGTGTTTTTTGGTCGGTATGTAATCTTAATCCGGAGTGAATCGATACTCCAGACATGCAAGGGTGTTCAGCGCAATGAGAACAAGGAAATTTCTCTTATTAATGACATCTTAAAGCAAAATCTGCCCCCAAAATCTCCCTATTGTTCACATTGGAAGCCCATCCTGGACAGTGCCAAATGATATGTAAAAATATTAGCAGTTGAACTTTTCTTAGGAAGTTGTTCTTGGGCAGATGGAAGATATTCGAATTTTAGGGCATGTTTGTTTAAGTAAAATATTTTTCCATGAATTAATTTTCTGAACATTCATGCGCATAGTATGTTGCAAATAATTAGTAAGCGGGGAAAAATATTTTCTTTGAAAATGAGGTGTTTTTTTTCCCCAAAAAAAAACACTATTAACACTTAAAACGTGTAATGATAAAATAGAATTAAATAGCTGACCTCATTTTTCTATGGATACAATGTTTGTGAAATAAGTAACTAAAGATAGTTGGGGAAGAAAATCGAGATCTCTGCAAAGTTCTCTTTGTTTTGAATAATAGCATGGACAATAGTTAAATTAGGTTTTGCAAAAATATGATGTCTTAAATTTAAATTATTAATTAAGTCATCATTGATCTTATTAGCCTGGAGCTTATGATTGATGACTCTAAAACGATCATTGATTTTCCTATTCCTACTCTACACTCACTTTTCGTACTTTGCTTTTTGCAGGCGAGAAATAAACTCACTTTTAAAACTTACGTGTCCCCACCCCACCCCATCCCCCTGAAGGTGGGGATTTGAACCTCACCTCCCCTTCCATGTATTGGAAGGGTGGCGATGGGCGAACCCCAGTGGTTTATTCTAGTATTTATGATTGATAATATTGGTTTACTAACCTTGCTTTGCTCAAAGATATCAAAAAATTGTTGCCCTTTCACTTTGAGTTTAAAGTACAACGTGGCTTTTGATAAAGAAATCGCTCTGCTAACCGATTTGCTAATCTTGCAATTGATAAACGCTTACGTACTAGTTTTTTTCCATCATCTCTTACAAAGTTAGTTCATTTTTTTTTTTACATGATAAAAGAAAAATACTATGGCTTTAGCCCCTTTTTCATATCAAAAAACAATTATTAAGTACGCAAGAATCGATGCTACTTCTGGGAGGTGGTTCTTTTTTGACCTTTTTTAAAGCACATTAGCATAGGAGTAATTCGATTTTCAAGGCCGCAATTGATATATACAGAGACAAGCGATTGATGTACTCAAAAGCTAGGTTGCACGGACACTCTTCGGGACCTTTTGTATCGTGTCCGACATTCCGACACGTGTCCAACACGTTCCGACATACTTCGACGCGTTGAACATACTTCGACACGCGGTCAACGTGTGTTGAAAAATCTGACACGCTGTCAACTTCCTTCGACATGCAAATCGGAAATTCCAACACACACATGTTATTTTTACAAATTTTCAAAACTTATTGGGTCTAAATATAAATATATGAAAAAATAATAAAATAATAAAAGCTAAAAAAATTTCCAATACTCGTTTAAAGATTGCAAATCTTTCACTTGTTGAGCTAGAGATTGAGTTCTTTTTTTTTTTCAGAAAAAGTGGATAGTGTAGATGAATGACTTTTGTTATATTTGATGATGGAATGTTAATTGCTTTTGTTCTTATTGTTAAATTTTAAATTTAATAGTGGAACATGGATTACTTGTTTTTTCCTTCAAGTTTTGTGGATTATTAAAATGAAATGTAGTTGAATTTGTCAAATTAAAACAATGAATGATATTAACAAATGTAGGATTAATGCTTTTAGTATAGATTAATTCTAGGCTCTTATTATTATTATTATTATTATTATTATTATTATTATTATTATTATTATTATTATTATTATTATTATTATTATTATTATTTATGTATTTATATATTAAAATATTTATTTAATATATAACGTGTCGTGTCAGATCGTATTGTGTTACATGTTGTATGTCCGTATCGGTGCAACCTAGCTCAAAAGTCATGAATTTTTTTAATTAATCATTTATTAAGCGATCCAATGGCCCCTGCACCATATGGGATTCTCATAGGATAAATCCGCCATCAAAGGTGGGGTCAACTTTGAAGACACTCTGGGGCTCGAGAAAATGTTCGGTTTTGGGGTCAGGAGAGACTCCAAATTTCAATTCTTGGAAAGATAAATGGGGACGAAAGAAGGTAACAAATGCAACTTTTGAGTCACTTTTGACATTGATCTGAGCCCAATTCTCCACTCTTTCGCCTTAGACTCGTCTAATCTCTGATCTTGTAAATTCATGTATGACGCAACCAAATTAAAGGGGGAAAGCCATTTTCATTGGGTGATTTGTGAGAAAGTTTTGAAGAAATCCAACCCCCTCAATTCCCATGGATGTCTAGAGATACGGGTCGCATTGCCAGTAGTCGTCGATTGGATTGCCCGTCAAGCACTGGTCCTTTACTTGGACCACAAGGAGCTGCCTTCTAGTGATGGATTCATTCACCCTCCTGCACGAAAATTGCTTGCCTTCAGATTGCAAGGACTAATTTGAAATTTAATATCTTTCGCTAAGTCTAAATTGAAATGCAAAAAAGACAACAATATTGTTGCCACCAAATGGAAGTAGTTTATGTGACAGTGATACCACGAGCACGTTCCTATCACCGCGTCAATCACATTCTCTCGTAATACTAACTTTTGAATATCGAAACCTAACTACAGACTAATGACATGTTGACACACGAAAAATCACAGCTATTGAATGATTGTCAAATGGGCAAGGTCACAAGTCGCCACGTGTTCGGCCCATCAACGCTTGTCATATGATTATCCCACAAACGCGGTACCTAGGAGAAGACATTGGGTGAAGCTCTGACGTCAGCGTGGCAAAATTTTAATCCAGTCATTAAGCAACATGTGTCACGTTTGGGCCCACCATCAGCAACCCTGCAAATTATGTCTCTCCTCAATGAATGTTTCATCTTCTCTCTCTTAAATTGTACAAGTCTCCCTCTTCTCTCTTCCGCCTTCAAGCCCTCCGACGCTCCCCCTCCGGCAAGTCGCCTCCATGTTCGCCACCATGTTCGCCCGCTTCTTCTCCAACCTCTAGCGGCGCCACCTCCTGTCCAACTCCTGCCGTGGCCTGTGCGTCGGCCAGAAGTGCGAGGCCCTCCGTCGCGTCGACGAATCATGACGTCGCCTCTGTCTTCGCCTTATCCATTGCCTACGACGACCTACCCCTGGTGATTTGAGGTCGAGCTAAGCTCTAGATCGCAAATCTAAGGCTCTATCTAGAGCTAGCTCGAGCTTAGATCCGAAATCTGAGGCTCAAGGTCGCCGGCCGAGCTTGAGCGCGACGACAGAGGACTAAGACGGTGGTGAGGTGGTGGACTGAGACAGTTAGTTGATGGCCTCCGGTGGCTGAGACAGTGAGGTGTTGTGTCTCCGGCGGAGTGAAAGGAGGAAGAAGAAGCGCAGTGAAATGAGGAAGAAGAAGAACATGAAAAAAGAAAAAAAGAAAAAGATAAGTAAAAACATTAATTGAAGAGAGAGACAAGTTGGGGGGTTTCTGACGGTGGGCCAACGTGATGCGTGTCGTCTTTTGAATGGACTAGAATTTTGCCAGGACGTCAAACCTCCACCCAATATTTTCTCCTAGAGTGCACCCAAAATTCGAGAGAAAACAAACCAGGTGGAAATTTGCTGGTTGGTTTGCCAGCACTTTTTTTGGTTCTCTTCTTCCTTCTTTATTTTTTTGGCTTCAGTTTCAGTACTTCAGAGATAAACTAATTACCTGTTCACATCGTGGATGACACAGCTTGCGGATCGGGATGCTGATGTGGGTGGACCAAGAATTTAGAAGAAGAAGAAGTTGCATTGAGATTGAGCGCACGAAGAGAGAACGAACAGCACAAAAGGACAATGCAGGACCAAGTAATGTGAATCATTCTCGAAGGTACAACAGCTCTTGACTCCTCTGCTCACTTGGTCTTTTTGGGTTCTTTCCCTAATGTGGACATCGAGCCATATCGAGCAGGAGGTGCTAATGACCCATTAACTATTCCTACTAGTTCGATCACTCGAGTGTGGGCCAAGCAATTTAGGCAAGCTGTTGGCGTTATGATTCGTGATCTTTGACGTAGAGATGACCTTGGATCAAATCTTGAAGAATCTTGCAAATCTTGACACAATTTGATTATCTAGTCACCAAATATTTGACCAAGTCTATATATATATCTTCTTGTTTATGAATATTTTAGAATATGACGCATTAGTTTTTTAGGATTGGTTTTAAGGTTTGTGTGGCGGCTAGAAAGTCTATATAAAGGATTTGCCAAATTTCTTTAGGGACGAATATATTTTACTTTTGAGGAAAAAGTTGAGAGATTCTCTTCTATTGTTCTTTTGAGGACTTGACTTAATCAAGATTCTTTTGTGGCGGTCGATTCGACTTATCGAGCGAGATAGCGAATTCTTTCCCTCATTGCGTCTATAACGTTGGTTGGTTGACACGCGTTCATCAACATGTCACATTCATACCGAGGTTGTCAATCACAGGTTTGATTGGAGGTCAAGATTTGCAATTCGCATCATCTAGGCCTTCGTAGAACGATCCTTCTGCAACGATTCACATCATTTTGGTATCGAGTTAGGTTCTACAAGGTCTATTTATCTTTAATTTTCTGTTGATATTCAGCAATTTGAGATTTATTGAGCTAGGGTTTCGGTTCTAGCTCATTTAGGGATTCGATTGCTTTTGTGCTTCCATACGTAGTTGTTTGTTGTCAGTTTAAATTTTCTTTTCTAGTATCTTAAATTGTATCTCGAGTTCGTTAAAAAAAATGAAAAAAAAAAGAGAAAAAAAAAGAAGAGAAAGAAACGCGCGCAAAAAAAAAAAGTGCGCAAGAGAAAAAGAACGATTCGGCAAAAAAAAAATTAGCCGAACAAAAAAAATCAAGAAGGCGACTCATTTGTTAGTAGACCGAACTGAAACAAAATCAGTAGTGATTTGCGTTTCAATTGGAATTTCGAAAGTTGCACATGTTGGTTTGAAATTGTTACTTGCTGAAATAAAATCAATAGTGATCTAATCTTGTTTAATTATTTTGATTGATTGTCGTGAGGGGGTTGAGAGACAGGTTTTGAGTCCAATAAAGAGCTTATAAAAAGAGAATACGAGAGGAAAAAAGGCAAGAGTGTGTAAGCTTAATTGATGGTGAAAAAAGCCTAAACTTGAATTAAACACGAGGGGGGGAGTGACAAACACCTTGAGAGACACACGTAAGGGAGCGATTGGTGAGGATTTTTGTGACTAACGTTTACTAGCAGATCTAAAATATGTCGCGCAAAAAAAGCGTGAATCAAAGGGACGTGAATCAAAGGGAGGTTAACTCCATACGAAAGGATGAAGCACTCGTGCATTGAGGGCCGTAGTGGAGGAGCTTAATAGCTGAATGATGGGGAATGACATGAGAGTTGATGGTGACCGAGAGCTACCTTAAGGAAGGCCGCAACATCAGTGAGACGCCTCTAGAATGCGACATAGAAGGCAGCGGCATTATGATAATGATGAGGTCGATATGGAGGATGATCGAGATGCTCGATTTGGAAGGTGAAATGGAGTCCGAGGGTTTAGACCCCGAGAAAATAATGAACTTGGTAATATCAAGATGAAGATTCCTTCTTTCCAAGGGAAGAATGATCCCAATGCGTATCTAGAATGGGAGAAACGCATAAAGATGGTATTTGATTGCCAACGATACTCCGAGCTCAAAAAGGTAAAAATTGCAACCGTTGAATTTATCGATTATGCTATAAGTTGGTGGGATCAACTTATCACTAGTAGGAGACGCAATGGTGAAAAACCGATAGAGACATGAGATGAGATGAAAGCGGTAATGATGAGGCATTTTGTACCAAGTTATTACCATCGAAATTTGTTTCAAAAGTTACAAAATCTCACACAAGGCAATAAGAGCGTGGAATAGTATCACAAAGAGATGGAGATTGCCATGATTCATGCTAATGTGGTGGAGGATTGTGAGGCCACAATGTCAAGATTTTTGAGTAGTTTGAGCCGAGACATAGCAAGGATGGTGGAGCTACAACACTATGTTGAATTGGAGAAATTGGTGGACAAATCTATCAAAGTTGAGTGGCAATTGAAGTTTGACCGAAATCACAAGAGTGGAGGAAATTCAAATAAGAATTGGAGATCCAATTGAAAAAGAGATGAGAAGCCAAGTTGGAGAGGAAACAACACCAAAACCGAAACCTCAAAGGAGAAGGAGAGGGACGGTAAAGTTGGAACGAATCTGGCTTCAAGTAAAACCAAAAACCCTAACACTAGAACTCGTGAGATTAAATATTTTAAGTGTTTGGGCATTGGTCATATGGCGAATCAATGCCATAATATGAGGGTAATAATCATGACTGGACATTGTATTATTGAGTTTGAAAGTGAAAGGGAAGAAGAGGATAATGAGATGCCACAATTGCAGGATTGTAATGATGGAGAGGTGGTTATAAAAGGAGACTTATTAGTGGTTAGGCGTTCTCTGAGTGTGCAAGTAAAGGAGGAGGAGCATCATCAACAAATAGATAATTTGTTTCATACAAGATGTGTAGTGAATGGTAAGATCAGCAGTATGATAATTGATGGAGGTAGTTGTGCGAATGTGGTAAGTTGTACTATGGTAGATAAGTTGGGTTTGCAAATGACAAAACACCCTAGGTTTTATAGACTTCAATGGTTAAATGATGGTAGTGAGGTGAAAATATCGAAGAAAGTTCGAATTCCATTTGAGATAAGGAGACACAAGGACGAGGTAGAGTGTGATGTTATACCTATGCAAGCAGGTCACATCTTACTTGGAAGACCATGGCAATATGATTGAAAGGCACATCATGATGGATATACTAATCATTATTCATTGGTGATGAATCAAAAGACTTATACCTTGGTAACAATGACACCTAGTGAGGTGTATCAAGATCAGTTAAAGTTACAACGAGAAGCCGAGAGAGAGAGAGAGAGAAAATGTGAGAAATCCGAGGGCTTGTGTGGTGTGTCTGAGACGCAAGGAAAAGGAGAGGCCGAGAGAAAGATTGTGGTAAAAACCGAACGAAAAGAAGAGAGGAAATAAAAGAGGCAAAATAATTTTTATGCAAAATCAAGTGAAGTGAAGAGAGCTTTAGTTCTAGACCGACCGATGCTTGTACTTGTGTACAAGGAGGTTTTATTTTCTACTAACGATCTTGACCCAAGTTTGCCTAGTCCTATTTTGTCTTTATTGCAGGAATTTGAAGATGTCTTTCCTAATGAGCTTCTTGGATGGATACGACCGATTCGAGGCATAGAACATCAAATTGACTTGATTCCTGGTGCGCCATTACCTAATCGACCGGCATATCGAAGTAATCTCAAGGAGACAAAGGAACTTCAGCGGCAAGTTAGCGAACTATTGAAATGGGGGTATGTGAGAGAGATTCTTAGCCCATGCGCCATCCTTGTTTTGTTGGTGCTAAAGAATGATGGAACTTGGCGAATGTGTGTTGATTGCCGAGCAATCAATAATATTATGGTAAAGTATTGACATCCTATTCCTAGGCTATATGACATGTTGGATGAGTTGCATGGTTCTTGCATTTTCACTAAGATCGATTTAAAAAGTGGCTATCATCAAATTAGGATGAAAGAAGGTGATGAATGGAAAATTGCATTTAAGACCAAGTATGGATTATATGAATGATTAGTCATGCCATTTGGATTAACTAATGCACCGAGCACGTTTATGCAACTTATGAATCATGTTTTGCGTGCTTTTATTGATCGATTTGTGGTTGTCTATTTCGATGACATCTTAATTTATAGCCGAAGTCTTGATGACCATATTGAGCATGTGCGAGTTGTCTTGCAGGTTTTAAGGGCCGAGCAATTATACGCTAATCTAAAGAAGTGCTCTTTTGTTACCAATAAATTAGTATTTCTAGGATTTGTAGTTAGTGCTAATGATATATAGGTTGATGAAGAAAATGTCAAAGAATCCGTGAATGGCCAACATTTAAGACTGTGGGAGAGGTGCGTAGCTTTCATGGATTGGCGAGTTTTTATCGACGATTTGTGAGAAATTTCAGTACCATTGCCGCACCTTTAACTGAGGTTATCAAGGGTTTCATGTGGGGAGAAGAGCAAGAGAAAGCATTTAATCTGCTAAAAGATAAGTTAACTAATGCTCATTTGTTATCTTTGCTGAATTTCAGTGTTACTTTTGAGATAGAGTGCGATGCTTCTGGTATAGGAATTGGAGTCATGTTGATGCAAGGAGGGCGTCCCATAGCTTATTTCAGAGAAAAATTAAGTGGAGCAATATTGAATTATCCTACCTATGATAAGGAGATGTATGCTTTAATGCGAGCTTTGGAGACTTTGCAACATTATTTATGGCTAAAGGAGTCTGTGATCCACACCGATCACGAGACCTTGAAGTATTTGAAAGGGTAGCAAAAGTTGAATAAAAGACATGCCAAATGGATGGAGTTCATCAAGACTTTTCCATATGTGATCAAGTACAAGAAAGGTAAGGAGAATGTGATAACCGATGCACTTTCTCGAAAGTACGCGATTTTAACTATTTTAGAAGCAAAGTGTCTACATTTTGAGCATATCAAGGGCTTATATACTGATGATGATGACTTTGGGAGAGTGTATGAAGCATGTGAATACTCTGTATTTGATAAATTTTATAGGCATGAAGGTTATCTTTTCCGTGAAAACAAACTATGTTTGCCTAAGTGTTCTTTGCATGAATTTTTGGTGTGAGAAGCGCATAGTGGTGGTTTAATGGGGCATTTTGGCATTAATAAAACTTATGAAGTGTTATATGAACATTTTTATTGGCCACATATGAAGAGATATGTCATATGTGTCTGTGAGAAATGCATTGCTTGTAAGAAATCTAAGTCTATAACTAAACTGCATGGTTTGTATACACCATTACCTATTCCAACGCATCATTGGACTAATATTTTTATGGATTTTGTGTTAGAATTGCCTAGATCTAAGTATGATAGAAATCTATTTATGTGGTTGTTGATCGGTTTTCAAAGATGGCTCATTTTATATATTGTCATAAAACTAATGATGCATCTCATGTTACTGATTTGTTCTTTAGGAAGGTTGTACGTTTGCATGGCATGCCTAGATCGATTGTTTCAGATCGATATTCTAAATTTTTTAGCTACTTTTGGAAAACATTGTGGAAAAAACTAGGAACACGGTTGTTATTTTCTATTACTTGTCATCCACAGACCGATGGTCAAATTGAGGTAGTTAATAGAACTTTAGGAGTATTGTTGCGTGCTATTATTAAAAAGAACATGAAATCTTGGGAAGATTATTTACCACATGTTGAATTTGCATATAATAGGAGCATGCATTATGCTACTAAATTTACACCATTTGAGATTGTCTATGATTTCAATTTGTTAACTCTGTTAGATTTAACCCATTTACCTGTTGATGAGCGTGTGGATTTAGATGGAGCAAAGAAAGCTAAATTTGTCAAGGCGTTGCATGAGAAGACGCACGCAAATATTGAGCGCAAGACTGAGCAATATACAAGGCAAGCCAACAAAGGGCGCAAGGAAGTGGTGTTTGAACCCGACGATTGGGTTTGGGTTCATATGCGCAAAGAGAGATTTCCTGAGTAGTGACATTCTAAGTTATTACCGCGAGGGGATGGACCGTTTATGGTTTTGGAAAGAGTTAACAATAATGCCTACAAACTTGATCTTCCTGGTAAGTATGACATTAGTGCCACATTTAATGTTTCTGACTTGACTCTTTTCATTGCTAGTGATAATTTGAGGGCAAATCCTTTGCATAGGGGAGGGAATGATGTGGACATTGAGCCATATCGAGGATGAGGTGTTAAGGACCCATTGTATATTCCTACTGGTTCGATCACTTGAGTACGGGTCAATCAATGCAAGTTGTTGGCGTCATGGTTCGTGATCTTCAGCGTATAGATGATCTTGGATCAAATCTTGAAGAATCTTGCAAATCTTGGCGCAATTTGATTATCTGGTCACCAAATATTTGACCAAGTCAATATATATATCTTCTTGTTTAGGAATATTCTAGAATAGGAATATTCTATAATATGACGCATTAGTTATTCTATAAAGGATTTGCCAAATTTCTTTGGGAACGAATATATTTTATTTTTGAGAAAAAAGTTGAGAGATTCTCTTCTATTGTTCTTTTGAGGACTTGACCTAATCAAAGTTCCCCTATCACAATCGATTCGACTTATCGAGCAAGATAGCGAATTCTTTCGCTCGTGGCATCTATAACGTTGGTTGGTTGACACGCGTTCGTTAACAGGTCACGTTCATACCAAGGTTGCCAATCACAGGTTTGATGGAGGTTGAGGTTTGCAATTCGCACCATCTAAGCCTTTGTAGAATGATTTTTCCGCAATGATTCACATCATCCCCTCAAGGAAAAGACTCGATAATGCATATATAATGAGTGAAAAGAAGTGGAGAAGGAATTACAAAGGATTTCTGAATAAAGTGAACGTTTCTATTTTCATACACTCTCTGCGTTTTGGCGAGAAGAGATTTATGGAGACGGTGATTCTTTTCATGAAAATCGAAGCATTGTCTGTTCTTGTTTTGTCATCATCTTGTTAGGAGACGATAAATTGCTTCTTCTTTTTTCCCCTCTTTTGATCGAGCTGAGGAAAGTTTGTTAGGATTAAAAAAGGAGGAAAATCTCTCAGTTTTTTCTTTAATATCATAACTTTGATTTAATTTCCTATTCTTTTGAGGCTGGCCATCTACCGCTAAACTTTGCTCTGGCCTCTGCAAATTGTATATTCCTTTCCTTTACAGGACCAATAAGGAAGAATGACCATCTAGGGTTTTATAATCTCTCTCTCTCTCTCTCTGGAATCGTAGTCGGATAAAGATGATATATCCTTTGTTTCATCTCATAAACTTTGCTTTAGGTAAAATATCAGCTGCCTCCCCCACCTAGGATGAGAAATCAGACTTTTTGCTCCCCAAAAATAACCTTGTCAGAAAAACTTATTTTATATGGTGCTTTTTTAAAGTTTGAGATTTTGTTAATGGTTATCCAATATCCACTCTAGAAAATTAAGATTCTCCCTTCTAATTTTGTCGGCTTTGTTGCCTTGTCTTTCTTTATTTGATGGTATCTAGTATTTATCTAGAGATGTTTGTCGTCTAAGTGGTACTTTTGTATCAGGTGCCAATGAAATATAGGTATAGACAATAGTTGAATTACACCCCATCTTTACTAGTGAATGTGCACAAGCGCTGGATATTAGAAGAAGTGGAACTTTTCTTAGGAAGTTGTTCTAGAGTGGATGGAAGAGGTTCGAATTTTAGGGCGTGTTTGTTTGAGTAAATTAGTTTTCTGAACTTTCATGCATATAGTTTGTTTCAAATAATTAGTAAGCTGAGGCAAAATATTTTCTTTGAAAATTAGGTTCTTTTTCGAAACAAACACACTCTTAATACTAAAAACTCGTAATGAAGATAGAATTAAATAATTGACCCCATTTGTCTATGGATACAATGTCTGTAAAATAAGTAACTGAAGATAGGTCGGAAGAAAAAAGATCTTGATCTCTTGAAAGTTCTCTTTGTTTTGACTAATAGCAAGGACAACGTTAAATTAGGTTTTGTAAAAAGATGATATCTTGCATAAATTCATAGAAACTTAAATTATTAAATAAGTCATCATGGATCTTACTAGTCCAGAGCTAATGATTGATAACTCTAAAGCCATCACTGGTCTTCTTATCTAGTATTTATAATTGATAATATTGATTGGCCTTTCTTTGCTCAAAGTATTGTGCTCTCACTTTAACTTTAAAGTAAAACATTACTTTTTGGGAAAATTGTCCCAAAAAACTAAACTTTCAATTTAGTTTTAAACCTTTAATTTTGTCAATTCAATCCTAAATTTTTTCATTTCTTACCAAGTAAGTTAATCTACCAATTTTCATACATTAACGCTGAATAATTTTTAATAATATTTTAATATTTTGAATTTTTTATTATTTTTCCAGATTTTTTCTTTTTCTTTTTCACTTCCTTTTTTTTTTTTTTTTTTTCTTCTTCTTCCTTTGGGAACTGTATCGCTGCTCAGCGTGACCCTAAGCACACCAAACTTGATGGCCTCCTCCCCGATTCACCTTACTCACGCCCTGCAACATCCTCCAAATCAAGCAGGAACCTCCACCTCGCCTGATCACCATAGCTAGCGCCGTCGCTGATCTGCGCGCGGACGAGGTTGAGCGAGAAGAGCTTGAAGGAGCACTCGAGTGGGGGCTCCACGATTTTGCCTTGGGCAGATTCGAAGGCGAGGATCAGGGGCCGGAGGACAAAATCCGCGTCGGAGAGGGAGAGGCCAAGCAAGCCAAAGGGAGGATCTGTTAAGGCAGGGGTGGGACCCACGACGGAGGCGAAAGGATGGTCCCTAGCTTGTCGAGGGCAGATTTGCAAGCGGAGATGATGTGGGAATAATACACTGATGAGGAGAAGGAGAAAATCATTTTCCCTACTTCTAGAGGTGTTTGTTTTTTACTGACTGAAAATATTTTTGTTGACTAATTTATTTTCTGTAAATCAAACATCGGGAATATAAAAAAAAATTTGCTAGAAATTATTTTTGTTGAAAAAACAGAGCTTTAAGGAGACGAAAATTTTCTACAACAAATTTATGAAATTCAAACTTTTACAAAATTTCGTGACGTTAGATCATAATCATAAATAATTTTGCAGTAAATATGAGGACTTGTGACATTTTCATCATGTTTATGATGGACTGTCATGACATTGTAAATTCTAAAACAGAAAAGTGACGGTTCACATTTGCCAATTGAGAAACTCAAGCATGGTACTACATTGTTCCGTGAAATTTTCTTGCTTCAGAGACCCAACATGTCATCGTGAATTAAAAGTAGATTTCTTTTATTTCCACCTTCCTCTCAAGAAATTTTCATAATTCCCATTTTACCCATCTTCTTCTTTTTAGCCTGCCAAAAGCAGAGAGAGATTGAGTGGCATGGTCGCGGTGCTCTGGCGAGTCTCCCATGGGGTCGCCCCATCCAGCGCTACCTCGCTAAGGTGGCGTAACCCCCCTCGCCGGTGTCCCTCAACCCAGGAGAGCCTCACTAAGAGTGGCACCACCCCAAGCGAAGTCTCATCGGGATCATGCAACCAGGGGGCCGTGCCTAGGCACGCCTCGCCAGTGGTCGCGCAACCCCTGCCACCTGGTGGTGGTAGATCTCAGGCGTTTACATTCTACGCTTCTGTATTTTTTGCCCCTTAATCCTGTCTTCTCATATTTCAGAAGAAAATAGTTCCTCCAAGGCGAACCGCTCCTTCGTGGCCAACCCCTGCAAATACAGGTTCCTCATGCGCGAACCGCTCTTTGGCACCTACCCATGTAGTTGCAGAATCACTTGCTACTAAATACAGAATCATTGGTAATGATGCGAACATATTGATGAGAGTCAAAGGGATTTCAGTTCATAGAAGCTGTACATTTTCCTACCCACCGTCTTTGACAATTTCAAAGGACGATTGTTGTGTAAGTCCCCAATGCTAAAAAAAAAAATCAAAGCTCTGCCACAATCATTTCACCACAATTAGCGGGATTCCCGTTCTCGTGTTTAAAAACTGAATTGACTATCATTACCTATTCTAGATTCTACGGCGCATGTTGCATTAGAGGCAAGTTCGATGTAAGAATACTACAATGGCTATGACAGATAAGATGAGCGAGGTCATTGGGACAAGGGGCGTCCTGGCCTCGCCATTATATATGGAGCCAAAGTCGATGCCGTTGTCAGGATACCAACCGCTAGTTCCAGTTATCGTTCCAGTTGATCCCTGTCCTGGGTAGCAAGAGCTTCCATCTCCGCCACTTGACACGGGATTCGTCACAGTCCCACCGCTTGACCCGGGAGCAGCAGGATTCGTCACAATCCCACCGCCGCATGAGGGATTGGTCACAGTCCCGGCGTCACTCCTGCTGAGTAAACAGAAGAAACACAAACCAGCGAAGGAAATTAACATGACAATAATAGCTCTAGTTGTACAGACACTAAATGCACTGGCCGAAAAAGGAACTAAGTGAATAAAAGGGTAAATGCTTTTAGTCCTTAGTCCTATCCACAAGAATAACAACATAAATGATTTTACCATGGACAAAGAACTGAAGGCTTTCATGGCATTGAAATATTTACTGAGGTGATCACCCCAAGAGTAGCATAATCAACACATGAATCCTCAAGTTGGAATCAACACATGAATCCTCAAGTTGGCGTAGAACTCATCATTATACTTTCAATGTGGCAAACAGCGACAGATCTGAGTGAACCTATGGCTCCTAAAAGAACGAAGATGGATTCAAAACAAGAAAGGCAGGTTCCTATGGACTAGGACAATCCTATACCAGTAGATTCCATTAAATTGATTATCCCTACCTGAAATTTGATTCAAAACAGCTAAATTTGCAGCATTGTGCATAAAAGTTTGAATTGCATGTTCAGGAGACTGAAATCTATACTTCTTGCTGATGATCAAATTAATCTCATAGTATCTTATCCAAGGTGATTGGCGAAATAAGCAGTTACAACAGTACCTCTAAATCATAGATGGGCGCATCCAGAGTTATTTGCTTGTGCTTTGATAGGTTAGATTAAAACGTGACGGTTGCAATTAAGGGAACAGACACCAAGATTTACCTTGTGCAACTAAGACACCAGCAGTCGCAGTGAGCTGATCAATGTAGCTTGCCGAGAGGGGCGACATACTAGAGGCTTCAGCATACTGGGGGCTCATGTCCACACCCGAGGTCACAAAGAAGGCACCATTCACCATCAGATCACCTTCCGATCTCCAATTCCATTTCCTCCACTCGCTCTCATCTGTGTCCATTCGCTTTGTCACCTATTTCCTCCAATACATGTAAGTAATAATTGGGCATAACACGGCAAACATATTGATCATCTGTGCTTCTTCTACAGAACTCACTTAATGATAGTTCAAAGCAGCTACTGGGACTTATTACATACATTTTGACATGATGTTTCTTTATCTATTCAAAGGAAAGTTTTACATCAGAAGTATATTATTCTGTAGTTTGGCAAGATAATGTAGCAAGATAATCATATCCAGTCTATCAAGACACATAGATGATCTTTTTTCCTTAACTTTTACAAACACGAAAGTAGCACCCAGTAAAAGCTCATGTGCAATGACCTGCTTCACTAACGTACCCGATTGAAGGAGGCTCATTATGCAGGTTCTAGATGATTCAATCTCACAAAACAATTTCTACATAATCAATAAATGCAGATCAGATATTTTTAAGTTTACCTCCTTGTCGTTATCATCCTGCGCCATGAAATACCGATTCCCCTGACTATTAATGGTAGGATGGGAGCTCCCTCCAACAGCATACATCCCCACTGAGTGTAGTCATTGTTCACAACATGAAAGTACCCGAATCGGCACCGTGGCATCCTCTCGTTTAGGTCTTCGCCAAAGTGGTTGAACGCGACAGTCACTTGCATCCCTGAGTCAGACGTGAAATCATCACTGTGACCCAACAGCATCACCATATCATGGTGGGTGAACATGTTGTTGGATATCGTGACTGCCGTAGATCCTTCAGTGACATCGATCAGACCATCTGTGCAATACGACAGGAAACAATGGTCAATCCAGATTTTTGATGATGCTAAGACAGATATCCCGTCGCCGTCTGATCTTCCCCTCGCAGTAACTTGTGTCGGGCTAATCCGGATCTTGGCATTCCCAGAAGGCTTGCAATGATGAATGTGCACATTGTGGATGATGATGTTGGTGACATTATAAATGATCAAACAACGAGACCTGTTATATGCACGTTGGCTCCTCGGCCATCAATGGTCTTGAAACTGCTGATAAGAAGCTCATACCTGAGTTTGATTACCATATTTCCTAGGTGGAAAAACAGAAAAATGTTGAACCAGTTTAGCAGGTTTAGCAGGTATGTCAAACTTTGTCCAGATGATTTCATCTTATCTAAATTTCTCTATGCCTAGATAAGCTACCTTGTCTATACGAAATTGAGTTTCATATTCCTGTTTCGCTGAGGGAAATTTCGCACTGCGCCCCGAGTCCCCACATTATCCAAGTAACTTTTCATAGTATTTGATATTAACCCAACGTCTACGGTCCTAAGTACTTGATCTTTCTCTTTTCTTTTGATTGAGCGTAAGTACTTGATGTAAACATAGAAAACGGAGCACATAATAGACAAATTCCACAGAAGCATGCACTTGTATAAATGACATGGGTGTGCTCGATTGTGGATGATTTCTCCAGTTTACTACCAGAGAAGATGATCCAGAGGGGTCCGGCTTGGACAACACCGTAGCGGAGCGTGCCAGGGGGCGGGTTCTCTGGGTCCGGGTCGGATGGGTCTGTCACAACGTAGACATTGCCGCCCCTGCCTCCCAGGGCCTCACGGCCGAACCCGATCGCGCAGTCAGCTAGGTGCTCGCGGTTCGATTCCCAGTTTGGGTCGCACCGCCAGCAGTCATCTATTGGATTGCCCGTCAAGCATTGGTCCCTGACTTGGACTGGAAGGAGCTGCCTTCTGGTGACGGATTCGTTCACCCTCCTGCACGAAATTTGCTTGCCTTCAGATTCCAAGGACTAATTTGAAATTTAATATCTTCCGCCAAGTCTAAATTGAAATGCAAAGAAGACAGCAATATTATTTCTACCAAATGGAAGTATTTTATGTGACAGTGATATCACGAGCACGTTCCTATCACCGCGTCAATCACATTCTCTCATAATGCTGAGTTTTGAATATTGAAACCTAAATATAGAGTAATATCTCGTCAGCATGACATTATTAGCACACAAATATCACAGCTATTCAATGATTGCCAAATGGGCAAGGTCACGAGTCGCCAAATGTTCTGCCCATCATCGCTTGTCATATGATTATCCCACAAACGCGGTACCTAGAATGCACCCAAAATTCGGGAAAAACAAACCAGATGGAAATTTGCCGATTGGTTTGCCAGCACTTTTTTTGGTTCCTTTCGTCTCTCTCTCTCTCTCTCTCTCTTTTTTGACTTCAGTTTCTGCACTTCAGAGATAAACTAATTACCGGTTCACTTCGTGGACGACAGCTTGCGGATCGGGATGCTGATGTGGGTGGACCAAGATTTTAGAAGAAGAAGAAGAGGAAGAAGTTGCATTGAGATTGAGTGCATGAAGAGAGAACGAACAGCATAAAAGGACAATGCAGGACCAAGTAATGCGAAGCATTCTCAAAGGTACAACAGCTCTTGACTCCTAGCTCTTGACTCCTCCGCTGGCTCCGTCCTTTTGGGCTCTTCCCTTCAAAGAAAAGACTCGATAATCAGTCCAGTGAGGTTGAGAATGTAGCTTGCGATGACAGTGGTTAATGCATATATAATGAGTGAAAAGAAGTGGAGAAAGAATAACAATTCTGAATAAAGTGCATGTTTCTGTTTTCATATATTTTTTGGCTTTTTGGCGAGAGGAGATTACGGAAGACGGCGAGTCTTTTCATGAAAATCGAAGCATTGTATATATTCTTGTTTTGTGATCATCTAGTTAGGAGATGATAAATTGCTTTCTTTTCCCTCTTTTGATCAAGCTGACGAAAGTTTGTTAGGATTAAAAAAGGAAGAAAATCTCTCAGTTTTTTCTTCAATATCATAACTTTGATTTAATTTCCTTTTCTTTTGAGGCTGGCCATCCGGCGCTAAAATTTGCTCTGGCCTCTGCAAATTGTATCTTCCTTTCCTTCACAGGACCAATAAAGAAGAATGACCATCTAGGCTTTTATAATCTCTCTCTCTCTCTCTCTAGGTAAAATATCAGCTGCCTCCCCCACCTAGGAATCAGACGTTTTGCTCCCCAAATATAACCTTGTCAGAAAAACTTATTTTATATGGTGCTTTTTTAAAGTTTAAGATTTTGTTAATGCGTATCCAATATCCACTCTAGATTATTAAGATTCTCCCTTATAGTTTTGTCGGCTTTGTTGCCTTGTCGGTCTTTATTTGATGGTATCTAGTATTTATCTTGATATGTTTGTCATCTAAGAGGTATTTTGTATCGGGGGCTGATGAAATATAGGTATAGACGATAGTTGAATTAGATCCCATCTTCACTAGTGAATGTGCACAAGCGTTGGATATGTACACAATATGTAAAAATACTAGAAGTGGAGCTTTTCTTAGGAAGTTGTTCTAGGTGGATGGAAGAGATTCGAATTTTAGGGCATGTTTGTTTGAGTAAATTAGTTTTCCGCGAATTTTTTTTTATGAACTTTCATGCATATGGCTTGTTGCAAATAATTAGTAAGCAGGGGAAAATATTTTCTTTGAAAATGATATTTTTTCTGAAACACACTCTTAACAGTAAAAACTTGTAATGAAGATAGAATTAAATAATTGACCCCATTTGTCTATGGATACAATGTTTGTAAAATAAGTAACTGACAATAGTTCGGGAAGAAAAAGATCTTGATCTCTTGAAAGTTCTCTTTGTTTTGAGTAATAGTAGAGACAAAGTTAAATTAAGTTTTGCAAAAAGATGATGTCTTGCAAAAATTCATAGATACTTAAATTATTAATTAAGTCATCATTGACCTTATTAGTCTAGAGCTTAAGATTGATAACTCTAAAGCCATCATTAGTCTTCTTATTCTAGTATTTATGATTAATAATACTGACCTATTGGCCCTGCTTTGCTCAAAGATATCATACGAGCATTTCGCTCTCACTTTGAATTTAAAGTAAAACATAACTTTTGAAAAAAAAAAAAAAATCATTCTATTCATTGGTTTGCTAATCTTGGAATTGACAAACGCTTAGATATTACTTTCTTTTCATCACCTCCTATAAAGTTACTTCATTTTTTATTACGTGATAAAATAGAAGTAATAGATTCACAACTTTCAATGTTGTTAGTCTTTTATCATGTAAGAAAAAAAAATTTGAGTACGCAAGATTTGATGTTACTATGGGTTCTTTTAGGACGCTATTCAAAGCACATTAGCAGAGGAGTAATTCGATTTTCAAGGCGGCGATTAGATATATACACAGAAAACGATTGATGTACTCAAAAGTCACGAAGTTTCTTTTAGTAAATCATTTAATAAGTGGTCCAATAAGCCCCGCACCAGATGTGATTCTCATAGGATAAAATCCCAACTATCAAAGGAGGGACTAACTTTGAAGACCTAAGCAGCCACTCCGGGGCCTGAGTAAAGATTCGGTCTTTTGTCATTATGGGGTCGGAGAGAGGCCCCACATTTCAAACCTTGGAAAGATAGAGCCTGGAGGGGCACAAAAAAGGTAACGAATGCAACTTTAGCAAGCAACTTTTGTGACATCGATCTGAGCCCCATTCTCCGCCCTTTCGCCTCAGACTCCTCCAATCTCTGATCCTGTATATCCATGTCCGACGCAGCCAAATTAAAGTGGGGCAAAGCCATTTTCATTGGGTGATTTGTGTCATAATTTTAGAAAAAAAATCGCTTTGATTGGTTTGCTAATTTTGGAATCACCAGACACTTAGGAACTAGCTTCTTTCCAGTACCTCCTACAAAGGTACCTCATTTTTTACTACGTGATAAAATAAAAATAATAGATCCACAACTTTCAATGTTTGTATTCGTTTTAGCCTTTTATCATGTAAGAAAACAATTTTTGAGTACGCGAGAATTGATGTTACTACGGGTGCTTTTTGGACCTACTCAAAGCACATTAGCGCAGGAGTAATTCGATTTTCGAGGCGGTGATTAGATATATATACACAGAAAAACAATTGATGTACTCAAAAGTCGTGAAGTTTCTTTTAATTAATCATTTAATAAGTGATCCAATAGCCCCTTACCAGATGTGATTCTCGTAGGATAATATCCCGCCATCAACGATGGGATTAACTTTGGAGACCTAATTAGCCACTCGGGGGCTCGAGTAAAGGTTCGGGTTTTTGTCATTATGGGGCCGGCGAGAGGCTCCAAATTTCAAAAGAAGGTAATGAATGCAACTTTAGCAGTCTCTCTTGACATCGATCCGAGCCCTATTCTCCTCCCTTTCGCCTCAGACTTCTCCAATCTCTGATCTTGTAAATAAATGTCAGACGCAGCCAAATTAAAGGGGGGCAAAGCCATTTTCAATGGGTGATTTGTGAGAAAGTTTTGAAGAAATTTTCATCGATGTCTAGAGATTCTATCCTCTCTTTCGTCGCTAGTCATGGTCTCCCATAAATCATGTCATGGCAATGCGTGCAAAAATATATTTAATGCTCACGGTAGCAAGTTTCCGAATCTTATTTCATGAAATGTCCGATCTTTTGAGTCTATCACTTGATTATGAAGGGATGCTCATTTCTTGAAACTTGTCCAATTTGAAGAATCCACAAATCTTATTAGTTTGTCATTTGTGATGCTAGTCGTAAATTTTAAGAGGGTACAAGTTTATATTTAGTTCTCAAATTTTTGTGTTTATTTCCAATTTCATCCCCTATTTTCATTCTTTAAAAAAAAACGTTTTTTGGTCAAAAGAAATCAACATTCATTACCAAAATGATGCATAAGGATCCACAAAAATTTTAGAAGTCAAAATAACAAGGCAAGCTCGTAAAACTCCTAAACAAATCAAAAACCACATATCAAGGTATATCATCAAACCATGATTGTAGAGATAATCACACATTTATCCTTCAAAAATGGATCCATGACTGTATCTAAGCAAAAGGATCAACGGCTAATCACCGAATTACATCATCATCAATGATGAGCATATGCTAAAATGTCCATCAATAATTACAACTTTGCTTTTCAGTATTGTGCATTTAGGTTCATCATCTCCAATACTATTACTATATATTTGATGAACATATAGAACAAGTTCATATCTGACACCTATGAAAGCAAACCCTAAAGCAAGTGTGAGATGTTATAACTTTTAACAAAAACACGATGAACAAGCACAAATTTGACACCAACATTACCGTAACTACTATTGAAATTGGAGGCAAAATATTTATTCATGAAAACTCCTAAACAAAGCTAGCGAGCTCAACCTTGCCTCATCAGCCTCACCAACCTCAAGCAAGCTTAACCTCACCAAAGACTCAAGTGAGTCTCCACCTCGCCAAGATAACACATTATAAAAAGTCTTCATTGTATGCATCACGCAATTCCTCCAATTAAAATGCAAGGCAACCATATCGTTGCCAGCGCAACCCTAAGCACGCCAAGCTTGACGGCCTCCTTCCTGATTCACCTTACTCATGCCCTGCAACATCCTCAAAATCAAGCACGAACCTCCACTGGTGCTCGCCTGATCACCATAGCTAGCATCATCACTGATCTACGCGTGCACAAGGTTGAGCAAGAAGAGCTTGAAGGTGCACTCTAGTGTGGGCTCCACGATCTTGCCTTTGGCGGATTCGAAGGCGAGGATCGGGGGCTGGAGGACAAAATCAGCGTCGAAGAGGGAGAGGCCAAGCAGGTGAGTGAGAGGGAGGATCTACCGGGGCAGGGGTGGGACCCACGACCGGGGGCGAAGGGGATGGTCTCGAGCTTCGAGGGCAAATTTGCAAGTGTAGATGATGTGGTAATAACGTACTGAGGAGAAGGAAAAAATCATTTCCCCTACTTTTAAAGGTGTTTTTTTTATTAACTGAAAATACTTTTCTTAACTAATTTATTTTCTACAAACCAAATACTAGAGAATCTGAATACACTTTTTTTAAAAATTTGTTTTCAGTGAAACAGACAAAGTTTTAATTAGACGAAAATTTTCTACAGCAAATTTATGAAATTGAAACTTTTACAAAACTTTGTGACATTAGGTAGTAATCATGAACAATTTTGCAGTAAATACGAGGATTTAAGACATTTTCATCATATTTATGATGGATTGTCATGATGTCATAAAATCTTAAACAAGCAAGTGATAATTCACATTTATTGATTGGGAAACCTAGACTTGGTACTAAATGTTCCATGAAATTTCTCATTAAGTATGTGTAACAATTGCTTCGGAGACTAGAGATGCCATCATGAATTAAAAGTAAATTTTTTTTATTTCCACTTTACTCTCAAGAAATTTTCATAATTTCTGTTTTATCCCCTTCTTCTTTTCGGTATGCCAAAAGGCCAAGAGAGATCGAGTGGCATGGTTGTGGTGCTCTGGAAGTCTCCTGTGGGGTCGCCTCATGGCGCACCACCTTGCTAAGGTGGCATGACCCAAAGCAAGCCACTAGCCGGTGTCCCTCGATCTAGGAGAGCCTCGCCAGGAGTGGCATCATCCCAGGCAAAGTCTCATCGGGGTCATGCAACCATGGGGGCATGCCTAGGCAAGCCTCCCCAGTGGTCGCGCAACCCCTGCCGCCTAGTGGTGGCAAATCTCGGACATTTACATTCTCTGCTTCTATATTTTATTTTATTTTTCCCTAAACTTATCTTCTCATATTTCAGAAGAAGATAGTTCCTCCAAGGGAAAACCGCTCCTCTGCCGCCAACCCGTATAAATACAGGTGATGATTCCTACTTTCTCATGCGCAAACTGCTCTTTGGCACCCACCATGTAATTGCAGAATCACTTGCTACTAAATGCAGAATCATTGATAATGAAGGTTGCATATTGATGAGAGTTAAGGGATTTCAATTTGTAGAAGCTGTACATTTTCCTACCCACTCTCTTTGACTATTTGATAGGATGATTGTTGGGTAAGCCCCTACTGGAAGTTTGTTTGTAAAAACAAATTAAGTGTATGTTTCATTGTCCTACATAGGAAAAGTGGGAGAAAAATTGATCAATTAATAAGTGTGGGGGTTTCTTTAGTGTACTTAAAGAAATTATTGGGTATAGGCTAGACCCCACCATACCTACAGGCGGGTGCACGAATAATTGCGCGATTATTAGGCGTAGTTAACTCTTTGCACAATTGCGTGCCCACGGTTTAATTAGCACTAACTCTTTTGTTATTTTCTTTTTTCTTTTGTACGGTTATCTTATTAAATTTGATCAATTCAAATGTTGTTTTTTGTTTTTTAAGAATTTTCGGAAATTATTAAAAAAATTGAAATTTTTTTATTAAAATAATAATATTTTTTTTATTATTCCGAATTTTTTTTTTTTGTCTTTTCAAAATAATCTTTGGAAAAGATACTTGTTCAATTTGCAACCGTTCCCGAAGGATTGCATTTGTTCATTTTTTCAACTTCTTCCGAATGGACGCCTTTGTTCATTTGAATAATACTCGTTCATTTGCAACATTTCCCAAAGGATTGCATTTGTTCATTTTTCAACTTCTTCCGAATGGACGCCTTTGTTCATTTGAATAATACTAATCGTTCAGTTTGCAACATTTCCCAAAGGATTGCATTTGTTCATTTTTTCAACTTCTTCCAAATGGACGCCTTTGTTCATTTGAACAATTTTTTGAAATGATACGTTTGTTTATTTTTGCAATATTTCACGAAGAGTTGCCTATGTTTTTAAGACTGTTTTATATATACATGTCAATTTTCAGAAGAACAGAGTGTGTGATCATTTTATCATTTAGAGCCTTCTTTATGAAAAAATTGCAGCCATCTTTCAATTGTTTCTTTGAAAGAAACTAGATAAATACTATAATTACTATCTAGTATTCTCATTTTGAGGCTTTGTTATATGAAAATTTGCCAGGTGATCATTAGCAACGTTATGGGGCAAATAAATCCTTAAAGAAAGTGACATCACGCCTCAAAGTCCGACTTGATTACTCTAAAGATTCGACTTCATTGTTCTACCCAATTTAAAGTCATATTTTCCCAACAGCCCCCAATGCTCCAAAAAATCAAAGCTCTACACAATCAGTTCACCATAATTAGTGAGATACATGTTCTTGAGTTTAAGAACCGAATCAAATATGATTCCTTATTCTATATTGTTGACACCTAAATTTTAACTATTTTTATTTTTTTATTAGGGTAACAATGATATTTAACTTATCTCTTAAAAAGGTTGTTAAAAAATATTTTGTGGAGGAATGAGATTTTGAAGGATTTTCAGATAATGAGGTCGTATCAAAAAGTTGAGTGAATTATCTTAAAAAATCTTCATAAAGAATTTGGGGTTATTTTCTTGTTGAGCACATCTCTCCCGTTTCGAAGGATGATCCTTAGCGATTAGGTCAATATATGCAAATCTTCGTAGGTAGAACAAACCGGGGTTTCCCTCTATAAATAGGGGGCTTTTTCTCGGTTGGAGAAAATGAAAAAATTCAGAAAAAGAAAGAGAGAGGACCATCCGTCGGATCTTTGAGAGAAAGAGAAGAAAGTCTCCTGCAGAAAGAACGCAGGGGGAAGAAAAGTCAAAAGAAAAAAGGAGAAAGAAAGGAAAAGTAATTGGTTTGCAGTGAGGGAGAGAGTAGACCGGTGAGAGAGAGAGAGAGAGAGAGAGAGAGAGAGAGAGAGAAAAAAAAAAGAAAGGAGAGGACTGTTCATCGTCTTTTTTGTGCAGCCGCTCTGCCTGCATTTCCGCCTGCGACCCAGCTACGACGCCACTATCTGGCGCCCACACCGCCGCCACTCCACTGTGGCCTTCCCTCGACGAGTCTTCATCGCTGTTCCGCCAGTCTCGCCACGACATCCGACCCCTCCTTCGACGCACGCAGCTACTCCCTTGCCAGTCCGTCTCCCTTGCGTGACCCATTGCCGAGACCTGCCGAGCCGCACCTCGCTTGTAGCCTGCAAAGCCGTATTTGCACAGCCACCCATCTGACCGCCGTGACCTCCGACCAGCGACCTAGGTCACAAGCCAAGCGGACCCGTGCCGCTCGATCCGACTTGTCGCTGCTGCTCTGTCCGAAGCCAGGCAGACCCATGCTGCTCATGACCCTAACGTCCTGCCGCGACCCCACTGCTCACCACCCGAAGCTAGCCACGACCGCCGCACCGCCCCGAGTCCCCGACGCTTGAGTCTTCCACCGCCTGAGCGCCTGCTGGTTGCCATCCGCAAAGCCAACGCCGGTGGCCGTCTGCCCACACATGCTCGCATCCCTCTGTTGCCGCTCGTTCACTGGCTTACCTCTGCCGGAGTTTCCTTGCCGGACTGATCAACCGGCTGCCCTTGGAGACCCGCTATTACACGTGGAAAGAAAAAAAACAAAAGAAAAGGAAATTAGGTAGTTTTATTTTCTTTTTCTATTAACTTTAGTTTATCTATGTCTTTCCTAAGATTATTTTAATTATTAATTTGACCCGTAAGATGTCGGGTCATTTTTTAATTGTATTAATTCTTGGGGGTTTGTTGATAGCACTTAATTGTTGAATCAATATAATTATTAATTTGATCCGTTAGACTTTAGATTAGATTTTTAATTATTTTGAACTTCTTATCGTGACATTCAGGGTTATAGTAATTGTTAATTTGACTTGTGAGATAACATGTTATTTTTTTGATTATTTTAATTCTTTATTTGATTGGATGTCTTGATTAGTTTAAATACAATGTTTAATTGATAATTACTTGTTTTGAAGAACCACTAAAAAAATCCAAAAAATATTTGAATTAGGATTCAGTTTGTTTTGGAATATTTCTTGTTATCTTGCATATTTAGAATAGGGATTTTAGTTTGAATTAAAAAAAATATAAAAACAAAAAAAAGTGCATTCATTTAGGTTGTTAATTTTTTTGAAAAAAATTTAAATTGCACGTTTAATTATTTGGCAATTGTGAATTTCGAATTTTATAAAAATAAAAACACAAAAGAATGATCATGTATATATCATGTAAAATTAGGCATGTTTCATTTTTTGTAGGTCATGGCATCTTAGGATAAAATTGCAAGTTTCATTTTAAATTCACTTCATTATTTAAATAGATTGCATTTTTAAGATAAAAAATCATATGCACGTCATATAGAATTAAGTTCATAAAATGCACGCCATTTAGTGAATTTTGTTAAGTTCATTATATTAGGAATTGCTCATCATTAGACTAGGTCATTTAATAAATGTCGCATGACATATAGCTCACATATTAAATTGTATGTTACATGTCATTGTAGTTGAAATAATTTTGTATGTCATTGCATTGCATTGTATGTCATTAGAATTAGGTCATTTAGATTGCATTTAATTATTTCATTTCTTCATGTCATATAGTTTAGGTCCTGTAGTTAAAATGCATTGTTTTTATGAAAAAATTCTAATTTCAAGAAAACCCAAAAAATTGTTTTTTTTTTTTTTTTGTAAAGGTAAGATAAAACCCAAAAAATTGTTTGCTTTGTGTGATGCAATTTATTTATTGAATGTTTGAACATCTGTGTGGTCACTTTTTGCATGATAGTAATTTAGGTTAAAATAAATCAGCTACCTGCAAAAAACATTTTTGAAAATAAAAAGAATGGTACCGAAAGGGCATTAGAGAAATTTAATGTAACCAAGTCCCCGTACCCTTAGTCTTTGGTTTGTAGGAATAAAGTAATTCTTCCATTATTTTACTTAAATGTCTAATCGACCTACCATAAACTGATTAGTGGCGACTCCTAAATAAAATCCATTTGCATGTTAAGAAATTTGAACTTAAGTCGTGAATTAGTATGGGTTTGGGAGAGCCTAAGTTAAGTCTAGGCTTAATAATTCATTAGCCAAACTTTAAGTGGTTCACACCCGAAAAATTGGTCGCAACAGCTTGGCGACTCCACTGGGGATTAGTGTTAGAACACTTAGTGGACTTAGGCCAATTTTTCTTTTTCTTTTAAAAATATTTTTGTTTGGTAGTAAGAATGCCAAGTACGTCCCTAACATTCATAAGGTGTTAAATGTTCTTGTAGATGGGAGGTATAAGGGAAGTAGTCTTTGCTAACCCATGTCTTGTGGGTTGGAGTTAGGGGTGGATGTTTGAATTAAAACTATAGAAGTATTGTTTGCATTTAAACTGTTGTGCATGTTTTATTGTTTTTAGCACTACACTATTGTACACACAACCTGTGGTCGGACCTAGGCTGCGATAGAATTTCTAGGATGGTGTTGAGAAGGATACTTCCTCCAAAGTGAGACTGCTATGTAGAGGTTGACTTTCGCTTTCCCGAAATTTCTTTCATGGTGTCGAATGTGTTTGTCCATATCCGCGAGACTATGTGATTATTGGGTATTCCATTCGACTGAGCCGGGGTTAGGAGGACCTGACACATTAATGCGAGACTGCAACGATCATATCATCTTCTTAGCTCCACTTTGTTAAGCCGTCTAGGTAGAAATCGAGCCTCACATTTCATGCACGTGCCTATGTGATTGTCATCCCTTTCAATGAAAGTAAGTTGTCTAAAGTCTCACTTTGCAATTTACTTACTTTATTGCAGTTTTGTCCATCTATGACAATTTAGGTTAATCATTGATTTAATTCCTTTGTCAATTAGGAATGACATGAGGAAATAAATTGCCATACAATGAATCATTTGGAAAATAAAAAAAATGGAAATTTGTTTTCAATTTAAGTTTTGGCTCTTCCTAGTTCACATTTAGGAAATTTCGTCCCTATTGAGGCATCCCATATCTTTGTTTTCCTAGTTCATTTTTAGGAAATCCTCTTTATATATGGAATTTTCTTGACTACAAATAAATTGTTGTCATGGACTAACTCTCTATTTACACCTCATGCTAACATGTTCCCATTAATCCAAATTTAGGTGATTATGAAGCGATCTCGCTCACCCATCCGTACACAGTCGAGAGCTAAAATGGCGGATCAAAACGAGGTGCTGGACCGTATCATCGACAATATAAACAAGTGAATTGCACACCTCCAAAGTCAAGTCAATGAATTGTTTGCTACTGTGGCTTTTCTCATTAAGCAAAAGGGTTGTGATGACATAGGTACTCTATCTTCAATGAGAATCTACAACTCGAAGAAGAGAGCCAAGAGAACTTTTGAATCGTCTCATTTTCCCGAGGTAGCTGAATTTGATGCCACCATGAAGAGACTAGTGACACATCTAGAAGGAAGAATCTCTGACCTAAAGGGTTTGCATCACAAGATCAAAGAGGGTGAAGAACTCAAGCATACATGATTCATGGTCCTAAGTAGTTCACTTTCCTTGTTTAATTAGGGGCATGCTCGATTGCACATTCCCCTGCGTGGGAATTCTTATTGCTTTTTAGGGATTGGTTTAAATTTCTTCAAATGCTTGAATATCATATTTTTCATTCCAATAAATGTAATTTGATTGATGAACATCAATAAAATTACAAGTTTTTTTTTTTTTGAGGACATGATGGGGTACTCCAAACTAGTTCAATGACGATATCCAATCATGAAAGAAACTATCATCCACGGAGAAATCCTGAGGGTTGAACTTTTTCATGCTTCCTCCCAAAAACTTTTTCGAAAACAAAAGCATTTCATTGTTAAAAAAGAAAGAAAGAAAGAAAAAAAACACTTTCCCAAAGCTTGTAGCAGATTAAACTTGTTTGTTTATCTAATTCATTTGCTTCTTGCCTCAGTGCATAATTCTATAACTTGTTATGACAAGGGACATTTGAGAATAACGTATCAAGTTTCAATGATCATAAACTTGATTTGTGATCAACAGGTTTAGAGCGCACTTGCAATGAAAAAAGATTTTGGGCAAGTAAAAGAAAACCATCATTCTCCGGTGAAAGATCCTAGGGGCAAGTTTGCTCCAAATTACAGCCTATATGTGGTAAGGAATGTACTTCTAGGAGGTGTCATTCTAGTAGAAATGGATGGTGGTGAGTTTTCAAAATCCAATGAATTTTAATGCTTTCAAGAAGTATTATCCATGATAGAATTTGTCATGTCATGTTTTGAGTTGCAAGCATTTCTATGATGAGTAAATTGCCTCAATGAATTGAATTGTTCAAATTTGTTGCAAATTTTGCATTTTTCTTCCTTGATGAATTGTGTGAGATGGATTGAATTTGTGAAATGGGATACTTTGGAATGATGAAAGGCAAACCCTATTCCATACACTGACCCCCAGTGAGTTGTGTGGAAAATTCCATGCCCACGAGGAAGGGTGATCTCGCAAAGGGTATGTCAATCGAGGTGATAAGAGGTAGTTTATTCTACTACTCGAAACACTACAGGTAAATCCATTGTTCAGCCCTTTAAGCCCACACACATGAAGAGCTTTTTAAATTATCCCTGTCAAGGATTGTCTCATACTGGGATAAGATTTGAAATGAATGATAGGAATTTTTTTACCCACACTTGCATCAATCTTCGAGTATTGTTTTTACAGTGTGACTTGTACGATAATTTAAAGTGCTTTAGGACGACGAATAGTAGTTCTTTTTCTATCCTATACACTTTATCCATTGCATTGCCCCTTTGAGCTTATGAATTCATTTCACATTAAACCCAATTGGTGATCATCCCCCACACTGGGGCAAGGCAAGAAAAATCAAAACCACTCAAATAGCATGATTTACAATGTTGATAAAAATGGAGACTTTGTCCCCAAAAAAAGTGTAAAAAATGGGGCATGAAAAAGCAGTTTGCCAGGTAAAAGCAAGGCCAATGCCCAAAGAAAAAAATCAAACACTTGATGAAGTGAGTCGTATCCCCAACAAGGTGGTACCCAAAAAAGAAAAAGAAAACTCAATTAGTGGAGTTGTGATGTGAAGAAAATCTTTGACGATGGGGAGGAAAATTGTTGGAAATGCCAAGATGATCACTAACTTTGACCCCTTAAACACTTTTTGAGCCAAATGATCCTTTCATTTTTCAACCCATGAACCAAGCCTACGTTACGTCTCTTGCAAAGTCTCTTTAGATTATGGCACTTGAATTAACGTAAAAGTTCATATGTTTGAAAGCATCGCTTGAAGAAATGCGAGTAAGATAATTTATGCTTCATTTCGTATGTCTCTTGACTTGTAAACCCCAAGATAATTGCGAAATGTCATTTTTCAATAGCCTTGACTCAAAGAGTCTCCTTTGTTAAGCCGTTGATCAAGCCTATATTACGGTCCCTATTCAAGACCTCTCAGATTGGTAAGGTTGTACCACTTGCAAGATTGCTCGAACCCTTATTTGGCATGATGATGGAAAGATAGAGTGATTGTCAAAAATCCTGCATCAAAGGTCAAGATAAAACAACCCATTTTAATGAGGAAGAGAGAAAAGTCATTTCAGACAAAATGATCCCTCATTTAACACATCCATGACGCTCATGTGTTCAGATTGGAATCTTCTTTTGAAATCATTCCTATTGGAATTAGGTGATACGAGATTGATAGAAATCATCATAAACATCCATTGAATTAATACATGCTTGTGATTACAAATGCATTTTGTCTCTCCTACGACCATGTTTTGTAGGAGACATGTCCCCGAGGATCTGAGATGTTACTAGGTAAGTATATCTCTATCCTTACTATAAATACTTGTCATTGCACAGGTATATCGACACTCAATTGAGTTGTCCCTCAAAGATTTTTCTCCAGATTCAGTTTGATTAAGGTGACCGAAGAAAGGTTCGCGTCCTGGTTAGATGATCTCTGTTGCAAGGGTGGGCGATCGAAGAATGGTTCGGGTCCTAGCCAAGCAAAATTCTCGTTTAGGCGACCATAGAATGGTACGGGTCCTAGACAACATTTATTTCCCTATTTAGGCGACCGTAGAATGGTACGGGTCCTGGAAGGTAAACCCTCATTTAGGCGACCATAGATTGGTATGGGTCCTGGAAGGTAAACCCCTGTTTAGGCGGCCGTAGAATGGTACGAGTCATAGACAGCATCTATTTCCCTATTCGGTTGATCGTAGAATGATACAGGTCCTGGAAAGTAAATCCCCATTTAGGCGACTGTAGAATGGTACGGGTCCTAGACACAACCAAACATTGTCATACTAGGCAACCGTAAAATGGTACGGGTCCTGAGAAAGCAGTCTCTTTGTAAAGTCATGTTACTGTTCTAGACGACCGTAGAATGGTATGAGTCCTGAACATGTAACACCAATTACCTAGAATCACTCTACCCTCCTTGAAGGTAAGATATTCCAGGTAGGTTCCTTTAACATTTGCATACAAATTGCATTCCAAAATTTCGACATTTTAGTTTGGATTTGGATGTCTCAATTCTCTTCGTTGAACGTTTCACTCTGGATGTAAATGTTCTTCGACTTTCCTCGTTATACCTTAGTCTGGATCTAGGTATTTCGAGCTTCTAAAACCATGACATCACTGTCTAGTCTCGGATGTCTTGATTATTTTCGTCTAAATATTTCACTTTGGATGTGAATGTTTTTCCGACCTTTCTCGATACCTCGAGTACAAAAATCTTGACATCTTAGTCTGGACCCAAATGTCTTGATTATTTTCATTCAAACATTTCACTCTGGATGTGAATGTTTGTCAATCAGCACATCTCTCCGTTTCAAAGAATGATCTTTAGCGATTAGGTCAATATATGCAAATCTTCGTAGGTAGAACAAACCGGGGTTTTCTCTCTATAAATAGGGGGCTTTTTCTCGGTTGGAGAAAAAGAAAAATTCAGAAAAAAGAAAGAGAGAGGGGGACCGTCCGTCGGATCTTTTGAGAGAAAGAGAAGAAAGTCTCCTTGAGAAAGTACGCAGGGGAAGAAAAGTCAAAGGAAAAAAGAAGAGAGAAAGGAAAAGTAACTGGTTTGCAGTGAGGGAGAGAGCAGACTGATGAGAGGACGTGGGGAAGAAAAGTCAAAAGAAAAAAAAGAGAGAGAGAAAGGAAAAGTAACCGGTTTGCAGTGAGGGAGAGAGCAGACCAGTGAGAGGACGTGCGACAGGTGAGAGAGAGAGAGAGTGAAAAAAAAAAAAGGAGAGGACTGTTCATCGTCTTCTTTGTGCAGCCGCTCCGCCTGCCTTTCCGCCTGCAACCCAGCCACGACGCCACTGCTCTGGCGCCCACACTGCCGCCACTCCGCTGTGGCCTTCCCTCGACGAGGCTTCATCGCTGTTCCGTCAGTCTCGCCATGACATCCGGCCCTACCTTTGACGCACGCAGCTGCTCCCTTGTCAGTCCATCTCCCTTGCGTGACCCACTGCCGAGATCTGCCGAGCCACGCCTCTCCTGTAGCCCACAAAGCCGTCTTTACACCGCCGCCCATCCGACCGCCGTGACCTCCGACCTGCGACCCAGGTCGCAAGCCAAGCGGACCTGCACCGCTCGATCCGACCTATCGCTACTGCTCTGTCCGAAGCCAGGCAAACCCACGCTACTCACGACCCTGACGTCCTACCAACCCCGCCACTCGCCGCCCCGAAGCTAGCCGTGACCACTGTGCCGCCCCAATTTTCCCATGCTTGAGTCTTCCACCGCCCGAGCGCTTGCCGGTTGCCATCCGTAAAGCCGACGCCGGTGGCCATCCGCCCACACGTGCTCTGCATCCCTTTGCTGCCGCTCGTTCACTGGCTTATCTCTGCTGGAGTTTCCTTGCTAGACTGATCAATCGGCTGCCCTTGGAGACCCACTATTACACGTGGGAAAGAAAAAAGAAAAGAAAAGGAAATTAGGTAGTTTTATTTTCTTTTTCTATTAACTTTAGTTTATCTATTTCTTTTAAGTTTAGTTGTCATTGTGTAAAGTTGAAGTAATCTTTATTTCATGGATTTTGTAGGCATTATCCATAGGGTCTTCCCCAGAATTATTGTAATTACTAATTTGATTCGTAAGATGTTTGATCATTTTTTTAATTATATTAATTTTTTTGGGGTTTGTCGATAGTATTTTAAGTGTTAAATTAATATAACTATTAATTTGATCCGTAGAATTCGGATCAGATTTTTAGTTATTTTGATCTCTTTGTCGTGATAATTAGGATTAGGATAATCGTTAATTTGGCCTGTGACAACGTGTTATTTTTTCGATTATTTTAATCATTTATTTGATTGAATGTCCTGGTTAGTTTAAATACAATGTTTATTTGATAATTGCTTATTTTGGAAGACCACTAAAAAAATATCCAAAAATATTTGAATTAAGATTTAGTTTGTTTTGGAATATTCTTGTTATCTTGCATATCTAGAATGGAGATTTTATTCCGAAAATAGAAAAAAATTATTTTAAAAAAATGCATTCAATTAGGTTGTTAGTTTGTTATTTGGATTACATGTTTAATTATGTATTAATTTTAATTTCGAATTTTCATAAAGAAAACCACAAAAAAAAAAAAAAAAAAAAATCATTAAGCATATTAGGTTAAAATGGCATGTTTCATTTTAAATTTAGATCATCTTTTTAGATAAATTGCATGTTAGATTAAGATAATATCTTAGTTTAAATTAGGATTTAATGTGACTTAATCCTTAGTTTAAATTAGATAGAATTTTAATCTAGCTAGATCATTACTGCATTTTTAAAAAATAGAAATATCAAATGCACGTCATTAGGCTAGGTCATTTAATAAATGCCGTGTGACATATAACTCACATATTAAATTGCATGTTACATGTCACTTTAGTTGAAATAATTTTGTATGTCACTGCATTCCATTGTATATCATTAGAATTAGGTCATTTAGATTGCATTTCTTCATGTCATATAGTTTAGGTCATGTAGTTAAAATGCATGTTTTTATGAAAAAATCTAATTTCAAGAAAATCCTAAAAATTGTTTGCTTTGTATGATGCAATTTATTTATTTAATGCTTGAGCATTCGTGTGGTCACTTATTGCATGATAGTAATTTAGATTAAAATAAATTCAAGCCGCTTGCAAAACACTTTTGAAAATTTTAAAAGAAATTGTAAATGCCGAAAAGGCATTAGAAAATTTTAGTGTAACTGAAGTCGCCGTACTGCACTTGGTCTCACAGTTCGTGAAGTAAAATAAATCTCTATTTATTTTACTTAGGTGTCTAATCGACCTATCGTAAATCGATTAATGGCGACTCCTAGTTAATAATCTCTTGCATGTTTAAAAATTTAGACTTAAGTCGCGATTTGGTATGGGCTTGGGAGAGCCCAAATTAAGTTTAAAAACTTGACAGTCCATTAACCTAGTTTTAGGGGTGCACCAAAAAATTAGGTTGCAACATATATTCTACAACGCGTGTTGCATTAGAAGTGAGTTTGATGTAAATGTCACGAGCCGATTGATTGGGATCATGACCATGCGGAGACTCGGCACTTCTAGACCGACTTGGATCGTCGAGGTGCCTAAGCCAAGCCTCGCCGATTGATTGAACACTCGCTTGCTTTGATCGAACACTCGCTCGCTACACCCAAATCGTAGAGAGAAAAGTTTTTAGAGAAAGAAGCTCTAGAAAGAAATGAGCCTTTGTATTGCTGAAATGTTTCGATGGATAAAAGAGGGGCAAGGCACCCTTCTTATACTTGAGGCCCTTTGATTACATCAATTGATTAGCTTTTCATTCGGCGGACAAGATCGTACTGCCAAACCTACCAACTACTGACACTTATGACAAGAGAATTCTAGAATGCAGCTCAATTACCATATTGCTCGTCCTTAACACGTTTTGGAAAAAGTTGTTGGGAATTCTAGCGATCGGAGGTCCTCTGGGAAAAGGCACGGCCCTTTAGTTACAGAAACTTCTTGGCCGTGACATAAGAATGCCACAATGGCCATGACAGATAAGACGACCGAGGTCATTGGGGCAAGGGGCATTCTAGCCTTGCTAATGTATATGGAGCCATAATCGATGCCTTTGTTGGGATTCCTACCGCGGGTTCCAGGTATCGTTCCATTTGATCCCTGTCCTGGGTAGGAAGAGCTTCCATTTCCGCCACTTGACACGGGATTCGCCACAGTCCCACCGCTTGACCCGGGAGCGGCAGGATTGGTCACAATCCCACCGCCGCCGGAGGGATTGGTCACATTCCTGGCGTCACTCCTGCTGAGTAGACAGAAGAAACATAAACCAGCGAAGGAAACTAAAATGACAATAATACCTCTAGTTGTGCCGAAACTAAATGCACTGGCCAAAAAAGGATCTAAGTGAATAAAATGCTACATTCTTTAAGTACTTAGTCCTATCCACAAGAATAACAACATATATGATTTTACCATAGACAAAGATCTGAAGGTTTTCGTGGCATTTAAATATCTACTGAGGTGATCACCCAAGAGTAGCATAATCCGCACATGAATCCTCAAGTTGCCGTAGAACTTAAAAACGAGAAAGGCAGGTTCCCATGGACTAGGACGATCCAATACCAGCAGTTTCCATTAAACTGATTATCCCTACCAAAAATTTGATTCAAAACAGCTAAATTTGCAGCATTGGGCATAGAAGTTTGAATTGCGTGTGCAGGAGACTAAATTCTATACTGCTTGTTGACGATCAAATTAATCTCATAGTATCTGATCCAAGTTGATTGGCGAAATAAGTGATTACAATGGCACCTCTAAATCATAGATGGGTGCATCCAGAGTTATTTGCTTGTGCTTTGATAGGTTAGATTAGAACGTAACAAACCAGTTGAAGTTGCAATTGAAAGAACAGACACCGAGATTTACCTCTGTACAACAAAGACACCAGCAGTCGCAGTGAGATGATTGATGTAGCTTGCCGACGGGGGGTGACATACTAGAGGCTTCAGCATACGGGGGGGCTCATGTCCGCACCAGAGGTCACAAAGAAGGCACCATTCACCATCAGATCACCTTCCGATCTCCAATTCCATTTCCTCCACTCGCTCTCATCTGAGTCCATTCGCTTTGTCACCTATTTCCTCCAATACATGTAAGTAATAATCGGGCGTAACGCAGCAAACATATTGCTCATCTGGGCTTCTTCTACCGAACTCACTTAATGATAGTTCAAAGCAGCTACTGGGATTTATTACATACATTTTGACATGATGTTTCTTTATCTATTCAAAGCAAAGTTTTTACAGCGGAAGTGGATTATTCTGTAGTTTGGCAAGATAACGTAGCAAGATAATCATATCCAGTCTATCAAGACACTATAGATTATTCTTTTTCCCTTAACTTTTGCAAACACGAAAGTAGCTCCCAGTAAAAGCTCATTTGCAACAACCTGCTATCGTAATCATAAATAATTTTGCAGTAAATATGAGGACTTATGACATTTTCATCATGTTTAAGATGGATTGTCCTGATGTCATAAATTCTTAAACAAAAAAAAGATGGTCCACATTTGCTAATTGGGAAACCCAGGCATGGTACAACGCTGTTCCATGAAATTTCTCATAAAGTATGCGTAACAATTGCTTCGAGACCCAACATCTCATCGCGTATTAAAAGTAGATTTCTTTTATTTCCACTGTACTCTCAAGAATTTTTCATAATTCCCATTTTACCCATCTTCTTCCTTTTAGCCTGCCAAAAGCAGAGAGAGATTGAGTGGCATGGTCGCGGTGCTCTGGCAAGTCTCCCATGGGGTCGCCCCATCCAGCGCTACCTCGCTAAGGTGGCGTAACCCCCCTCGCCGGTGTCCCTCAACCCAGGATAGCCTCACTAAAAGTGGCACCACCCCAAGCGAAGTCTCATCGGGATCATGCAACCAGGGGTCGTGCCTAGGCACGCCTCGCCAGTGGTCGCACAACCCCTGCCACCTGGTGGAGGTAGATCTAAGGCGTTTACATTCTACGCTTCTGTATTCTTTTTTCCCCCTAATCTTGTCTTCTCATATTTCAGAAGAAAACAATTCCTCCAAGGCGAACCACTCCTTCGTGGCCAACCACTGCAAATACAGGTTCCTCATGCGCGAACCGCTCTTTGGCACCCACCCATGTAGTTGCAGAATCACTTGCTACTAAATACAGAATCATTGGTAATGATGCGAACATATTGATGAGAGTCAAGGATTTCAGTTCATAGAAGCTGTATATTTTCCTACCACCGTCTTTGACAATTTGATAGGACGATTGTTGTGTAAGTCCCCAATGCTAACAAAAAAAAAAAAAAAAAAAATCAAAGCTCTACCACAATCATTTCACCACAATTAGCCAGATTCCCGTTCTCGTATTTAAAAACTGAATCGACTATCATTACCTATTCTAGATTCTACAGCACGTGTTGCATTAGAGGCAAGTTCGATGTAAGAATGCTACAATGGCTATGACAGATAAGATGACCGAGGTCATTGGGACAAGGGACGTCCTGGCCTCGCTATTATATATGGAGCCAAAGTCGATGCCGTTGTCAGGATACCAACCGCTAGTTCCAGTTATCGTTCCAGTCGATCCCTGTCCTGGGTAGGAAGAGCTTCCATCTCCGCCACTTGACACGGGATTCGTCACAGTCCCACCACTTGACCCGGGAGCAGCAGGATTCGTTACAATCCCACCACCGCTTGACCGGGAGCAGCAGGACTCGTCACAATCCCACCGCCGCTTGAGGGATTGGTCACAGTCCCGGCGTCACTCCTGCTGAGTAAACAGAAGAAACACAAACCAGCGCAGGAAATTAACATGACAATAATAGCTCTAGTTGTACAGACACTAAATGCACTGGCCGAAAAAGGAAGAAATGAATAAAAGGGTAAATGCTTTTAGTCCTTAGTCCTATCCACAAGAATAACAGCATAAATTATTTTACCATAGACAAAGGACTGAAGGCTTTCATGGCATTGAAATATTTACTGAGGTGATCACCCAAGAGTAGCATTATCCACATGAATCCTCAAGTTGTCGTAGAACTCATCTTTATACATTCGATGTGGCAAACAGCGACATATCCGAGTGAACCTATGGCTCCTAAAAGAACGAAGATGGATTCAAAACAAGAAAGGCAGGTTCCTATGGACTAGGACAATCCTATACCAGTAGATTCCATTAAATTGATTATCCTACCTGAAATTTGATTCAAAACAGCTAAATTTTCAGCATTGTGCTTAGAAGTTTGAATTGTGTGTTCAGGAGACTAAAATCTATACTTCTTGCTGACGATCAAATTAATCTCATAGTATCTTATCCAAGGTGATTGGCGAAATAAGCGATTACAACAGTACCTCTAAATCTAAATCATAGATGGGTGCATCCAGAGTTATTTGCTTGTGCTTTGATGGGTTAGATTAAAACGTGACGAACCAATTGAAGTTGCAATTAAGGGAACAGGCACCGAGATTTACCTCTGTGCAACTAAGACACCAGCAGTCGCAGTGAGCTGATCAATGTAGCTTGCCGACAGGGGCGACATACTAGAGGCTTCAGCATACTGGGGGCTCATGTCCGCACCAGAGATCACAAAGAAGGCACCATTCACCATCAGATCACCTTCCGATCTCCAATTCCATTTCCTCCACTCGCTCTCATCTGTGTCCATTCGCTTTGTCACCTATTTCTTCCAATACATGTAAGTAATAATCGGGCATTATGCGGCAACATATTGATCATCTGGGCTTCTTCTACCGAACTCACTTAATGATAGTTCAGGGCAGCTACTGGGACTCACTACGTACATTTTGACATGATGTTTCTTTATCTATTAAAAGGAAAGTTTTTACATCGGAAGTATATTATTCTGTAGTTTGGCAAGATAATGTAGCAAGATAATCATATCCAGTCTATCAAGACACTCTAGATGATCTTTTTCCCTTAACTTTACGAACACGAAAGTAGCACCCAGTAAAAGCTCATGTGCAAAGACCTGCTTCACTAACTTACCCGACTGAAGGAGGCTGATTATGCAGGTTCTAGATGATTCAATCTCACAAAACAATTTCTACATAATCAATTAATGCAGATCAGATATTTTAAAGTTTACCTCCTTGTTGTTATTATCCTGCGGCGCGAGATACCGATTCCCCTGACTATTAATGGTAGGATGGGAGCTCCCTCCAACAGCATACATCCCCCACTGAGTGTAGTCATTGTTCACAACATGAAAGTACCCGAACCGGCACCGTGGCATCCTCTCCTTTAGGTCTTCGCCAAAGTGGTTGAATGCGACAGTCACTTGCATCCCTGAGTCAGCCGTGAAATCATCACTGTGACCCAACAGCATCACCTTATCATGGTGGGTGAACATGTTGTTGGATAATGTGACTGCTGTAGATCCTTCAGTGACATCGATCAGACCGTCTGTGCAATACGACAGGAAACAATGGTCAATCCAGATTTTTGATGATGCTAAGACAGATATCCCGTCACCGTCTGATCTTCCCCTCGCAGTAACTTGCGTCGGGCTAATCCGGATCTTGGCATTGCCAGAAGGCTTGCAATGATGAATGTGCACATTGTGGATGATGATGTTGGTGACTTCATAAAGGATCAAACAACCGAGACCTGTTATATGCACGTTGGCTCCTCGGCCATCAATGGTCTTGAAACTGCTGATAAGAAGCTCATACCTGAGTTTGATTACCATATTTCCTAGGTGGAAAAACAGAAAAATGTTGAACCAGTTTAGCAGGTTTAGCAGGTATGTCAAATTTTGTCCTGATGATTTCATCTTATCTAAATTTCTCTATGCCTAAATAAGCTACTTTGTCTATACGAAATTGAGTTTCATATTCCTGTTTTGCTGAGGGAAATTTCGCACTGCGCCCCGAGTCCCCACATTATCCTAGTAACTTTTCATAGTATTTGATATTAACCCAAGGTCTACTGTCCTAAGTACTTGATCTTTCTCTTTTCTTTTGATTGAGTGTAAGTACTTGATGAAAACATAGAAAACAGAGCACATGATAAACAAATTCCACAGAAGCATGCACTTGTATAAATGACATGGGTGTGCTCGATTGTGGATGATTTCGCCAGTTTACTACCAGAGAAGATGATCCAGAGGGGTCCGGCTTGGACAACACCGTAGCGGAGCGTGCCAGGGGGCGGGTTCTCTGGGTCCGGATCGGATGGGTCTGTAACAACGTAGATATTGCCGCCCCGCCCTCCCAGGGCCTCACGGCCGAACCCAATCGCACAGTCGGCTAGGTGCTCGCGGTTCGATTCCCAGTTCGGGTCGCACCGCCAGCAGTCATCGATTGGATTGCCCGTCAAGCACTGGTCCCTTACTTGGACCACAAGCAGCTGCCTTCTAGTGACGGATTCGTTCACCCTCCTGCACGAAAATTGCTCGCCTTCTGATTCCAAGGATTTCTTTTGAAATTTAATATCCTTGGCTAAGTCTAAATTGAAATGCGCAAAAATATTGCTACCAAATGGAAGCATTTTATGTGTCAGTGATACCACGAGCATGTTCTATGGTCACCGGCAAGAGCAGAAGAATAAAAGGAAAAAGACAAAAAAAAGAAGTGGAAATGTAATAAAATAATTAAAAACCTAAAAGAAATTCTTAGGTAAAAAAAATAAAATTTTTGAGTCATATTAAATGCATTTTTATTCCAAGAAAAAAAAATTGTACAGTTACCAACCTCATTCTTTTGCTTAGAAACTTGTTCATGAAACAGAAACATAAAAATTTGTTTCTGAACAGAAACTGTTCCATAATTACCTGTTCACGTCATGAACTACAGCTTGTGGATCGGGATGCTGATGTGGGTGGACCAAGATTTTAGAAGAAGAAGAAGAGGAAGAAGTTGCATTGAGATTGAGTGCGCGGGGAGTGAACGAACAGCATAAAAGGACAATGCAGGACCAAGTAATGCGAAGCATTCTCGAAGGTACAACAGCTCTTGACTCCTCCGCTGGCTCCGTCCTTTTGGGTTCTTCCCTTCAAGCAAAAGACTCGACAATCGGTCGAGTGAGGATGAGATTGTAGATTGCGATGGGAGCGCTAATCCATATATAATGAGCGAAAAGAAAAAGTGGAGAAAGAAAAAGGATTTATGAGTAAAGTTTTTGCTTCTATATTCATACACATTTTGGCTTTTCGGCGAGAGGAGATGAGGGGAGAGGGATTCCTATTTTCACATACGCATCGTATATTCTTGTCAGGGATGATAATTTCTTTTCCTCTTTTGATTGAGCTGGAGGAAACTTGAGAAAAAAGAGAAACCATCGGTTTTTCTTTTATATCATAACTTTGATTTAATTTCCTATTTTTTTGCCATCCGCCGCTAAACGTTGCATCTTCCTTGCCTTCCCAGGACAATAACAAAGAATCACCAGCTAGGCTTTTATATCGTTTGATCTCTCTCTCTCTCTCTCTCTCTCTCTCAATGTGATACATCATAGTCTGACTAAGCAAACGTAGGCTTGGGCTCGAAAGCAAGAAGCAAGGGATTGAACAACTTGTGCTCGTTAGCGCGAACCTTTGATTGCAGTTTAAGCTTGACTAAGAACATAGAGAGGGCTTTATGCTTTGTTTCACCTCATAAACTTTGCTTTAGGTAAATTATCAGCTGCATCCCCCACCTAGGATGAGAGAAATCAGAATCTTTGGTCCCCAAATATAACCTTGTCAGAAAAAACTTAATTTATGGTGCTTTTTTAAAGTTTAAGATTTTGTTGATGGGTACCCAATATCCACTCTAGATAATTAAAATTCTCCCTTGACTTTGTTGCCTTCTCGGTCTTTATGTGATGGTATCTAGTATTTATCTTGATATATTTTCCGTCTAAGAGGTATTTTGTATCGAGTGCAGTGAAATATAGGTCTAGACAATAGTTGAATTAGATCCTATCTTTACTAGTGAATGCGCACAAGCCTTGGATATGCACACGATATGTAAAAATATTAGCAGTTGAACTTTCCTTAGGAAGTTGTTCTCGAGTAGATGGAAGAGATTTGAATTTTAGGGCATGTTTTTTTACGTAAAATATTTTTTCATGAATTAATTTTCTGAACATTCAGGCGCATAGTATGTTGCAAATAATTAGTAAGCGGGGAAAAATATTTTCTTTGAAAATGAGGTTTTTTCCCCCAAAAAAACACACTATTAACACTGAAAACATGTAATGATAAAATAGAATTAAATAACTGACCTCATATCTACAGTGTTTGTGAAATAAGTAACTAAAGATAGTTGGGGAAGAAAACGAGATCTCTGCAAAGTTCTCTTTGTTTTGAATAATAGCACGGATAAAGTTAAATTAGGTTTTGCAAAAATATGATGTCTTGCATAAATTCATAGATACTTAAATTATTAATTAAGTCATCATTTATCTTATTAGTCTGGAGCTTATGATTGATGACTCTAAAGCTATCATTGGTCATCTTATTCTAGTATTTATGATCGATAATATTGGCGTAACCCTGTTTTGCTCAAAGATATCAAAACAAATTTTGCATTTTCACTTTGAATTTAAAGTACAACGTAACTTTTGATAAAGAAATCGCTTTGCTAACCGATTTGCTAATCTTGAAATTGATAACCGCTTAGGTACTAGTTTTTTCCATCATCTCTTACAAAGTTACTTCATTTTATTTTTTTACATGATAAAAGAAAATTACTACGGTTTAGCCCCTTTTTCATATCAAAAAACAATTATTAAGTACGCAAGAATCGATGCTACTACTGGGAGGCGGTTCTTTTCTGACCTTTTTTAAAGCACATTAGCAGAGGAGTAATTCGTTTTTCAAGGCCGCGATTAGATATATACACAGACAAGCGATCGATGTACTCAAAAGTCGTGAATTTTTTTAATTAATCATTTAGTAAGTGATCCAATAGCCGCCGCACCAGATGGGATTCTCATAGGATAAACCCGCCATCAAAGGTGGGACCTACTTTGAAGGCACTCCGGGGCTCGAGAAAAGGTTCGGTTATGGGGTCGGGGAGAGTCCAAATTTCAAACCTTGGAAAGATAAAGGGGCACGAAAGAAGGTAACAAATGCAACTTTTTGAGTCACTTTTGACATCGATCTGAGTCCCGTTCTCCATTCTTTCGCCTCAGACTCCTCCAATCTCTGATCTTGTAAATCCATGTCTGACGCAGCCAAATTAAAGGGGGAAAGCCATTCTCAGTGGGTGATTTGTGAGAAAGTTTTGAAGAAATCCGACCCCTGCGATTCCCATCGATGTCTAGAGATTCTATTCTCTCTTTCGTTGCTAATCAAGGTGTGGTAGTTCGCCCCTCTCCCATAAATCATGTAATGGAAATGCGTGCAGAAGTACATTTAATGTTCACGATAGTGAGTTTCCGAATCTTATTTCATGAAATGTCCGATCTTTTGAGTCTATGACTTGATTACGAGTTGATGCTCATTTCTTGGAACTCGTCCAATTTGAAGAATCGATGGATCTTATTAGCTTGTCATTTGTGATGGAATTCATAAAGTTTAAGAGGGTATAAGTATATATTTGGTTCTCAAATTTCGTTTTTTATTTCCAATTTCATCCTCTATTTTCGTTCTTAGAAAAAAACAAAGAAGAGTTTATTTTTGTCAAAAGAAATCACCATTCATTATCAAAATGATACACCAGGATTTATAGGAAATCTCAAAAGTCACTAGAACAATGCAAGCCCATAGAGCCCCCAAATAATTCAAACACCATATATCAAGTTATATCATCAAAACATGATTAGCAAAGATAATAATATGCTCATCCTTCAAAAACAAATATGTGACCACATCCAAGCGAAAGGACTGGTGACCGATCGCTGAGTCACGCATCATCATCAATGATGAGCATACACTGAGATTTTAATTAGTAATTGCAGCTTTGCTATACATTTAGATTTGCCATCGCCAACATTATCATCATATAGAGACAACATAAACATATTGAATAAGCTCAAATTTAACACTTATGAAAGCAAACACTTTAACAAGTGCAAGACACCAAAACTTTTAACAAAAATCCATTGAACAAGCATAGATTTGACATCAAAATTGTTGTAATCATTGAAACTAAAGGCAAAGTATTTATTCATTAAAACTCATAAATCTAGAATTGTATAGGATAGAAAACTCCCAAATTTAAGATTGGGATAGCAAAACAGTAAATCTAGTTCTAGATTGAGAGAGTACAGAAATAAAATGAAAAGCAATTAGGGAGAGGAGGGAGAGATTTAGGTCAAATACTTCCTCAACGAAAGCTGAAAGGACAAAGAAAGGTCGAAACTCAAAAGGGAGAGTGAGGGAGGAAGACGAAGAATCTCAACCTAAAAGACAGTTAAGCTTTTTAATTAGGTCGACTTGTGCACTCTAACCCTTTAACCATCTCTAATTGGTAGCACTTTCAAAGTACCAATAGGACATCACTGACTTACGTGATAAGCATCTTCGTATGATGCTAGTATGTCACCTGATTGGCGCCACGTCAACAACACTAGCAAAAACATCTGAAATGAGGGTTATTGGTCGATCGTCCCGTGTAGGGCACTTTGCCTTCTCACTGCACCTCGATAAGGGTCATGTGGCTCTAATGTCCATATAGTATTAATAGCCTTAATTATGGCATTGATGTCCGGACAAGATCATCGATTCCCCAATGTTGGCTGAAGGGTGTCAAAGCAGACAATGCTCGTCCCTAGCAACTTTCAATGTGTGCGTTCACATCTCTTGCTTGTATTGTGACAAAAAATTCGCTTCAAGTGTCATAAGTTGACACAAAATGACAGTTAAATGTCAAAATTTACGAAAATAACACTTAAGTGTCACATTCGAACATAAATAGATCACTTAAGTGCCACTCCGGCCAAAATGCTGACGTACGCAATTTCTGGAGAAGTAAATGCAAAACGATGTTGTTTTGCACGTTCACGTAGTCAAATAATGCAAAAACGACGTCGTTTTAATGCTAATATGGTAATAAATTAATATAAAAATTAAATTTATTTAATTTAAAACTAAATTTATTTAAAATATTTAAAAATACAAATACAAATATTTAAAAATTTTAAAAAAATTAAAAGGGGGTAGGCGGTTGAGGTTGAGCCTCAGCCGCCTACCCCCTTTTCTTTATTTTTTTAATTTTTTAATTTTAAATTTATTATTTTTTAAAATCAATATTAATTTTATTAATTTTAAATATTTTAAATAAATTTAATTTAATAATTTTTATATTATTTTTTTACTACATCAGCACCAAAACGACACTGTTTTCTACTTGCTTCGCCGGAAAATCGTCACATCAACATTTTGGCCGGATTTTGGCCGAATTGACACTTAAATGATCTACTTTGCTCCGATTTTATTACTTAAGTCACTTTTGTAAGTTTTAACACTTAAATGTCATTTTGTGGCAACTTATGGCACTCCAAGTTCCGTGCGTCATTGTATTGCTGATGTAATTACTAATGATCCGCCGCATTAACATCGCTTGCCTCCCACTTTAACTATGCCGCATCAGCTAGATGAGTAGATTACTTACGAAAAGTGAAGAAAGTATTCTGATTCAGTCGTGTATCTTCAGTGTCTTTCGGCGTAAGGGAACGTTGGCTTGACAATGCGTGCATGGATAAACTTTTTGGAGAATTGTCCTCATCTGATCGCCGCAATTTCCTTTTTCCATTTGGAATCGCCGATGGATTAAAGCATAAGGAAAAGGGTATATTAATATATAATAGAAAGAAAAATGCGAGCCCAAAATATTAAAAACATAATAATATAAATTAAAGGTGAGCAAATTATACTTGCGCAAGATTGTCAAGGCAGCTAAAGTAAGGTGGAAAGTTAAAGCGATTTCATTAATATTGTAAGTATAAAGCTTCGTGTATTTTGTTTGGATGTGTAAAGCTTGATTTACCCAATTGATGTATAAAGTGACCAAAAATTATGGCTAATTCAAAGTCCGCTAAATGGGTATTCTAAATGACGCAATGGGCTTTTAAGTTCAATGGGCCGATTTAAACGCCCAATGCAATCCTTTTGCTGTATTGACTTTAGTGTAGTTAGTGTTATTCAATTACTTACGGAGTATGTATATGTAACTCCTCTTGTATAAATCCCGATTCAGAGTGAAATAATGGTCGGGACAGGAAAATGCAAAATGAATTTACGGAATGTCGGCCTCCAGAAAAAATAACTCCCCCATAATGACGGTTAAAATATATCACATGACGCTAGACTATAAAGTTTATATGTTCTTTATAAATATGAAATCTCCCTCCACTTATTAATTAAAATTTTTCGATTGGACACTCTAACATGATACGTAATTATACGATCTATTTCGACTAGAAAAATTCAAGTCAATTGAAATAAGATCTCATTTTAGCAATTTTTTTTTCCTAGATCTCAGAAATTTTGCTATCTTATATTTACTATTTATGAATCGCAGTAATAAAACCGAACATATTCATATCACATCTTATCCATTATTTGGTATAAATGGCATATGAATGTAAATGAACATAAGAATTGCACAAGACAGTGAGACTACATTATGTGAGATGACTCATTCGTTACGAGTCTACGATCTAATGTAATACCAATATTAGCTGCCCCTCAATGCGGTTTTCCTTACAAGTAGTCTTCGATTGATTATGTATTAATTGATATTCAATTGATTGATCCGAGGTTATCGACAAAAAAAGATTCGTCTAAGTCACTTCCTTTAATTTGTCCAAATTACTTCTTTATTCTCAGTTTCCTTTTTCTTTGTGAGTTTCGGAATAGAACAATAGGGAAAGACCCGAACGTTGTGCCCAGTGCTCGAGGGCGAGCTTTATTGTCGAGAGAAAGGGAGTAAATCAAAAGGCTTCCGTTTTTCGTTCTAGGTTTGGGGGCTTCTGCCAAGGGCTATTTAGGGTGCGTTTGGTTAGACTTTTGGGGAAAGCCATTAGGAAAATGCAAAGGACTTTAGGTTGAGGGGACTTTTCAGAATGCAAATTGTGTTTGGTAAATTACAATTTAAAAGTCAATTGTGAAGTATCTTTGAGCAAAATGATGTTTGGAAAAATTATACTTACAAAGGACTTTTGTGATAAAACAAATTATAAAAAAAATATAAAAATTAAATGGTAAGGGCAAAGGTCGGGAGACCCCGGCGAGGGTTGCCGGACGTCGGGCGAACCCGGCGAGGAAGCCGGACGTCGGGCGACCCCGGCGAGGGAAGCCCGGACGTCGGGCGAACCCCGCGAGGGCCGCGGACGTCGGGCGACCCCGGCGAGGCAAGCCGGACGTCGGGCCACCAGCCCGCGACCCGGATCCGGGCGGCGAGGTCGCGCGACCTCGGTGGGAGGCTGCCGGACGTCGGCGACCACACCGAGACCCAAATGCGGGCAACGAGGTCCCGCGACCTCGGCGGGAGGCTACGGACGTCGGGCAACCCCGCCGCGACCCATCTCTAGGGCGGCGAGGTCCCGCGACCTCGCCGCCCGGATCCGGGTCGCGGCGAGGTCGCGCGACCTCCGACGATCGCGCGACCCGGATCCGGGGCGGTGAGGTCGCGGGAGGACCTCGTCGCTCCCGATCCGGGTCGCGGAGGGGTCGCGCGACCTCGCCGTCCCCGGATCTGGGTCGGTAAGGTCGCGGGACCTCCCGCGCGACCTCGTCGCCCCCAATCCCGTGCGACCTCGCCGCGACCCACGGCGATCGCCGCGCCCCAGACACGCACCACTCCCCGGCGACGGTCGCACCCTTCCCCGGCGACAGTCTCCTAGGCCACCGCGATCATGCCGAGCCGTCGGCGGAGCTTCGAGCAACAAATCCTTCAGCAGAGAAGACAATGAACAGTAGAATAGGATGGTTTTGAAAATAAAATAAAATGATGAACAGTGTAACTTGTATGCCGAGAAAGTGGAAGCCCAAGGCACCCTTGCACCGCCTTGGGCTTTCAGCCTTCGAAGGCCAACTTTGGCCTAATGGGAATTGCAAAGTGGTTCCCAAACACCCAAACTTTGGCCTAAGTATCTTTAGAGGCTGAAAGCCCCTTTGCAAGGCCAATTCCAAACGCAGCCTTAAACCTTTGAAACTATGTTGCACGGAACGAGTCATGGACAGGTAAAATAAACTAGAAAGGAAGAGCCATAGCTGCATGATCCGCCTACCCTTTCCTTTTTCTAATGCCGTGACCATGAGGTAGGAAATTTTTCACTTGAGACCTTAGGACAATGGCAAGACACGTGTTGAAAATGAACTAAACCACCTTATAATTATGAAACAAAAAACTAAGTCAATATACAATTTTCCGCTTCGACAGATTCCGTGAACAGGAGTACCTAAATCCTTCAAACACGTTCCGGTTTATCATGCAAGTATAGATACAACTTTTTAATTATTCCAACACCACTAGTAAAATATAAGTCTAACACATTATTTAGTAAATAATTTTGTAGAACAGTCTTTGGAAGTCTACCATTTTCCATTGGAAGACGTTTTTGTTTAGACTAATTTGCCTTAGTCATAGCTTACGACAACAAAAGTAGAGGAAAGAAGAAAGGAAAAAAGAAAAAAAAAATTGTCTTCAGATGAAAATCCCCCCCACCATGGATCTAGCGGCAAAGATACCAATGAACTTAGGTTACATTTGGTCATCAAAATTTCTAACTATGATAAAACTAAATAAAATAGAATATGAAATTCAACGAGTTTACTATATTATATCCATCATTTATTAATCGCAGTAAAAAAAACCGAATATGTTTGCATGGTATAAATAACAGGAGTGTAAATGAACATAAAAATTGCACAAATGGAGATGCTAAGACTATATTTTTACCTACTTCATTTCTATTTGCTTATTTTTAATTATTTTTCTTCTCTTTTTTTTTTCCTTTTTCCCCTTCCATCATTCTTCGATAAAATTTTGTTAAATAGTAAACTATACTAATATACCTAAAATACTAAAATAACTAAAACATATAAAAAATATAAATACTATATATATATATATATTGAATTTATTTTATAAGATAGAAAGAAATTCAAATATATATGCCTAAAATACTAAAACACTAAAATAATTTTTGCCTTTCTTTAATGCTGTGACCATGAGGTAGGAAAGGCTTTTACAGAAGACCTTAGGAAAACGGCATGAAACACGTCAGAAAGGAACTAAACCACCTTATAAATTATCAAACAAAAAATTAAGTCAATGCAAATTTTCTTTTTCAACAGATCTCCATGAACAAGAGTATCTAAATCCTTCCAACAAGTCATGGTTTATCACGCAAGTATAGATATAAATTTTTAATTATTCCAACGTCACTTTAATATATAAGTCTAATACATCATTTAGTAAATAATTTTGTAAACCAGTCTTTAAAAGTCTACAATATTCCATTGGAAGACGATTTTGCTTAGACTAATTTCCCTTAGTCATACCTTTGAACGACAAAAGTAGGGGAAAGAAGAAAGAAAGAAAAAAAAAAGAATTTATCTTCAGACAAAAATTCCCTCGATTGTGGTTCCGCCAGCAAAGATACTTATGAACTTAGGGTACATTTGGTCATGTAAATTTCTAGACATGATAAAACTGAATAGAATGCAACAGAAATTTAGAAATTTTGCTATATAATTATATTTACTATTTATGAATCGCAGTAATAAAACTAAACATATTCACATCACATCTTATCCATTATTTGGTATAAATGGCATATGAGTGTAAATGAATATAATAATTGCACAAGACAGTGAGACTACATTATGTGAGATGACTCATTCATTACAAATCTACAATATGATGTAATACCAATATCAGCCACCCCTCAATGTGGTTTTGTTTACAAGTAGAAGAGCCGTTTTCAAGCAGTCTTCGATTGATTATGTATTAATTGATATTCAATTGATTGATCTAAGGTTATCGATAAAAAAAGATTTGTCAAGTCACTTCCTTTAATTTGTCCAAATTACTTCTTTATTCTCAGTTTGTTTGTTCTTTGTGAGTTTCGGAATAGAACAACAGGGAAAGACCCGAACGTTGTGCCGGCGAGCTTTATTGTCGAGAGAAAGGGACGTAAATCAAACAGCTTCCGTTTTTCGTTCTAGGTTTGAGGGCTTCTGCCAAGGGCTATTTAAACCTTTGAAACTATGTCGCGCGGAACAAGACATGGACAGGTAAAATAGACTAGAAAGGAAGAGCCATAGCTGCATGATCCGCCTACCCTTTTCCTTTTTCTAATGCCGTGGCCATGAGGTAGGAAATTTCTTCACTTAAGACCTTCGGACAATGGCAAGACACGCATCGAAAACGGACTAAACCACTTTATAAATTACGAAACAAAAAACTAAGTCAATATGCAATGTTGTCAATATACAATTTTCTGCATCAACAGATTCTGTGAACAGGAGTACCTACATCCTTCAAACAAGTTCCGGTTTATCATGCAAGTATAGATATAACTTTTTAACAATTCCAACGCCACTAGAAAAATAAAAGTCTAATACATCATTTAGTAAATAATTTTGTAAAACAGTCTTTGAAGGTCTACCATTTTCCATTGGAAGACGATTTTGCTTAGACTAATTTCCCTTAGTCATAGCTTGCGACAACAAAAGTAGAGGAAAGAAGAAAGGAAAAAGGAAAAAAAAAAAAATTGTCTTCGGATGAAAATTTCCCCGCCGTGGTTCTAGCGGCAAAGATTCCAATGAACTTAGGTTGCATTTGGTCATCTAAATTTCTAACCATGATAAAACTAAATAAGATAGAATACGAAATTCAAAGATTTTACTATATCATATCCACTGTTTATTAATCACAGTAATAAAACAAAATATGTCAACATTATATCATATCCATTATTTAGTATAAACGGCATAAGTGTAAATGAACATAAAAATTGAACAAATTGAGACGTTGAGACTATATTTTCACCTATTTTGTTTTTATTTTCTTATTTTTAATTATTTTTCTTCTCTGTCTTTTTTTTTTTTTTGTTTCTTTTTTCCCCTTACATCATTCTCATATAAAATTTTGTTAAATAGTAAACTATACTAATATACCTAAAATACTAAAATATATCATAAATATATAAATACTATATATATATATATATATATATATTTTATATATTGAATTTATATTATAAGATAGAAATAAATTCAAATATATAAATAGATACAAAAATTTCATCCCGATTGCGCATGATAACAATTATGTTCCGAAATAGTTTTTCTATTCCGCACAGGTTTACGGAAATAAACCTGTTTGATAAATTTTCTCAAGTTTTTTTATTTTAAATAGATTTCTATTCTAGAAATAGAAATTGAAGAGAAATCGAAACAATTTCTCCCACTAAACCCTAATTTCGGTGAGTCCTTCCTCACCTCCTCTACATCTTTGCCTTCTCCTCTTCCTCCTCCGCCTCTCCTCATTTTATTAAAAATAAAAATAAAAATAAATAAAAATATTCTTTTTATTCATTTAAAAATTAAAATAAATTTATTAAAAATAAATAAATTATTTTATTTATCATTTTATTTTTAGTTTATTAAAAATAAATTTATTAAATTGATTAAAAATAATTTATTTATGATAAATAAAAATAATTTATTTTTATTTTCCTTGAGTGTTTTGCCAAATAAATTTATTTTTATTTTTATTTTTTATTCATTATAAAATAAATTTATTCGTAAAATAAAATAAAATAGAATAAATAAAATAAATTTATTTTAAAGGATATTTTAATTTTCAAATAAAATGATATTTTTATTTTATTTTTTATGATTTATTTTATGATTTATTTTTTTTGTTACTAAAGCATTTTTATTTTTATTTTTTTATATTAAAGGTCGTCGGTTGTCACCGCCACCGCCGTCCGAAAGGAAGAAATTTTGTATCGTTATTAAACGAATTTCAATTTTTAGAGTAGAAATTTTGTGTCGTTATCAAACGGTTATTTTTGCTTAGAAACTCTTCTAAAAATAGAAATAGATTATTTCGTTCCGTTAAACTATTTCTAACAAAATGGTTGTCATGCGTAGGGGTGAGCGGGTCCAGGGTGGGTAGGGTCTAGACTGACCCCTTCCCCTACCCCGTTATAACCGGTTCTCCTTTTTGGACCCTGTTCCCTACCCCCGTTTTCATTGGACCCTGTTCCGCCCACCCCGTTTTTCCGGTCCGGAACGGGGTTGACCCCGTTTTCATTGGACCCCGTTTTGCATAAAAATTAACCTTAGAAAAACAATTCTAGATAAGTTATCCGCTTAAACAAAAAGGCCGGATCAAACACATCCTTCAACCAAACTAAAAAAGAATATACATAAAAAAAAAAAAAAAACATCTTTCAATAAAAAAGAAAAAAACAGAGAATAAATCATAAGAGATTGATGTGCGTGAACAAGAAGGCTAAGACATTTGGGTGCATTTTTGGGAATTGCCTTCCCAAAGCCCCTTGAGCGTTCAAAGTCCTTTGGGCAAAATAAAGGGTGTTTGACAATTTTTTTTTGAACTCCATTTGCCAAATGCAAGCTTTTAAAAGGCAATTGAAACTTGTCAAGAACTTATAGCTACCTTCTGGCTCTTTAAAATCACTTACAAACTTGTTGATTTTATTTCCTAGTTTCAACATATCTTGTACTCTTTTCAATTCATAAAATTAAAGCCAATCATATAGTCGAGATCTCTTATTGAGAAAGTCTACAGAAGTTCCAACTAAACCTTCTGCAACAAAACATACGGCAGGCATGGTGGAAGTACCGAAGCTTCTCCTTACTTTATGCACTGACTTCACTTTGTCTCCTCTATTTTTAAGATTATCACTATGCCTTTCAGGAAAAATTTGCATGAGCAAATTGATTTGTTAAAGATTTGTTCGTTACAGCTAAATGAAATGTCAAAAGTGACTTGTTTGCTTTCCCATTGAAATCTAAATTATTATTCAAATTTACATAAAGACAACCGGAAAACCTTAAGCCCAAAAATCGCCCAAAAATCCTGTCCCACGCCTCAAACTAGTTTAACATACTTTATATGATGTAGTTAACAATATTATAGTACTTGACATAATAACAGATTCAGGTTATGACACGCAAACAATAATTACTAGCCCCACCCTCAAGATCTTGGTCCAAGTGCTAAAGTGATCTGATGAAGAGGAACATGTAGCATCTGAAACAAAAAAGCTGAACAAAATTCTTCTTATCCGATTCTAAGAGTTTTTCCACTAAGTCTGGATTGAAATGAACCATGAGTTTCTTAAAGGCATCCATGTAACGAAAGTAATCACTGAGGATTTACTCACATTAGTCAGGGTAACAAGAATATATTCAGAAACTGGAGGTCATAGGCTACTGCAATTTCACATAATCTACTACAATCTAAAATACGGTGCTTTGAACAGAAACATGCTCATGCTTCAACGAATCTAACAATGCAGGGGAATAAACATCTAAACAACCAAAGAAACAACAAGAGCTTTCAAAACTCTCCAGCACTTTTTAATTGCAGAAAGGATATGTCATCCAAATAACATAAACAGCTATGAGAAGCTTCATTTCAGGCAAAGAGAGAGGTAAACCTCGGAGCAGATTTGTCGGGCGTCGAGCAAAGGAGGACCCAGCAGCCAGCAAGGGCAGAGTGGCTTTGCAGGGGAGGGCAGCGCAGGCGAGGCGCTGCAGCAGGGGGCTCGGTGGGACGCGGCGACGTCGGGTCGACGCAAATCAGCTCAGCAGTGGCTTCAACAGGCTGCTGGTATCGCGGCTGGTGAGGGCGGCAAGGATCAACGCGGCTTCAGCTGGTGTCAGCGAGCAGAGCAGGGGGTGTCGTTCGGGCGGCGGTAGATCGGCAGCAGGGGAGATTTGCGGACGCGAGATTTGCGGGTCAGGGGCGTCGGCGAGGCAACAGCAGCAGGTGGAATGAGGCGATCGAACGGAGGCGGCGTCGGTGCTCAGGTGCGAGCTCGGCGGGGGTCAGCGGCTCAGCGGAGCTTCAGATGACCGGCGGAATGGAGGCGGTGGTGTGAGCGCGAGGGGGGTGACGACTGACGAGAGCGGCAGACGGGCAGAGGGCCAGAGGCGACGTCGGTGACTCGGTGCTTGGGTGCTTCGCGATTTCAAGATTTCGGCAGAGATAGAAAGGAACGGAGAAAGACACAGACAGATTAGGTTTTGCTCGTGTGTTTTGGGGGCTTCAAACCGGTTCTCCAACCGGTTCCCAAACCGGTCCGGTCGATTTGGTTCCCGGGTGGGTAATCCCTCGGAACCGGTTCCCGGACCGGTTCAAACAAGGTCTGATATTTGGGAACCGGTTCCCGGACCGGTTTCAACCGGAACCGGTTCCCGACCCTGTTTTTCGGGTGGGCCGATCCGGGAACCGGGTTGACCCGGACCGGTTGCACACCCCTAGTCATGCGTGCCTTTAGTGACCAAATTGATCTTGTCACAGCATTGTTCAAAACAAAATCCATCCCGAAGGCTCTTTTGAGACTGAGGAGGATAAAGTGTATTTGGCATGGAATAAGTAGTAAATAGGGCTTTAACCATGTAAACAAGGATCGATTTATTTCCAAAACAGCCAACAATACTTTCCCTCGATCTCCCGATAGAAAAAGAGCAAAAAATCCCCACATTGGCACACACAACCCACAAAGGAAAGGCTTTTATAATTATTAGATGGATTTTCATTGGAAAACTTTCCTTTCACTCGACGAGTTGACTATTCTGACCGCCCCAAAAATAGGGTCCATCCAAGTCAATTAGGTAAAGTTCTGGCCTTTCTCGAATATCTTGCTCTCAATTAAAATTCACAGAAATATTTTACCAAATTAGAACCAAATCTCCATATTTTCTCCCCTAGCGCCAGCTAAAGAGAGCAAGTAATCCAATTAAATAGCGCAATGAGGGAAAGTACTAATCGAATCCTACATTACTCCACTTTCTCCATGGCCACCAGGCCTACAAGTAAAGCTCCCATTCCATGCTCAAATCACAAGGCCAAAGAAGCGCGACATTGGAAATGGACACGAGCTCGTGCCATGCCAAGACCTTTCTGCTCTTCTCCTCAACACTGGTGCTGCTGCTGGTGGCGCTCGCGATCGGGGCCCCCTCCCGTGCGCTCGCGAAGAGAAACCCCGCCCATGCACGAGTGAAGGTCTTCGACGTGAGGAAGTTCGGCGCGGTCGGGGATGGGAAGACCGAGAATAGCAAGGTATAGAATCTCGGAATTGTCTCGCCAGGTTTCCATCGATGCGTGATGGTCACAAAATTGATGATTCTACACGCTTTTGTTGCCCTTTTTTTCTCTAGGCATTTCTCGATGCGTGGCGCCAAGCGTGTCAATACAAAGGAGCAAATAGGAGGAGATTGTACGTCCCGGTAGGGACGTACCGGTTATGGCCGGTGGAGTTCGAGGGCCCGTGCGCCGGCCTCATCATCGTCACGATCAAAGGGGTGCTCAAGGGGCCCGATGACCCGTCGACGTTCTCCCTGAACCATTGGATCACCTTCCAGTACATCGACGGGCTGAGGATCCACGGCGGCGGTACGTTGGATGGCCAGGGCCACCACGCTTGGCCCTACAACAAATGCGCTTGCAGTCCTCTTCCAATTGTAAGCCCTCTCCCTACATTTTTTTACTCTTTTTTTAATTAATTTTTTTAAAAAAAAATCAAAGACTGATAATTAGCTTTTTGATTGATAATTGTATAGGCGATTGCAGAAATTAGGGGGACCTTTTTTTATTTTTTATTTATTTATTTAACACCCAATGGTACATCCAAATTGTGAAAGAGTTTAAAGAGCACCCGTCAATCATATCTAAAATTAAATTCATTTCCAAATAAGGCGGTCATTTAATAAACTAACCATTTATTATTTGCGCTTCTTTTTTCACTTAAATTCCGATATTACAAGTAAATTTGGCAATTCTTATCACTTGATTTTCCCAAAATAAGGTTTACTTTCCTTTATGATAAGATGGAATTATATCATATTGATTACATAAAGGTATAAAGGATATGTCTATGGTATTTATCTTATCGCGTGATGAATTTTGGGGAAAAAAAAACTCTCATTTGTGATGAGAAATGGTCTCTAACGGGCCTCTAATCTTTCTTTTCCCAGTCAGTGCGACTAAATTTCGTGAACAACGCAATAATCAAGTCGATACGTTCGGTGGACAGCAAGAACTTCCACTTCAACGTCTACTCCTGCCACGGTATCGAGTTCCGGCGCATGCAGATAATTGCCCCCGACGAAAGCCCCAACACAGACGGGATCCACATAGGCGACTCGTCCCGCATCAAGATCACTGACTCCCAGATCAAGACCGGGGACGACTGCGTCTCGATCGGGCCGGGGTCCAAGGACATCGAGATCGTCGGGGTCCACTGTGGGCCGGGCCACGGGTTCAGCGTGGGTAGCCTCGGGAAGTACCCGAACGAGGAGGACGTGACCGGGCTGTCCGTGCGGCAGTGTACCATGACCGGCAGTCAGAACGGTGTGAGGATCAAGACGTGGGCTTCTCCCCTCAAGAGCAGAGCCTACAACTTCTCGTTTCATGACATTACCATGAGGGATGTGCACAGTCCCATTATTATCGACCAGGAGTACTGTCCACAAGGTGGTTGTTCCGCGCAGGTACACTCCTAGAGGACTGCAATCAATCTTGAATTGGGTTGATTCTTCAATTCATTTCTCATTTCGTATGTTTCCTTCGCTGGCTGACCGATGCAATACCTAATGAACTCTCTCTCTCTCTCTCTCTCTTCCTAGGCGGCATCGAATGTCCAGATCGAGGACATATCCTTCTCAAAGATCAAGGGCACTTCGGCTTCGCAGGTGGCGGTCGACCTCATATGCAGCCCCAGCGTGCCTTGCAAGAACATCAACCTCCGCGACATCAATTTGGAGTACACCGGCTCCAAAGGGCCTGTGAAATCAATCTGTGCTCATGTGATAGGCAACGCCCACGGTGTACAGAAGCCATCGCCTTGCATTTAGCACGGACAAATAAGAAGCTGGCTTTCCTTTTTGTTCCTATCTCCCGACCCCGACAAGCGAGAAACTTTAGTGTCTAAGCCAGAACATTGCTGGGAATAGGATTGTCTTTTTCCTTCAAATGCAAATCCTTCTATGTGCTAGGGTATGTGGTAATAAGAGAGGACAATGTGTCCTTTGATGCGACATCCTATGCCCACTGGAAAATGAAAAATCCGCTCGATCAAGCATGTTGACTTTTCTTTGAAACGAAACAAGCAGTCTCTTCTTGTCATGACACTAGTGATTATGTAACACGACCTTCTGGCTTATGAGAAGTTCATTGTGCAGAAGCTAGACAGGATTCTGCTTCCTTGCTGGCTATGTCATAAGCAGATCATTTTCTTCTATGACTTCTCAGACTTGAGTCACAAGCAGAGTCAGGTCGATTTATTTGTAGTGTTGCAAAGTTCCTTGCTTTCTCGACATCTATACACCGCCCGTTCTCTTTGGAAAAAAAAATTCTCGAGATTCTCTCTGTTTTGGACCAAGTTGACGAGGTTACACAAACCCCACATCCAAGATCTTAAAAATCTTTAGTTGTCCAGTGTGACTGTACCGAAGCTCACTTAGAACTTGAAAGAAAAAATGAGCATCTGGACCGTTTCCCGCAGCTCTCTACTTGAGCATTTATATCATTACTGTGATCCACGCGGTTTGCAAGTACTTTCACAGCTGAGGTGGTATTGAAGCAAATCAACAGCATGAATAAAAGGCCGCTCTGATTATCAGATTCAAGTGTAACATAAGTAATACCATGTCAAATACAACAAAAACTGTCCTTTCATTTGGCCTTGCAGTCCAAGAAGGCTGAAAAAACATGGTCTTTCTTGCACCATTCATGTGATTTCCTCAGGATCTCCAAGTAAAATACTGTGCCCATGTGCAACAAGCACAAACTCTATTATGGGTCCGAAAGTAAATTGGTCACATAATCTTCTTATGTTTTCTCTCAAACCATTAAGTTACTTTCTGACTTATTCGAGGTTCTGGGCATTTCTCAGACCTAATCTGAGGAAGATGACAGAACCGTGTTGTGTAATCAAAAAAGGTGGGCCTTTCGGTGCCCTCAGAACTCAATCCATTATAGATTTGCTAAATAAAGTGAAGAAAGTTAAGACTACAAAAATTGACTCCGCTAAATTAGATTGAAACTCTCAGACTATTGCTCCTCGCATACCAGTTACTGACATTGTATAGAACATGGGATATATACTCGAATTACATTGACAATCTCAGTTGAACAACCCTACGGATGCAAATCTGTCCAAAAACAAAAGGAAAAGGAGGCTACACAGTAGACCCCCGGCGAGATATGCTCCTTCTTGGCATGCTCCCATTGCTTGATCAACTCAGCATAACCATCAGCAGACGCCATTGCAAATTCCGTCAGCGAGTTCATGGCTACCGACATTTTCTCAGGCGTCCTCTTCCACCTGAACCCCCACCGTGCTAGTACTCCCGCTGTTTTCTTTGCTTGATCGCCCTCCAAACCTCTCCGATCCATCCCTCCAAACCTCTTGTTCATAGATCGTCCTCATCCATGCCGTGAAGTAGTCCAGCCCATGGAGTACAAGGATCTCCAAGGTGGAATCGAGGAATCTCAACCACTGGATGCAAAGACCGAAGATGGGAACGGTCCCCCTCGACCGTCTAGGAGAGAATGCCAATTTTGAGGTGTTGGTCAGACCACACAAATCGGGGGAGCCATCCTGTCAGCACAAGCATGCAGGATCGCTGAGAAGCCATCCACGACTAGAAACATATTTGGCTAGTTAAGGCGGTGAAGGGTTCAAATCCCCACCTTCTCAGGGGAAATGAGGTTAGGGATACGTAAGTTTCGAGAGTGGGTTGCGACTCCCACGCCCTGATAGTGCTAGTATGAACAAAATAAAGGAGTTAGGGAAGAGAATAAGAACACAATATTTATAGTGGTTCGGCTTAATCCAAGCCTACGTCCACTCTCCCACGCTAACAGCCTTCTTGGCTGGATTCCACTATGCAATCAACAAGAGATTACAACTTCGAGTGCAAACACTTAGTAGATCACACTATCTCACTAAGTCACTCTCTTGGTATTTCTCTCACGATTACAAACGTTTAAGCTCAACAAAGACAAGTATATAATCGAAGGTCGCTCGGACTTTGGAATTATAAATTCTACGCTCCGTCTCTTACTTGCTCATCGGTCCTTCACCTCCTTAAATACTCCTCCACTTCCAAACTAGCCGTTGGACAGCATCCCGGAGAATCGTCTTCCAATATACCCATTGGACAGCTCGTATTTAGAAGATTTAGTAGCCGTTGAGTGACAAAGGTAGAATCCCAAATTGATTCCGATCGCCCATACAAACGAAATCTTGGTTTCCATAAGTAAAGCTTCTTCGTGTAGAAAGTTCTTGTCTTCAATCAAATCAATCTTGATGTGGAATCCAAACCAGATCACTAGCCGTTGTATGATTGGGCTTGAGTTACGATTCATCGTAATATGGATGTAAAGTCTGAGTCTTTAGACTTTACGATATGAGTCTTGAGACTTTACAATCTGGGTCCAGTAGACTTTACAATATGAGTCTTGAGTCCGACGGTCTTCAGACTTTGAGTCTTGAGTCTTGAGTCTTGAGACTTTGACACAGAAGTCCGGAAATCTTCGAATATACTCTGGACATATGTTACGTTCAGTCTTCTGGTCATCTTCTCGACTTTGATAAAATCCTTTAGATGTTTTATCATCTGCATGGTCTATTACTCAACCATCAAACATGTTAGTAGCCTTTGATTTATTTTGTCATCTTCAAAACATCATAAGGGATTTCCCTAACACGCCCTACAAGAGGCAGGGCACAAGTCTGCGAGTGAGTGTAGAGTATGAATAGAGTATGACTAATAAAAAAAAAATAGAAATACTGTTTTTATTTTCTATTTCAGGGAATAATTTCTGAGTATAAGAAAGCGCTTGATAATTACAAAAAATTTCTACTCCAGGAACATAAATGCATTTGGTATTTGTATAATTTTTTTTTGTCTCTTTTAATATTTCAATTTTTTTTTTATTTTTCCTTTTTTATTATTTTTTCTTCTTTCTTTCTTTTGGTCGGTCGGCCGGCCTCGACCATGGCCAGCAACTGGCCGACAAGGGCCGGCAACCTCGCCGTGGCTGGGTGAGCTCGGCCTCGCTAGATTTGGGCGAGCTTGAGCTCGCCTAGCCAAGGCAAGGCTAAGCCTCGCCGACTTGCGCAAGGCGAGGCCAACCTCGCGCCGCCTGGGCGAGGTCGAGCTTCGCTTGGCCACCGAGGCCGCCCACTGGCGAGGCTTGTCCTCACCCAAGCGACACGAGGCTTGGCCTGGCCTCGCCGGGGGCCAGCGACACTCCGGCGAGGTCACCAGCCATGGCTGAGGCCAGCGACCGGCTAAAAGGAAGAGAAAAGAAGAAGAAAAATGAGAAGGAAAAAAAATGTTACTTGGAAGTGTTCTCGGGAACAAAAAACAAGTTTTTTACTTCTTATTTCTGTTCTTTTTTTGTTCCCCAGAACAAAAGAACAAAAAATTTTGTTCCGGGGAACATAAACACAAATAAACAAACACACCCTTACTTAACTAGGTCACAAGATTGGAGGCCTAGCGGGCCAACCTGACTGGATCTGTCGCAAACATGTAAGATCTTTTCTTGGCATTGAGTTTGGAAGGTATCCCAACCGGCAAGATGTTTTCCTTGTCTATAGGTCCGTTTCTGTAACCGGTGGCAATTTCCCATTACATTCTACATCCTTGATAACCTACAAGCTTAAATGATGATATTAAATTAAGCTTCCATTCATTTCACAAAAAATATCAATTTTGAAAATTTGCCATTCTCATTTGATTTTTTTATGCCCTCTAATATTTATTTTTCTTTTTTTTTTTTGTAAAAAATGAAATTTGTAGTTATTTTATTTTATTTTATTTTAAATTTTCTTTTTTTCTTCTTCTTCGGCCAATCACGAGACCACGGCGAGGGTTGGCAAAGAGCATCCAACGAGCTTGAGTCTCGCCAGATCAGCAAGCAACAAGCTCACCGCCCTCGCCTAGGGTCCGTCGCCATGGTCAGCAACCAACCGAGGATGAAGAAAAAAAGAAAAAGAAAAAGAAAAAATATTAAACTTTTGGATTTTTAAAAATATATATAATTAAAAATTGAATATTTTATAAAAAAAATTGAAAATTCAAGTTAGGAGAAAGAAAGAAATGGAGCCTAATAGGGATGTGAGATAAGAGATAGTGAGTGAGGTAAATGTTTTTCCCTTCTTCTATTTTTTTTTTTTTGGTCGAAAACATTTTCCCCTACTTGAAATGTATAAAATATTTTTCTCTATTTTAAAATACTTTTTATTTGATGGAAAAAATTTTCCCCAATCAATTCATTTTTCATGAAATGAACACCAAAAATCCAGAAAACGTTTTTTCTGAAAGTTATTTTTCATGAAACGAACGGAACTCAAATACTGCAATATTTTTTCATTCATACGAACTTCTTCAAAAGATTGTCTCCAACTCATCTCAGGTATGATAGCACTGCCAATCAATGTTATTGTGGATACAATTGCTTTACCCAAGATAAGTAATAAATAAGAAATTGTGCAAAAAAAGGGACTCACTCAATAAATCAAATGTGGCATCACTTAGGAAGCACCGACACTCTTTAGGAATCTTTGTGTCATATTGAACATTTCAACACTTGTCCGACACTCTCCAACACGCAAGTTTGAAATTCCGATGCCTGATCCGACAAGCACAGGGTCAACATTAAAAAATTTCAATAAATAAATGGTTAAAATGAAAATATGTAAAAAAATAAAAAATAATAAAAATAATAAAGGAGAAAAAAGAAGAACCTAATCTTCTCTTCTCTTCTAACACTCACTTCCGTGACGCACGATTCACCCCCAAGTTTGTTTTTTTCTCTTCTCTTCCAACACGCCGCGTACACGCAAGTCCAGAATATTGATTACTTTTTTTCCTTCCAAGTATTATGGTTTATTGGAATGGAGCTCAATTTGTCAAATTGAAACAATAGATAATATTAACAAATGGTGAATTAATATTTTTAGTGTAAATTCATTCTAGATTCTTTTTTTTGTTCTTTATTTATTTGTGAATTTAAATTAAATTAATAATTTATTTTATATATAAAAATATACATTTAATATCAAACGAGTCATAACATGTCGAAATTCTCTATGTTTTTTAGAAATGACGTATTAATGTGTCGAGTCGTGTCGTGTCGTCTCACATGTCGCATGTTGGTAACAGCACTACTTAAGCCACCACTTCATTAATTGACACAACTTTAATGTGCAATCATCAAAGATTTGTCTTTGTAGTCTTGCAAGAATTAAAATCCTTCTGATGACATAACCTAGGCTTTGGGAGTGAATCTTGTCTTCGTGACGACTTTGTAATCCAGTCACAAGGACGAAGAATGAATAAAAAAGAAGCACATGACTCGACCGAACCGTGTATGCAAATTGAGAAAAGTTATTACGGATTAAAACAAGCGCCCGGGGCATGGTACACGGTATTAAGTAAATTCCTACACACTCACGACTTCCGCAACTCCCGCTCTGATCCATCCTTGTTCATTTACACTATGGGTCCAATTACAACATTTTCCTTGTCTACGTTGACAATCTCATCATCACAAGTAATGACACCTCTTTCATCACCAAATTCATTAAAGCACTATGTACACATTTCTCTGTCAAAGATTTGGGAACACTTCATTATTTCCTTGGCATTGAAGTGATCCCAACCAAGATGGTATACTTCTCTCTCTACGTAAGTATATTAGTGAGCTTCTACAAAAACATAAAATGGATGAAACCAAGGTAAGCACTCCATTAGCTGTGGAAATCAACTTATCTGCCAATGATCTATCCAAGGCAACCAAAGCAAGTATCGAAGTCTTATTGGGGCCCTTCAATATCTCACTATCAAAAAACCCAACATCGCATTCTCCATAAAAAAATTATCCCAATTCATGCAATGTCGCATTATCACACATTGGACTATTGCTAAGCAACTTCTCCGATACTTGAAAGGAAGCATATTTCATGGGTTACATCTAACACACTCCAGACATCTATTCCTCACTGGTTCTCCAATGCTGATTACGTAGGCAATGTAGATGACCGACTATCCACCTCTACATTTGTCATCTATCTCGGACCTAATCCAATGTCCTGGAGTTCGTGGAAACAATGCATAATTGCCCGATCTTCGACCGAAGCCAAGTACCACGCCATTGCCATAGTCATAGCAGAACTACAATGGGTTCAAAACTTGCTGTCCAAACCTGGCATCAAACCAATCACCACTCCAACTCTATACTGCGACAACATTGACGCCACATATGTGCAAATTCGGTATTTCACTCTTGAATGAAACACGTTGCCATAGATTACCATTTCGTTCGTAATCTAGTTGCAAACGAAGCTCTCCACGTCTCTCACATCTCAACCACAAATCAACTCGTAGACACCCTCACAAAACCATTATTCAAACCTTGATTAAATTATTTACGACCCAAGATTGGCGTCTTCAATGGAAGCGCCATCTTACGGGACCATGTTAAGGATAATGCAACAAATCAAGGAATCAAGATCAAATCAAATCAGTCAAGTGCTAAAATCAAGGAAGAATCTCACATAATAAACAAGTACTAAGATCAAGGGATTATAAATTTAATTTAATTGATTCTAACGGCTTATAATCTCTTGTATAAATACATATACTCAGCTCATGGAAAATGTATTAGTTGCAGAAAATCTTTTTCTCGTAATTCTCTCGATTCTCATAAACTTTATATAAGTTCTCTTACAATGCAGAACAATGCAATGAGCTATTACCAAAAGTAATGCAAGAAAATGGCCCATGAATCAACGGATGACACTTTAGTATGCGGTTTGCTATGCTTGTCATAATACAAATGAAGCTATCTTTTCAAATCCCTGGCTATTATACATGTTAAAAGTAGTCAAATTATCATATAATGAAGCAGGGTTGAAACATCTGCCGAGCCATCTCTCCGTTATCTGTACAAAACGGTTTGGAACGATAAATAAAAGAGCTCGATTTGGCTAAACTTTCGTACCCTTGCACCATTCTACAAGGTGAGGTTGCAACTCTTCATCCCTTTGGGTTTCAATCCTTTTGGAAATGGCTTCTTCTGAGTGTATGGATACCTTTATCTGCGTATGCAGATCTCTGATGACCTCCCTCGTTCTATCCACAGATGAAGGGTCCTCTCCTTTCACGTCTTGATTTCCTCGGCTGCAAGCATTTCTTCTCATACGTGATCCGAACTCTCGATCCAGACTATTGCCATTGTGAAAAGTAATATAATATCAGTCTCTTCCTCCATCTTAGATATAGATACGACCGTGTTAAGAATCAATTCATTATGTTACTGTTAGAAGCAGGGATGAATACATTACCAAAATCTCACTCTTGAAGGAAGGATGACAATTCAGGTAAGCCGGTAGCAAGTGTGATAAATAAAAGGTTAAGATGAAAAAGAAAACCACGAAAGTCACGTTTTGTGTAAAGTTTTCATGTGGCCCTTATCTCTGTCCTTAAGTTTTTACTTATACTCAAGCACTTTCCGTTGCCAATTAGAATACATCAGCAAAATCTTGGCCTTGAATCTTTTTCTAAGATTGAATTTCAATCCATTTGAAACTAAATTTGTGGATTCTTCCTCTAAGAATGAAGTAAGGCATCTATCCTAGCCTTTTTGAATTCTTGGAAAAGGCTGGTTATTATTCAACCATTTAGGATGTGGTTTCCCATAAACAAGTATAATAACACTCATGTCTAACCTCGATCATTGTCGAACTTCTTCAACAAACCGTTCTAGGTTGAATTTGGTTGGTAATTTTGCCCTCTAGGTGTTAATGCTGGTCTTGCCAAATTATGAACATTAATCAGCATGCATGTTAGGCCTTACAGGAATATTTACATTGGGTGGAAACAATGGTGCCACTGGCCTTACATCTTCAACATTTGGCAATTGACAAACCAATTGACTAGTTTGATTCTCAAAATTAGTGTCATCAATGACCAACATTAGACTGATTATTCTTCTCATTGTGACCTTGGTTAGAAAATTCAGGCATTTGCATCATTCTTATAGGAGGCTGACTACTTCGATCAACATTATCAGCATCAAGAAATGAAAAAAGACTAGGAATGTGCCTTGTTACACTAGATTGAATAGTAGTGGTTGATTGGACGGTCCTGACCTCAAGAGAACATCTTTCACAGCATTGATGGCATTTGCCTTGATCAGGTCCGACATGTGATTAGCCATATCGTTTCACTGTTCTTTAAGCAATCTCTTCATGGTGGCCAATTTGGTAGGATTTGCGGCTACTTCCCTAGCTTGTTTTTCTGTAAGGTGTCGTGGGATGTTGATGTCGCCCCCTCAGCTTGGCTTTATTACCGTATGTGCGGTTGAAGTCTTGAACCCTTCACCAAGGCCATTATTCATGGAGTGATCATGCTCTGGATGATTCATTGTTCTCGGCATGATTACTCATTATAAAACACAAGTTATCCCCCCAAAAGTACCACAAAATGTTTCGCTGGAATTTAACTGGCAATGAAATATCTTTCCTTGAAATTCGTTCTTCAATTTTTATTGAGAGGGGATAATTTTTTGGCGATTCTAGACAAGATTCTTATCAATTGAGCATGGTAACATATATAATCCAATGGAATTTAATCAAGGATGAATTGCAATGGCATTGAAAGCTTTGTCAAAATTTAATCAACGACAAAGTGAGATGACACAAAGATACAACGTCAGAATTTAATTGATGAAGAAGATCTAAAAGCTATAACAAAGATATACATCTGAATTCAATTGACTATGAAATATTTGAAAACGTTGGCTAAGGTACAAGAATTGAAAGATAAAGATTTTTTTCGTCTATTCACGAGGATTATAGAATGTTTGATGTAGTTATTTAAAGCCTACAATCATGATTATGAACAAAGGTTAAAAACGGAGATTACAAACAGTTACTAAAAAAATAGGCTATGTCATTTCCATCCCTTTGTTGACTTCTAACATCCCTATCACTTTAACCACTAAGGTTTGCCCCGATGCTCACCCTTCCCACATGGGAAGTGGGAGATGGGGGATCGGAATCCCCACATTCTTTGGGAGGGTTGGAGTGAGAATGATTTAATTTCAATTATAGGTTTTGACTTCCACGCTTTGCAAGAGGTAAGACAAAAGTATGAGAGTGAGAGTTAGAGTAAAGGTAGAATAGAACCGACAAAAAAAAGAAAAAAACACATCTTCACATTAAAGTGACAACATTTATCCCTTGTGGGGTCCCACTCTTGATTTAAATTTATTTCTTACCTTTTTTCTTTTTCTTTTTTCACTTTCACTAAAAAGAAAACTTATCCACATCCCTTCCAAATATTTTTTTTCACCCTATTCACTTCTTCCATTACATTTCAATGTTTGTTTATGCTTGACTTCTTTTAAATTTATTCTCCATTATTATAATCTAAGTAGGTACTAAACATATATCAAAGTAAAAAAAAAAATGTTGATTTTATTTGTAAATTGTTTACTTTATTTCCCTAGAGTATTCTTATGATCGTGAATTTTTCAACTTTGATTTTTAGTACAAATTTATAAGAATTTACTCAAAAATTGAATTGATTTATACACTATACACAATTTACTCAAAGGTTATTCTCTCACTTGTACTTAGGTTATTTTTTTAATAATACTTTCCTAGTACAAAAAAAAAAAGAGATATACAAATAATTAATAAAATAATTAGCTTTTTTTTATTTTATCAAAAACACAATAATCAATTTACTATCTACCAAATAAAATATTTTTCAGAGAAGAAGTAAACAAATTTTGTTTCAAATGAGAAAGAAAAGGAAAAAACCAAAAAGAAGAAGAAGAAGAAGAAGAAGAAGAAGAAGAAGAAGCGTTAATCTTAAATCAAGAGTAGGCCTCATATTTAATGTTAATAATTATTGTCTATCAGAAATATGGTAATTTTTTCTTTAGTAAAATTGAAACAAAAGAAAATGAATTATTAGTTTGTCATTTGCAAAGATATTCTTAAATTTTAGGAGGGATGACTCTATTTTTAGTTCTCAGGTTCATAATTTTATTTTTCCAACTTCATCCTTTACTTTCTCTATAAGAAAAGAAAAAAATAGAGTTGAGTAAGGGTGTGCATGTTTTCACTTCTTTTTTTTGTTTATGAACAGATTTTTTTTTTTTTGTTCCCGGGAACAAAAAAAGAACAGAAATGCGTTTATTTGCGTTTCTGTTCAAAAACTGTTTTTTTGTTCCTAGAACAAAATTGGAACAAAAAAAAGTTATTTTTATGTTCCGAAACACTTCTTGAAGGGCCGAAAAGAACAAAAACGAAACACTTTTGATTCACCACTGTCTCTTTCGTTCGTGCCCTACCCGAAACAAGCTCTCCCTTTTTCGGCGTCTCTCACAAGTTCACCACCGGTTGACTCTCCGGCGCCTCCCACTCGGCTGACTCTCCAGCGCCTCCCCACTCGGCTGACTCTCCGACGCCGACAACTGCTGCTCCTTCACCGGTTGAAGCTTTTGAATCGAGGTAAGTTTTTGCTGCTCCTCCTTCACCGTTCAATGAGGGCTTCAGCGAGAGCCACCCCTCACAGATCTAGGCGACGGCTGCTCGGGGCTCGAGCGTAACAACTTGCTCAAGCCAGCGCTTGCCGAGATTTGCGAGAGGCTCACTTGAGCGAGCCCTCGTGCTCGAGCCCCAAGCGAGCGTTGCTCGCTGGAGCTGCTCTACCGAGCTCGAGCTGCTATGGTCACTCGGCAGAGCAGTGACGCTCGCTCGAGCGGCAGAGCAGTGACGCTCGCTCGAGCGGCAGAGCAGTGACGCTCGCTCGAGCGGCAGAGCAGCGTCTTTGCCAGCTCGAGCGAGCATAACGAGCCCCAAGCGAGCGTTCTCGCCCAGATTTGTGACAAATTTAGGCGACAGCTGCTCGCTGGAGCTGCTCTGCCAAACTCGAGCTGCTCTGGTCGCTCGGCAGAGCAGCGACGCTCGCTCAGCAGAGTAGCGACGAGCTCGAGCGAGCGTCACTGCTCTGCTCACTTGAGTTTCTCTGCTCGCTCGAGTTGCTCTGCCGAGCTCAAGCTACTCTGCTCACTCGGCAGAGCAGCGACGCTCGCTCAAGCAGCAGAGCAACGATGCTTGCTCGAGCAAGCATCACTGCTCTGCTCACTCGAGCTGCTCTGCCGTGCTCGAGCTGCTCTGCTTGCTCGGCAGAGCAGCGCAGTGATGCTCGCTCGAGCGGCAGAGCAACGACGCTCATTCGAGCTGCTCTGCCAACTCGAGCGAGCAGAGCAGCGCAGTGACGCTCGAGCGAGCATCCTTGCTCTGCTCACTCGGCAAAGCAACGCATTGACGCTCCAGCGAGCGTCCTTGCTATGCTCGCTTGAGCGAGCGTCGCTCCTTTGATCGCTTGAGTGAGCATCGCGAGCAGAGCAGCAACACTCTGCTCGCTCAAGCGACCCGGCTGTAAATTTCTTTTGTAATATGCTGAGTAACTTTGATCCAAAAGATCGCCCTACTGCTAAAGAGGTTGAGATCTTATTTGTCTTCATTTTATCTGATCATTTTAGTATGCTTGTTCTTTAGTTAGAGATACCCGATTGCCTATTATCTTCCCATACTTTCCTTGGTGTTGTGTAGTCTGTACTAAAGAATATGACCTTTTTGTAGGCATTAGCAGATCCATATTTCAAAGGACTAGCCAAAATTGAAAGGGAACCTTCATGCCAGCCCATTACAAAGATGGAATTCGAGTTTGAGAGACGAAGGGTTACCAAGGAGGATATACGGGAGCTAATTTTCTGAGAAATCCTTGAATATCACCCTCAACTTCTTAAGGACTACATGAATGGAACTAAGAGGACCAATTTTCTATATCCGAGGTCAGTACCACTTTTATTGGGTGTAGTCAATCTGTCTCTCGGTTCTCTTTGTTGCTTGAAGAACATTGTCAATGCCCATAATGATTGCTATAACTTGATCTGTCCGATGTTTCTTCAGTTGACTCACTAGTTGCTCCACCTTGATCTTTGCTTTTGTCTATGTTGTGTACAGCGCCGTCGATCAATTTAGGAAGCAGTTTGCGCAGCTGGAGGAAAATGGTGGTAAAAGTGGTGCTTCAGCCCCTCTAGAAAGAAAGCACGTGTCTTTGCCAAGGTACATTTAGGATTCATGCCCCCCCCCCCCCCTTCTTTGTTTTGCTCGCATCAAATTGTATGTCTTGTATTTGTATCTGAGTTTTGAACCGTGACATTGCATGCCTTGCGCAATCACAAGTCTACCGTAGTACATTCGAATTCAGTTCTGCCAAAGGAACAACCAAAAATAAACAGCTATAAAGATCAACCAACTCAGGCCGAGGAAGTGAACCCATCCAGGAACTTCCAAGCAACCCAAAGACTTCCAATCGGTAGTTAACCTTCTTCCATGCAGATTTGCTTTTACTAGTGAATGGGTGATTCTCGTGCTGATATTGTCGCTGCTCAGCCAGACTAGGAAGAGTCGTGGGCCCAATTGTTCCATACGAGAACAGGCACATTGCGAAAGATGTGTATGATCCTCGAACAATGATCTGAGGTACCGTCTTCCCCTCGCAGCCAATGCCTCATGCATATTGCTACAATAAAGCGAGCATGGGAAAGCAAGAACGGCATGGGACCGAAGCCGAGAGAGAAGTGGCTGCTGCCCATGCCAAGCAGATTCCACACTGTGGGATTGCAGCGAAGTTAGCGACAGACGTTGCCATAAACATAGACACGAACCCGTTCTTTATGACAAGGATAGGTGGGGGCAAAATGGAGAATGGCGAGGAGAGGGCTGCAATAGACGCAAAATTTTTAGCGGCAAAGACACAGTATGGCGGGATGGGTGCTGCAGCTGCCGCTGCTTAGGATAAGTATTGCAAATAAAATAGCAAAGGATCACAATATGTATGAGATTTGTTGACTTTTGTAATATTGTTTTTAAGTATTCACTGTGATAAAGTTGAACAATGAACTATATTGCTTCATTATTGTGATGTCATGTATGGAAGGGTTCATCTTGAGATGTATAAGATACTCTTTTTTTTGCTAGTTCTTATTGTACGAACTTTACTTATAAAATTTTACCTTACCAAAAAAAACTTTACTTATAAAATTTTCTTTTAAGTATGCACATATGACCATGTTGAAAATATTTTTCTTCACTTACCATGATCAAAATTAAATTGATGAGCATTTCATGAAAATGAGAATTCAATATCAAGTTTATATGTTATAAAAATAAAAAAAAATAAAAGAAGTACTTGAAAAAAATTTGATACAAATTTTACTTACAAAATTTTCTACCAAGTATATGATATGATCATGTTCAAAATGTTTGTCTTCACTCACCATGAACAAAATAAAATTAATGAGCATTTCATGAGAATGAGAATTCAATATCAAGTTTAAACTTTATTAAAAAAAAACATTTTTTGAAAAATTTAAAACAGAAATTTTGTACAGTTATCAAACGTGGTTATGTTCTTTTTATATTCTAGGAATAGAAATTGATTGCGGTTACAAAATGTGTTTATGTTCTTTTTTTATTTCAAGAATTTTTTTTTTTTACACTTACCATACGAATTCTTTTGTTCAAAAATTATTCCCCGGTTAAAAACATTTTTTTTTTTTAAAATCATTTCTGTAACAATTTTGAATAAACATTACCAAACGCTTTTTCTAACTTAATTTGGCTATTTGTGTACCATGACCCTTTGCCAAAACTATTTTGCAGCACTATTAAATTACCGATGGGACATCGCCAACGCATGTGACAACCATCATCGTATGGCTATCATGTCACGAAAATCCAAAACGAGGGTTATCAGTCGTCCCCCGTGGAGCACTTTGTCCCCTTCGCTACGGATTGGCCCTCATGTTCATGTAGGACGAAGCGTTGCATGGCCCAAATCAAAGTGTCAGCATCGTTAAGTCAGGCATCAATGTCTGGACAAGATCACCGATGTTGGCTGGGTGGCGTTGACACCGGTAATGGTCATCCTAGCAACATTCTGGGTGTTCACATGTCATGCTTGAGTTGGCGATGTAGTTATTAGCAATGCCCCCATATTAACATCGAAGTAAGAATAATACAAGTGACTTTCCTACGGTACTCATTTGAAAGTCATAACTTTTTTTCCAATCATTCGAGTACTACAAATTTGAAGAATTGATCACCTTAGTGCCATCGACGATTTACCCCATCTAAAAATCTGATGTAGACGCCGACCATCCTACATCACTTCACCGGCATTGATGTGGATAATTTTTAATATTTGCTTATTTTTAATTATTTTTTGAATTTTTTTATACTCACTGATGACCCTAAAAAAAGGAAAAGAAAAACAAAAGAAAATTTAAAAAATTCAAGAAAAATTAAAAAAATTAAAAATCCACATTGAATGTGAAATTAATTAAAAAAAATTATGATCAATTTATGTGGTACTTTAAGTGAGCAAAAAAAGAGTTATTACACAGTGAAAGCCGTACAAAAGTTATGCATTTATTCACGTAATTTACTAGATTTGCATATGCTTATTCATGTAATTTTTATTGGACAACTTTCCTTGACTTGACTAGTTGACCAAATTGGCCACCCAAAAGTAGAGTCCATCGAAGTCAATTTGGTAAAATTCTTTGCATTCCCTGAATATTTTGCTCTTACATATTCCAAAAATTACCGTACCAAATAAAACTAAATTTCCATTTTAACTCGTTGGCGCCAGAGGGAAAAGGGCAAGAAAAATTCGATTAAAGAGAGCACAATCAAGGATACATATAATCTAATCCTATGTTACTACATTTTCGTTGTGGGCACGAACCCTATAAGTAAAGCTAAGAAAAATAGCTCGATCCCATGCTTAAAATTGCAAGGCCAGAGAAATGCAACATGGAAATGGATTCGAGCTCGTGCTTTGCCAAGATCTATTTGCTTTTGTGCTCGATGTCAGTGTCTGTGCTTGTGAATGGAGTCCCTCCTCACATGCCCAAGTGAAAGTCTTTGAAATGAAAAAAAAAAAAAAAAATTGAAAAAAGAATATTCTGACCAACATTATTGGCGTCAATAAATGAAAAAAGAACGTTACCGCTAGATTGAATAGTAGTGATTGATTAGAAGGTCCTAACCTCAAGAGAACATCATTCATAACATTGATGACAATCGGCTTAATCAAATCTGACATGTGACTTACAAAGTAATTGGCTCTTCGAGTAATCTCTTCATGGTGACCATTATGGTAGGATTCGCGGCTAATTCCCTCGTTTGTTCTTCTGAAAGGTGTCTTGGGATGTTAATGTCACCCCCTCGGCTTGGCTCTTTTCCTGCAGGCGGTTGAAGTCTTGGATTGAGTAACCCTTTTAACCAGGGCCATTAATATTAGTGACCAGGCCCTGCATGATTCATTGTTCTCGACATGGTTATTCCTTGTAATAAAACACAAGTTGTCCCACCAGAAATACCAAAAAGATGTTTAGTTGGAATTTGATCGGCAATGAAATATCTTTGCCCAAAATTTGTTCTTCAGTTTTTACCAAGAGGAGATGGGTTTTGTGGTGATTCCAGACAAGATTCTTATCAATTGAGGACAAGGAACATATATGATCCAATGTAATTTAATCAACAATGAAGTGCGATGAGATTGAAAACTTTATCGAAATTTGATCAACGATAAAATGAGATGACATGAAGATACAATGTCCAAATTTAATCGATCGAAGATCTAAAAGCTATGACTGAGATACGTGTCAAAATTCAATTAACTATAAGATTTTTGTTGTCTGTTCATGGGGTTTACGAAAAGCGTGATGTGGCTATTTAAATCCTACAATCCCAATTACAAAAAAAAAAAAAAAAGGTTATAAATAGAGATTACAAAAGGTTATTAAAAAATATAATAATAATAACTTCATAGTGGTTTTTTTTTTGGTCGGTAACTTCATAGTGGTTAGGGAAGTAACATTATCCACAAGAAGTTACTCTATGATGTCTTATTATCTAGGAGTGTCAATCGTTCGGTTCGGTTCGATTTTTTTCAAAAACCAAACCGAACCGAATGAGTCTCGAACCGAATATGAACCGAACCGAAATTTCGATTCAGTTCGGTTTTTCGGTTTTTGGTTTTCGGTTTTTTTTTCGTTTTTTGGTTTCATTTTTCTGTTCGGTTTTTTTGAGACGGACCTCTTCTTTCTTCTCTTGGGGGCTTCTTTCTCCTCAGGCTTCTTCTCTTCTGGAGCAGGTGGCTTCGGAATAGGGGAGAGAAGCTCCGCTATTTACAAATCCACGCAGACCAAAAAGGAATCAGCGCACTAAACCCACAAAGCAAAGCAAAGGCAGAGCTTTGAAAGTGAAGAAGAAGACCTCTCCCATTGGGGCTGTTCTGTTTAACTCTGGTTCAGAAGAAAAGACTTGAAGAAGAAGAAGAAGAAGGGTACGGAGACACTTGGGGTTAGGGTGTAGATAAGATTTGAGGCTCTCTCTCTCTTGGGTGTTGCTGCAGTGGCTACCAAAAATTGCTAAGGACCATTAGATCTCGCTCGCAACTCCCAACACCATCACTAGCACCACGAACACCACCAACATCAACATCCGAGCTCGAGAGCCAAGCTTGGCAACCGAGCTCTCTCCACCTCCTGCGAGCCCCGCTCCACCATGGAATCTCGACCCGCTCAAAGCGAATTGATCGATCGATGGATGATGCAAGAGCTGGAGTCAAATAGAATCGAATTGCTGTTCTCTTAGATGAGACAGGAGAGAATAACCAAACCGTTTGGTTAATGGTTTATTTTATCGATTGTAGTTCGGTTCGGTTCGGTTAACCAATAAAAACCGAACCAATAACAAAAATTTCGATTTTTAATGAGAACCGAACCAAAAACCGAACCGAACCGAAAAAACTGAATTTTTCGGTTCGATTTGGTTCGGTTCTGTTCCTGACACCCCTACTATTATCTATCAACATTTATCTATAACAATCGTAAAATAGTAGCAAAATAATTACCTAGTGATTATCCTCGTGTCGATTGCTCATTGTAGATTTCAATCCCTTCATTGATCAACTTCAAAGTTCTCGTTGATAACTTCACATTGTGCATCGTTGATGGCTTCACTAATAAGTTACCGATTCTCTTTAAATCACCAATAAATCTATTCATAAATGACTAAATTCTACTCTTATCAACAAAGCCTATCACTTGTTAATAATAATAATAATAATAAATTAGTCTTTTTTGGTGTAAATAGAAGAATAGACAATCCTTATTAGTTTGTCATTTGTGAAGGTATTCTTAAATTTTAGGAGGATGATTTTATATTTACTTCACATATTCATAATTTTATTTTTCCAACTTCATCCTTTACTTTTTTCTTTAAAAAGAAAAAAAGGAGTTGAGTATTTAAATTTGGGCTGCTTGTTTACCATGACCCTTTTACCACCGCTAATTGGTAGAACTATTAAAATACCTATAGGACATCCATCCCTAAAGGACGTGACAACCATCATCGTATGGCGCGATCATGTCAGATGTCACCTACGAAAATCCGAAACGAGGGTTATCGATCGTCCCACGTGGGGCACTGTGACCCCCTCGCTACGAATTGACCCTCATGTGACCAGGCGTTTACATGCGCAAATCTAAGTTATGATATCCTTGAGTCCGGCATCTATGTCTGGACAAGATCGCTGAAGTTGGCTGGGCGGGATTGACACCGACAATGGTCATCCCTGGCAACATTCTATTCACGTGTCCGCATGTCTCTCCTGTGTTGGCGATGCCATTATTAGCGATGCGCCACATTAATACAACTATTATAACTTTTGTAAAATGCTCATGGGTCATAATTTTTTCACTCACTTGAATATCATAAATTTGAAAAATCAATTACTTGAGCACCATCAATGATTTACCTTACCGGAAAATCTATCATAAACATAGGTCAACCTACTTAACTTCATCAATATGAATATGGATATTTTTTAATTTTTTTAATTTTTTTTTTTTTTTTGCTCTGGATAACTCTCACCGCCCTAAAAGCAAAAAGAAAAAATTTAAAAAAAAAATAATAATCCAAAAAAATAATTCATAAATTCATTAAAAAAAATTGAAAACCTAAATAAAAAATCCATGTTGGATGGGAATATGATTATATAAACTCAAACGATCGATTTATGTGATATTTAATTAAGTGAAAAAAAAAGTTATAATACATGAAAGTTGTGATATTTGTGTTTTTCTTTTCCCATTAACATTGCTTGGCTACCACGCAACTATGTCACATCAGCAATTCGAGTACAAAAGTAAAGACAAGCGAAAGAAAGAGCCTTGAATGCATACGGAATACCGATTCGACGGCGTATCTTCAGTGACTTTCCGCGGAAGGGAACCGTCGGCTCGGCTTGACATTCGCACGCGTGAATAAACTTTTTGGAGAAAAATCCAATCTCTAATCGCCGCAACTTCCTTTTCCCTTTTGGAATTGCCGATGGATTAAAGCATGAGGAAAAGGGTACATTGATAAATAATAGAAAGAAACATCCGAGCCCAAAACAATATAAAAAAAAAAGGGTAAAGAAGGTTAGCGATATATACTTGCGTACGAGTGACAAGGCAGCTAAAGTAGGATGAAATATAGAATGTTTCAAAAAACATTTTCTCTAAAAATGATTGCTTGAAGTAACTATTCAATTTCGAATATTTTTATTATCAATAATAATATGTTTAAATATTTTTGTGAAAAATAAAAAATATTTTTCGTTAATTCATTTTCGTAAACAATGCAAGTGATTATTTTTAGAAATATGTTTTCCAATCATTCATTTTTTGCAAAACAAACAAAACTTAAAGTTTCATGTATGTTGTTTGGATGTATAATGCTTGATTTACACAACTAATATATCAAGCCACAAAACTGTGACTAGTACTAAGTGTAAATGAGTATTCAAAATGATGTGATGAACACTAAATGATTATTTATGCTAATGGGTCAATTTAAACATTCAACGGAATGAGTTTGCTATAAGTTGTAATGTATTTAGTTTTCTTTTTTTCAATTACATATTGAGTACATTACATGTAACTCCTCTTTTTGGAATCCCTGTTTAGACTGAAATAATGGTCAGAATAGGAAATTACAAAATCAATTTTCGAATGGTTGGTCTCCGGAAATATAAACCTTTCATTTGTTCTGGCTTCTAACAAGGTTGGAGAATTAAGTTTATATGCTCTGGTCTCCGGAAATATAAACCTTTCATTTGTTCTGGCTTCTTGCTCTCTCTCTCTCTCTCTCTCTCTCTCTCTCTCTACATGCGTATGATATGATATTATAGCTAGATTCTACCGTATGACTCTCTCTCTACATGCGTATGATATGATATTAGAGCTAGATTCTACCGTATGATATGATATTAGAGCTAGATTCTACCCCCAATTTATTTCGCTTTTGTTCATCCCTTAATAGGATGTCAAAATCCCTTAATAGGATGTCAAAATGGATGATGGACCTATTTTTGAACTCATATTTTATCTATGTGGATTGCATATGGGTTAGAGATTATTGAAATAAGTCAAAAATAGGCTAGAACTTATTATCCATTTTTCAACTCATTTAAAATATAAAGCGGCCCATTTAACAGAAATGCAGGGGAGACGACGAACCATGTTCCTCATCCTTGACCTAAAGCTTCCGAGACGCAAGTAATCGACCGCTCGCCTTTGCGCTGCCTCCGCCACTCGCCTCTGTCAGTCTATCTTCTCCTCATTTAGGTCTAATCTAAGTAAGCCATTTCCATCTCTGTCTTCGTGTTTTTTTCCCTTGTCTCGATCTTTATCGTCTCTCTGTCCTCGACGCAAATCCTTCTCGCCTCCTGCTCCATGTCGTGGACCTCAAGCCAAGCTTTTGATCTCGACCCTCTCTTCCCCGAACGTCTCTCTTCCTCAGGTTGCATCTGATGCCTCGAAAGTTCTATGCTTAGAATCTACTCCCCGGCTGTTGGAACATGGTGGTGCATTGATGAGTTTGTACGAAGGAGTCATAGCGAATGTCCTTGCAGGAATTGGATATGCTTCATCTTGTCCTGTCAACGTTCAAGACGACAGATTTCTGAGCTTTTTGCTGGGCAGTTGGGGGAGTGAAGATAGACGTGAGATTAGTATTTCAAATGGGCTTATGATTCTGCATTTGATTGAATGGGTGATCTCAGGATATATCAATTCTCATTCCTTGGGCAAGTAAACCCTAGGGTTGCCTCACTAAACTGAATCAATTAAGTTTCGAGGCAAATTTAAGCAGGATTTATAAATATATATTTAATCGGTCAAATTCTCTATAAGTATTTCAATTTATAGATTTTTTTTTTTCATTTTTTATTTTATTTACTATTTTTGATTGTTTAATTTTCTTTTTTTAATTTAATTTGAAGTTTTTATCCAATTAGCATATACTTAAACTAGGCGTGGGTTTTCCTAAAATATTAATGAGTTTTAGTAATATGAATCGGGTCAAGTATATATTATATGAATATGAATCAAAACGAGTTAAATTAGTCAAATATAGGTTGTATCATTTTCAACCCAACTCACCCATTTAATGGATATCCTGTTTGTCAAATTTTTTAAAATTTGTAAGTATTCAACCAATAAGGATCAGACTTGAGTCACCTAAATAAGATCTCATTTTGACAATTTCTTTTCAACATAACATCATAATCCAAACTCTTAAATCCATCAATCTTCACGGATACTCATTCCGATTATGTTCGGAAAGAGAAAAACAATCCTTCTAAATCAAATGCTCGACTATTGACAATCTCATGTTATATTAATATCATGTAAAATCAATACGAGTCTACAAATCTCATGCACTATCATTATCAGCCGTCCTCCAACTAAGTCGACGGGGCTTTATTATCTAACTAATGTTTATAATTTCTAAAAAAGCCGAGAATCTTTTTTCCGTAATATTCTTGGGAGAAATTCCCTTTTAAGGGCGAGCCAAAAAGAAAATTTTAGTAGATTTGCATACGCTTATTAAGGTAATTTTCATTGGACAACTTTCCTTGACTAGTTGATCTAATTGGCCACCCAAAAGTAAAGTCCATCGTAGTCAATTAGGTAAAATTCTTTGCATTCCCTAAATTATTTTGCTCTTAGACATTCCAAAAATTAATATACCAAATAAAACTAAATTTACATTTTAACTCGTTGGCGCCAAAGAATAAGGGCAAGAAAAATTCAAATAAAGAGAGCACAATTAAGGAAATTTTAATCTAATCCTATGTTACTACATTTTCACTATGGGCACGAACCCTATAAGTAGCTTAAAAAAAATAGCTCTATCCCATGCTTAAAATTGCAAGCCCAAAGAAGTGCAACACATGGAAATGGATTTAAGCTCGTGCTTTTGCAAGATCTGTTTTTTCCTGTGTTCGGTGTCGGTGTTGGTGCTCGCAAATGGAGTCCCCTCCATCCATGCACAACCGAAGGTCTTCGACGTGAAGAGCTTCGGGGCCATTGCCGACGGGCAGACTAACGATAGCAAGGTAAGAGAGCAGCAAAAACCACCTCGCCCAGTTCATGGATCGCATCATGGAATCGGAGGGAGGCGTGCAAGACTCAACATGGCATGTTCATCTGAAAATGCGAACGAACCCGCGAGCCCAAAGCTTATTAAAAATGAAAAGACATGAACTTTACAATTGGCAAAAATGACTAATTATCACATCGTAAAGTATTGACTTTAATTCTTTCTTGTTTTTTCGAAGTGACTATCAATTTTCCATTTTTCTAGGCATTTCTCGATGCGTGGAACCAAACCTGTCACTACGAGGGAGGAAGTGAGAGGACATTGCTCGTCCCGCTAGGGACGTACATGATCTGGCCGGTGGTGCTCAAGGGGCCGTGCGCCGGCCCCATCACTGTCACGGTCGAAGGGGTGGTCAAAGGGCCCGTTGACAAGTCAACGTTCTCCCTAGACCATTGGATCACCTTCCAGTCCGTCGACGGGTTGCTGATCAACGGCGGCGGCACGTTCGACAGCCAGGGGCAGGAGGCTTGGCCTTACAACGATTGCTCCAAGAAATCCAATTGCAATCTTCTTCCAGTAGTAAGTTCGCTCTCCTGCACGGTGTGTTGTAACCAAAGGGTGCTAGGTCGGAAAGTCAGTAAACTTTTCTCTCTTTTTATTAATTAAAAGAGTAAAAGAATTTCAATTAGCGTTTTATATTGACTAATTAATCATTTTTATCATCTTTTATCGCGAAATAAATGGAGGCTTAGTCTCACTTGATTTTCTCAAAATTGATGTTGACTTTTCTTTTCTAATAAAGTTGGACATTTCAATTAAAAAATTGAAATATGGGAAATATGTGTCTATAGTATTTATCTAATTGCATGATAAAATTTGGGAAAAATTACTCGTTCATGATTCAAATGATGATGCATCTCTGGCGAGTCTCTAACGAGCCTCTATTCTTTTCCCAGTCCTTGAGATTCGATTATGTCAATAACACATTGATCAGCAACATAACTTCGGTCAACAGCAAGTTCTTCCACATCGTGGTCTTCTCGTGCGATGCTCTCGAGTTCCGGCACGTCCGGATAGTCGCCCCCGATGAAAGCCCCAACACGGACGGGATCCACATAGGCGACTCATCCCGCATCACCATTGCCGACTCGGTGATCTCAACCGGGGACGACTGCGTCTCGGTCGGGCCGGGGTCCAAGGGCGTCAAGGTCGTGGGCGTCCAGTGCGGGCCGGGGCATGGGTTCAGCGTGGGGAGCCTTGGGAAGTACCCAGGCGAGGGGGACGTGAGCGGGCTGTCCGTGAGCAATTGTACCATGGTCGGTACTCAGAACGGCGTGAGGATCAAGACGTGGGCTTCTCCGCTCGAAAGCAGTGCCTACAATATCTCGTTTCATGACATCACCATGAATAATGTGTCAAATCCCATTATCATTGACCAGGAGTACTGTCCAGCCGGTGGTTGTTCGAAGGAGGTACATTTACATCTTACTTTAGCAATTAATCTTGAATCTTATTGATTCTTGATTGCAATTCTCATGCGATACCCGATGAACTCTCTCTCTCTCTCTCTCTCTCTCTCTCTCTCTCTCTCTCTCTCTCTCTGTAGTCGGGGTCGAATGTTCAGATCAAGGACGTTTGGTTCTCGAAGATCCAGGGCACTTCGGCTTCGCAGATGGCGGTCAAACTCGTATGCAGTCCGAAGGTGCCTTGCACGAACATCAATCTGGACAGCATCGACCTCACATACCCCGGAGGGCACGCGGAGTCGAACTGCACTTACGTGAACGGCGAATCTCGGGGCGTGCAGAACCCCGCGTCTTGCATTTAGCACGGACAAATGAGAAGCTAGCTTTTTTCATATTTCCCTGACCGCGACAAGCGAGAAATGTCTAGTGTTTGGTCAAGAACGTTGCTGGGTAGATAGGATTGTTTGGCTTTCAATTATAAGCCTACATTTGGCAATCAGAATAAAATGCAGAATAGTGTATTTGGTGCAAGTGTATTTGGTGCATCTTTAAGATAAGATAAAGTCGAATATAAAAGAGATATAAACTAGATAAAATTATCTCATGTGAAGATGGGATAAAGGTAAATAGAATTTTTAATATCTATAATAAGAAAATTATTTTCTTCAAACGACAATATTCTTAAATAAACAAAATTAAAATTATATTTTAATATAAATAATATTGAGAAAATTCAAAAAGGGATCCGAAATATTATCATTTTCTTAAATAAGAATTAAAGTGACTCTTTATTTCAAATAAGGATTTGAAATGCCACCGTTTTCTTAAATAAGAGTTTGAAATGAATATTATTTTAAATGAGGACCTAAAATGTCATATTTGTTTCATATAAGGACCTGAAGTGACTATTTATAACAATCAATGATATTTTCGTCATTTTTTTCTTTTTTTCAATTTTTCTTCCTCTTCTTTGCCGAGGTGACCCTCACCCAGGGGCCATCTACGAGGTCAGCTCTCGCCAACCCCAGGCGAGGCCAACCCCTACCAAATCTAGTGGGGGAGGGGGCTAGGCGACCCCACCTCGCCAGCTGCTGGTAAGGGGTCCACCATAGCGAGGCCACCCTTGCAAATCTAGCAAGGGTCGACCTCGCTTGCCCCAAGCGAGGGCTTAACCACCCTTGCCAGCAAGCGATGAACCCCCGTGGCTAGCAAGGGCTTGCAGGTCCTTACCAATAGCCGACAAGGTCGTCCACCCTCACTAACCGCGAGTGAGGCCACCCTCGCCAAATCTGACAAGGGCAAGGGTCGCCTCGCCTATGCCCAGCGTGGATGGCCCTTGCCCGCACAAGGGGGGAGCAACCCTTGCCAACCCTCTATGGGCATCGCCAGTGGTCGGCTGCCAATCGAGGAAGAGGAAGAAGAACCATATATATATATATATATAAGGGAAAATGACAAATGACAAAAATGCCCCCGATTGAAATAATAACCGATGCTACTTTAGGTCAAAAAATTTAGTTGACTAGTGACCGGCGATGTTAGGCTCTATTGAAATAACCGATGCTACTTTAGGTCATTATTTGAAATAGAACTTACTTCGATCTTTATTTTAAAAAATAAGGGCAATTCGGGTTCTTTTTTGAAATTTTCTTAATAATATTTGAATTGTAATATAAGAAATTCAAAATAATAAAAATAAATGATGTAGTTATTTTAATTTAATCTTATTTTTCATTTATATATTCGAATTTAATTCTATTTTATAAAATAAATTCAATATACAAATTTATTACATATTTTAGTATTTTAGTATTTTTAGTATCTTAATATAGTTTACTATTTAATAAAATTTTATTAGAGAATAATGGAAGGGGAATAAAGAAATAAAATAAGAAATTAATTTAAAAAGAGAGGAAAACAAAATAAAAAAGGCAAACAAAAATAAAGTAGGCAAAAGTATTGCAGGAGATTTTTATCATTTCCGTTTGTAAAATTTTTGGCTCATTTATATTGATATGCCATTTATGCTAAATAATATACATGGTATGATGTAAATATATCCGATTCTATTACTACAATCACAAAACAATAGATAAAATATAGCAAATTCATATCATATTTTATGTAGTCATATCCTAGTCAGATATCCGAATGACCAAATGCAGCTTAAATCCTTTTATGAGCTAGGTTAAGTGGTAATTAGAAGAGAAAATGTGTTCTTTGATACCACATCTGACTTCCGCTGGAAATGTAAAACATGCTCAATCGAGCATGTCGAGTTTGTTTCAATTGAAACGAGGAGTCTCTTCTTCTTATGACAGCATTGTTAATGTAACAAGATGTTTTGGCCTGTGAAAGATCCTGGTACATAAGCTAGACAGGATTCTGTTTCCTTGTTGGCTATGTCTGGCATATTATAAGCAGATCATTTTGTGCTAGAAGTACTCAAATTGAACTCGCAAGCGGAGTCGGTGGGATTCGGCAGAGTCGATTTTTTTTGCAGTGTTGCAAAGGTCCTTGCTTTCTTGACATGTAGGCGCTGCCGCTTCCTTTGAAAAGAAGAATCTCTCGAAATTCTTTGTGTCTTGGATCGAGTTGTCGACGAGATTATACAACCAACACGTCCAAGGTCTTCAAATCTCTAGTTATGCAATGTGACTGCACCGAAGCTAACGATGGACTTGAATCAAGACTACTCTGATCCAAGACTTGCTAAGTGAGACAACGAGCATCTGCATCATTTCCTGTAGCTTTCTAGCTGAGCATCCATATCATCACTGTGATTCACCCCATTCGCATGTCCTTTCATAGCTGAGGTGTCTGTCACAGCACAGTAAGTCTGTATCTTTTTCGACTCTTCGGATTAATCTGAAAGGTTGTAAAGAAGGGAAAAAAAAAAACTTAAAACCAGCTTTTTCTTTGCTTGGTACTCTTATCTAAAACTGAAAAAATCAACCTTGCATTCTGTTACTTGTTTACCGAAAGCTGTCTAAATTGCCGGGTTACTTCTGCAGCAGTGTTCTGCACTTCTGAATTTCAGGAAAACTGCATATGCATGGAATTCTTTCATTTTAAGTTTGGGTGGACTCAGAGCAAATCGAATGGCAATCATAATAGGCCACTCGTGATTATCGGATCGTAGTGTAATAAGGATGAGTAATACCACATCGAATACAACATAGTTATCCTTTCTTTTGGCCTTCCAGTATAAGAAAACCGAACAAACATGGCGTTTCTTCCCCCATTCATGTGATTTCCTCAGGACTTCCAAGTGCAAAACCGTGCCCATCTGCAGCAGGAACAAAATATATGGCACTTTATCTTCTTGTCTTTACTCTCAGACCGTTGATTTACTTTCTTTCTCAAGTTCTAGGCATTTCTCAGACATAAGTCAGAGATGAAATGGAATATGTCAGAACGGTGTTGTGTGATCAAGAAAGACGGGCCTGTCAGTGCCCTTATGTCAGAACCATGTTGTTTGACCAAGAAAGAAGGGCCCTTTTCAGTGCCCTGATAACTGAATCCCCGATAGATTTGCAAAATCAAGTGAAGCAAGTCAAGACTATAACAATAGGCTCTGCTTAATTAGATTGAAACTCTCATGCTTTTGCTCTTCTTTCTTGGCATAAAAAGGTCTACACTAGTTGCTAGCATTGTATAGAACATGGTATATATACTGTAATTACATTGACAACCTTAGTTGAACTACCCTACAAATGCAGATCTATCCAAAAACAAAACACAAAAGAGGCTACACAGTAGACCCTGCTGAGGTATGCAGCCTATTGGCATGCTCCCATTGCTTGACCAATTTGGCATAACCATCAGTGGATGCCACCGAGAATTCTGTCAGTGAGCTTATTGCGACCGACATTCCAGCACACAGAACCCTTACGGCGAGATCAGCCATTTTCTCGGGCGTCATCACCTCTTCCACCTGGCTAAACTCCACCATGTCCATGCCCCTGCCGTTTTCCTCGTTTGATACCCCTCCAAACCTCTTCGATCCACCCAGGGCATTCCTGGAATCATCTTTGAGCTGTTGCTCATAGATCGACCCCATCCCAGCTGCGAAGAAGTCTAGACCATCGAGCACTGGGATCTCCGAGATGGAATCGAGGAATTCCAACCACTCGATGCAAAGATCAAAGATGGGCAGGGTCCCGCTTGACCGTCTGGGACGGGACGCCAGTTTCGAGGTGTCGGAGTCGGACCCCTCACATCGGAGGAGCCATCCTGTGAGTGCACGCATGTAGGATCGCTGAGAAGCGATCCACGATTCGAAGCAGGCTCGCCAGTTCCTTAATTCATTCTCAAGATTGGACGCCAAGCGGGCCAACCTGTTTGGATCCGTAATAGACATGTAAGATCTTCTCTTGGCTTCGAGTTTAGAAGGTGTGCCGGCCAGCAAGATTTTTGCCTCGTCCAAGGTCCGCTTCTGTAACTGGTGGCACTCTGCCATTACATTCCACATCCTTGATAACCTGCAAACAGAAATTGATGATATATATTAAACTAGGTTACACGGTGTTTTTTTCATTCACACAGTTTTACAAAAGATCGGCTTCAACTCATCTCAGGTGTAGTAGCACTGGATACAGTTGGTTTACCCAAGATAAATAAGAGATTATGGGAAACTGTACAGAAAGGGACTCAATAAATCAAATGTGACACCACTTCAGTATGCAGTCGTCAAAGATTCGTCTTTCTTCGCTGTTTTGTAAGAATTAAAATCCTTCTGATAATGGAACCAGGGCTTTGGGACTGAATCTCATCTTTATGACGACTTTGTAATCCAGTCACGAGGCCAAAGAATGAATAACTGGCACAAGACTCGTGCTGGGGTGGAATGGCAGGGGTGTTCTTAAGATGCACAACAGGGCAAAGAACTATTACAAAAAGTAATGCAAGAAATGGCCCATGAATCAACGGATGACACTTTTACCGTGTGGTTTGCTATGCTTGTGATAGTGTAAATAAAGCTACGTTTCCACAATCACCGGCAATTATACACGTTAAAAATAGTACATATAATAAAGCAGGTTTGAACCATCTGTCATGCCATCTCTGTGTCATCTGTACAAAATGGCTTGGAACAATAAACAAAAGAGCTTGATGCGGTTAGATTTACATACCCTTGCACCAAATCCACAAGCTGAGGATGCAATTCTTCGTCCCTTAAAGTTTCAATCCTTTTGGAAATGGCCTCTACCGAGTGTATAGATACCTTTATCTGAGTATGTAGATCTCTGATGGCCGCCCTCGTTCTATCCACAGATGAAGGATCCTCTCCTTTCACGTCTTGATTCTTCAGCTGTGAGCATTTCTTCTCATACACAATCCGAACTTTCTCCCCAGCCTATTGCCATTGTGAAAAGTAATATAATATCAGTCTCCTCCATCATCTTGGATATATATACAACAATGTTAAGATATTGATTCATTATGTTACTGGTAGAAGCAGGGATAGAGGCGACCTTTACATTACTAAAATCTCACTCTTGAAGGAAGGATGAAAAATCAGGAAGGCTGGCAGTAAGAGTGATCAACAAAATGTTAAGGTGAAAAGAAAACCACTAGCCTATCTAGAAATCCATTTTTCGGTTTCAAGCAAACTCAAGGTAGCAAGCCAGTGCCACCTCCTTCAGGTATCAACAAGAAAACTGACTCGTACTTAAAGATTGAAAGCAGTTTGCCAACTGTGTTGTTATCTCCATTTTCACAAATATTATGGAAAAAAATTGGAGTCAATTCTCAACCGTGTGCTAAAAAAGCCTTTAGTTGAAGTCTATTGTAGAAGTCTAGCTTCATACCCTGACTTCTTCATAGAGTTTCTTCTCCCAGGCATATAATCGATCCATTGTTGACTGATGACCACTGGAAAAAACAGATGACTCATCCGAAAAGTCACTGTTACTCTCAGAACTGTCATTTTTAGAACTTGAAGAGCTCATTAGAAATCTTGATGAGGATGAGCGTGATGAACCAGACCGAAACAGAGCCACTGGATTCAGCATCTTCATTGCTGCAACAACAGATATCAATACTTGTGATTATTACATTATCGAAAAGTTCACCTTCATCAAACAGTTCTGTACTAACAATATGATTTGTGACATAAAATACAAACAGATTTGATGATGACTGTGGGCCAAAACAGTCCGATTTACTCACACCTCAATTGCCCTGACTTTCTCTTGAAATTACACCAACTGCTATTTGTGAGTGTTTCTAGGAATTTTCAGCCTGATTCTGGGGACTGAATAGCAAAGCTCGTTTATGAAGTATCACTTAAACTGATCTGAGATTTTCTCAAGTATCATAGGGGGAAAATGTTAAGACACAGCTTCTATCTGTGAATGCTTGGGGAATGAATTTTCGGTCTGAACAGCAATGCTTCTTTCTAAAGTACACACAAAGCTTATCTAAGATGTCAAATATCTTACGGAAAATTTCATATAGGCAAAATTGCAATCAAAAGCTGAAACCAAGGAGAAAAGGCATAAGATAATCTAACCTGTAAGTTCGTTTGAGCTTGAGTAGTGAGCTCTGCCGACCTCTAACAGAGATGAGACTTCATTTGCTGAGTTGCAAATATTTGTGAATTGAGTTTCCAGTTCTTTGATGACTTCTGCCATGCTCGTTGGCTTTCGGTTTACATAAACTGTGAAACCTGGCACTTCTTTAGCAGCAGCTGCTTCTCGATTAGTCACTTCCACTTTTCCAACATTTTGTGGTGGCTGTACTACTTCCATGCTCTGAGTACCATGGGACTGTAGCCCTTTGACTTCATCCTCAGATTCATAGCTGTTGTCTGTTTCCTCATCCTCATCCTCTTCCTCGTCATCAACATCTTCCACTAGAACTTCCTCGGTGGGGAAATTAGCATCTCTGCTGCCTCTATCTTCATCGACATTCGAGTGGTGATCACATTCTTCGTGCTCAGTTTCTTCTTCCAAGTCTGGAATCCCCTCTTCCTCTCGGACCTGCCTCAATCCTCTGGTCTCATCATCCATAACCATATGATCAATACTACTCCGATCGGGGTATCCATAGTAGTCCAGGGATGAAAAGGGGTTCCAAAAATACTGCCACTGTGAAGTTTGAGGCGACGGAGGAGGGAAATTGGGTCTATTGTTGGGGGAGTAAGAATAGTACGAAGGATTCTGTGGGGAGGGATGCGCTGGAAAGAATCCATCATTGCCCATTTGATGAATTGGAGAATAATTCTGAACATGGACTGTTTCCGGTGACCGAGGTCTCTCCATGACGGAAACCGCTGGAGTCCCGCCGGACCTTAAATAATTCACTTTCAACGATGACTTTGGTTTTGGTTCAATTTGCGCCGGAGAGAATGATCTCGGAGAGATTGAAATGAAACCGTTGCTACTTTTCTTTATCGGCGTAAATGGTGGGGTCGAAAGCGAACCCAGGAAGAACTCTCGCGGTTCATCCTCTTCAATGTACTCCCGAAGAGCCTCGGAAACTTTTCTCAAGGACTGAATGTAAGCTATATGTCCTGTAGCAAATCGAGTTCTCTCCTCCACCGCCTCCTTAATGAATCGCTTCCGATCCTTACATAGCTTGACCGCCTCTTCATCGTCAAGCTTTGATGAGGAACATCCCATCTTGCACCTCAGATTTCCAACTCTCTTCACACTATGAACTTTTAAAATGCAAATCGAAACGGAATTCACAAGGGTGTTCTCTTATGCTGATCACCAGATACATAAGGATCTCCGTAAGCTGTTCGAGATTGATGGCGAAATATCTATGGAGCAATTAAAAACACACATTTAGAGAGTGAAAACAGTCAGTTACCATAGCAGGGCACAGTCCACATATGCAGCTTTATGCGTAATATATAAAGAAAAAAAAAATTAAGGGGTGCTTTTCTTGAATTTTAAGTCATGGACAGGGACTAGGAACAAAAACATGCGGCTTACGTTAAGAAGCAAGAAATGAAGATTCTGCTAAGCACTCGCCAGCTGAAAAGAGCAAAGTTCAAACAAGCGGAACAAACTCCAATAGCTAAAGACGACGAAAACAATGAGACACTCCAAAACCTCATGCCCCCTCGAAGCAGAGTTATACCTTAATAAAGCGAATGTTAGATCCCGGCGCCGCCAAACAACCTAAGGAGAGAACCAATCGAGAAGAAGGGAACCGGTGGCAGAATGGAAGGCAAAAAAAAAATTGATGGGCAGATGGCATTATGAAGAAATACCAGTCAAACACAGAAAAGAACGGGCAATCGCTTTGCCGGACATATTTCGACTTAAAAAAAAAAAAAAAAAAGTGAGAGAGGAAGCGGAGGAACGGAATTAAACAAAAGAGAAGAGAGAGAAGACACCCAAAAGAAGATAAAAGGTATTCCTCAGGTACCAATCTAAAGCTGCTACGTGGGAGTGAGAAGAGGACTGGGGAAAAGGAATGGAGATAAAGTAGATTAAACAACAGAAAGAGAGAGAAGAGAGAGAGAAGGGGGGCAGAAAAAAGAAAGCATTTTTCTGGGCCAGAATCGAAGAATTAAAACATGAACGGAGTCCGAAAGATCACTTAGATACATAAAAATCTACAGGGCGCGTACCATAAGCGAATAAGAAAATCGACACAACACTGAATATCTACAAAGCTCAGACATTTTCCGCACGGAGATACGAAGAATTCCTGAGAACCCATGATTTCTCCCCTGGCAGAGAAGGCTCTCCGATAGCAACAACGACGACACCGGTTACGAGAGCCCGAGCAAAAACAAAGCGGACCCAGAGACAAGAACGAGGGAGGAAAAGGAAGAGGACCCATCTGCTCGCAAGCCATGTCACTGTGTATAACAAAGAAGAGAGAGAGAGGGGGAGGATGAAAGTGCAAAAGAATAAAAAGACGGCATTTTTCGGGGTAGCGAGAATGGCGACGTACCTGGACTGTAGCGAGCGAAGGAGCGAGGAGTTGGAGGAGGGAAGATGGCGAGGATGCGAGAAGGTGAGGGAATCACAGTGCAGATAGAGAGAGAGAGAGAGGGAGAGACGTTGGTAGAGAGAGAGAGAAGGGCGAGGGGGGAGAGAGAGAGAGAGGGGCAACGGTCAAAAGGAAGGGGCAGGGCAGCGAAGAAAAGGAAAAGTTGGGAGGGGTGGTGGGGAGAAGTAGAGGCGATGGAGGAAAAGGCAAAGCTACCAGGAATATCACATGAGTCAGAAACGGAATATGGGTTGTGGCCAATTTTTTAATGCCTCCGATGTTCCCCTTTATTACGTTAGCGCCACTGGGAGCCCCGTGCTATGTGCATTTACACAATTGCCCTCGCCTAAACTGTGCTTGCCCTTTTTAGAGGAAAATGACATGGATGATCAAAGTTCAATACGTAATTTAGTTATTACACTATAGAAAAATGTCTAGGGACCGTATTAAATAAATTAAAATTTCAAAAACGACATTGCGTATTGAGCTAAAATTTAGATCTCATATTGAATAACTTAAAAATTCAGGGATCGCATTATATATTGAATCAATATTTATGAATATTTGTGTCATTATTCTTTCCCTTTTGCAGTTGAACCATTTTAATATTTATCGAGTATTAAGCAGAGTCGAGTTTTTAGAAGGACAATTGCTAAGGACCTATTTGGTAACTATTTAAATAGTACATAATTATGATTTTTTGTTCCCGAGAGCAATTTGGGAAATGAATCGCAGTTGGTAAAATTTTTGTTTTCAAGAAAAAATTTGAAGTAGAATAAAAATAAATAAAAAAAAAAACATGATTCTTATTTTGGGAAAAAAAAAAAAAGAAAAGTGGAAGAAGAATTCCTCTCCTCATACGTGTTGTCTCCTCTCCTCTATTGCCATTTGCCGCTGTCCGCCGTCCGCTGATCACCGACAATTGATCCGACGAGCTCATCGAAGGCAAGCCTAGCCACTGGGGCTGGGTGAGGCCTGACTGGTCACCGGCGAGGTTCACCCAGCCCCGCCGGTAGCCAAGCAGGCCTCACCTAGCTCCGGTGACGCTCCAATGAGGTCGCCAGCCCTCGTCTAGGCAATCACCGGTCTGATGACCAGCCACTTGAAGATGAAGAAGAATAGGAGAAAAATGAAAAAGAGAAAAGGAAAAAAAAGTAAAAATATATATTTAAAAATTAAAAGAAATTGATTTGGAATAGAATCAATAAGTAGGTCACAATTCTATTCCATAATAAGAAATTTTGGATAATTACCAAACGATTTTAAAATGTTTAGAAATTGTTCCCGGAACTAAATAAAAAATAATCATTTCTGATTAGAATCGTTAAGAACAAAATCGTTCTAAAACGCGCCTAAAACAACATTTTGTTGCGCTACGGATTCCTTTCGTGATTGGATTTAGTACATAGCTTCGACTAAATAAGAAAGGATTAGGGTTTAGGCTGATCGATGGGATAGATTCTTATTCTCGATAGGTGCCCATAAAAGGTTGACTTTGATTTGTATAGAATCTTTCGGGGATAATATAAATAGTAAATAACCGACGTCAAATGCTTAAAAAATCCGAGGAGCGCAAGCATGAGAGAATTGCATTTTCTAAGGATTTAAATATTTCTGTTCTTCCTCAACCATCCGCAAATTGCTTCTATTGTATCCATAGGCAAATGTGTAAATTAATAATTCTTCTGAATTTCTCCTACATCTTAATATTGAAATCCAAATAGTTCTATCCTATGATAACTTTCCTGAGAATATTCCCAGTCTCGAGATATCTTTATCTTTTATATCTCACAGCAACCTTCCATGCATAATTATTTATATATTTCGCAATAAATTATTCTTATTTAGTATTTTCCAAATAAAAATTATATCCTCTGTTATTTCCTCAACTAATCACTATCAAATGTGCACACACCTTGTGTGTGTATCCGGGATATTTACACCCGAAAGATTATGATTCTGTTTGCTTTGCTTGAAAAATGAATGATTCGGAAAATATTTTTCAGAAAATGATTACTTGTATCATTGATTGAAATAATTAGCCAATAAAAAAAATTTCATTGTCAAAATAAATATAAATCTTACATATTTTTTGTAGATGATGAAAATATTTTTCTACCGTTCATTTTTGTAAGTGATAAGAGCAATCGTTTCTAAGAAAGTAATTTACAAATTATTCATTTTTCGCGAAACATTCCGAGTAGTCATGCAAAGGAGATGCTACTGCCATGACAAATGTATGATTCACACTACTTTTGGTTAGTGACGGTGCATGGAATGCGAATGACTTTAATATATGAAGCAGTATCTCACGCAGGCTTTGCAAATATCATATCTTTTTCACGTATAAAAGGAATAAAATTTATCCCAGGAAAATAGCAAAAAATAATTTAAACAAGTGAAGAAAGATATAAAGTCAGAATATTTGATATTTTCTAAGAAAAAAAATAATGAAATTAGATTTTGCAAAATTGGAAAGATTCTATTTTGAAAACCGGAAGAGGTTATGGAAATCACCTTTCAATTATCTTGTTTTTTTTTTGTTAATTATCATTTTATCCGTGATATCGAGACGGACAACAAAAATTCAAAACAGCTTGAATGTATTTCGCGGAAATTCTTTGCAAGAACTTGGGGTTTGAAATTCTCTTTGCACCTCTATGAGTAATATACAAAATACATATAATATATTTATTTATTTATTTATTCTCTTTGGGTGCACTTTTTCCCACAGCCCATCTTTTTAAGGCATTGGACTAAAAATTTATTTTACAATGACTAATTTAGTCCTAACTTTTACAATTTTAAAAATTTACTTTGAAATCTTTTGACGATTTTTCAAATAGTCATTCCAATAAATTTTAATGGAGAACTTGTTAATATTGACACTTGTCATCCGGCCAATGTCAGCTCAAATTGAAAAACAGGAGAGATCAAAAATATATCTAAAATGAAAATGTCGAGATATCTTGAAATCGAGATCCATGAAAGATCGTAACTTCTAATCCAATCGTTCATTCTTTTTTTTTTTTTCTTTGCTTTGATTGTATCTGAGCTTTGTTTTACTAGTGAGAAGCCCAAAAAGGGTTTTTTTTTTTTGCAGGTTCTTGAAACTTTGACTCTTTCTTCCATTATAACCGGAAATCGATCCTCCGGAGGAGCAATAGGACGCTCCCGTGTTCCGCGGAACTCGGAAGAAAAAAATGGTCAGTGTGGGGCCCACCACAAATCAAGGGCAATTTCGTCTCTTCAACTTGAACGCTGTGCCCGGGCCAATTTCGGCCGCAGAGATAGCCGTTCCATCCCTTTCTGTTGAGGTTTAGGTGAGATCTTATGCGTGTTAGATTAAGCCGCCTCAATAAGATCCAAATACTATATTTAGTAACGAGATCTCTGTTTGGGCAAAATCTGCCAAGCTTGGCAATTAAATAATCTAAGACATTAATTTATCAAGATGGTTGATGAACCTGTCGAACTAATATTAGGGTTTAGCCTTTGCGAACCCATTTTTATCATAAGACCACGAAGACTACGTAGCAAATACCTTTTTCACATCTTTACTTTATCGATAGCTGGTCTGAGAAGATGATAGCCACACCATGACTGAGACACGGTCAAATTCCTACGGGAGGCAACAAAAAGGAATATCTTACAAACGAGTGAAAGCTCAACAGGTGTAAATCCTACCTATTTAAACATCTGATATAATTTCTTCAAATTAAAACTTTTCATTATTTTTAGGATATTCTTGAGATTATATATAAGAAAAAAAAAAAGCAAATCCTGAATATAAGATAGACATATTACCTTGCCATTACTAGATCTTTATAGTTAAGGGAAAGAAAAAAAAAAACCCCACTTCGAGGTTTTTTGATAAGAAGGTGTGAGGGTTAAGTAAAGCGGCCAAATCTAAAAGGAATTTTCCATAAAGCAGAAAAGAGAGAGTCGGCCCTAAAGCAAAAGATTTGAAACTTGACCCCACCGGATAAATGCTTTGGTTCTCTCCACTTTCCCCAAATACCCCTGCGATCTCCACGTTTTCACATGACGGGGTGCCTTTGCATCGAAGGTTTTGCCAAAGGCGGTTTCTAACGAGAGACCGATGCACCGTCTAGAAAGTATCATGCTCTAGTATTTTGTTGCACCCCTCTTGCATAAAATGCAGCCCTTCACAATCGCTTTGCAAGACTTTCTAAGCCGGATCTTTGAAAATTTGTAAATTTGTCCAATTTGGTAAAATCAACACCTCATCGTTATTTTATTTCGAAATTCGAAGTCATTTTTGCTGGTTTTTTATTTTTTATTTTTTTTCATTTGGAGCAATTCCTTTTCCCTAAATCACGGCTTGCGAAAGTATAGACGTTAGGTGAGATTATGTGCTATTTTTGGAAAATGGAAGAAAATTGAGAGAATGAAAGTTTTTGAGTGAAAACTTTTAAGAAAATATATAATTTGTGAAAAAGAAATTAGTACCGCCTTCTCTTCAAATTTTCTTCCCCTAGTCTTGGGAACATTGCATATATTTGGACAAGAAAATATTCATGGCATAGAAAGAAGCCGTGACTCACCATTAAGTTGCCCTTAACATGCGCGTCATGGACATGTTAATGCCTTAATTTTGATTTTCCTAATTTAAAACAGATGGATAAAAAGATGGACATATTGACTAATCGTTTTTAAAAATCCATTTTAACATATAATAATCCATGTTATCAAATAACGTCCCATTTGTCATGATTAAACATTTATCAATAGTTTAAAAACTAAATTGAAAAAAATTAAAGGTACATGGATAATATTGCATGTTGGACCAAAGTATAAAGATCATTTCTATCATTTTCCAAAATCCTTTTTTCCAACAAGCATATTACCAAAACCAACAAAAATCCTTGAGAGTCCGTTGCGGTGTAAAATAAATAAATTATAATAATAACAAGCTGAATTTAGACGACACATATTGATGTACACTTTTTGATCCATTTTAGCAAGGGCGTTTATTCTATATGCGGTTTGAATTTTTTATTCTGATGTAGTTTCCTAAGGAAATTTATAATATTAATAGGGCTTAGAACATAAACAATTAAATTCATTTTATGAAAAGTAGAGACATGAGTAAATATATAGAAGGGTTTTCCGAAACATGCCACAAATAAAAGCAATCTCTCTCTTACCAAGATGAGGCCGGCAATTTGTGTCTTGTGATGTAATTAATCATATTGTGTTGAAATAGGGCATAACTCGATTATGACTAGCTCGAATATGACAGATTTAGTATGTAACCAACTGCCTTCACATAATATAGCTAATGAAGTGATCTTTGTAACATGTTTATCGAGATCATGATATAGCTAACGACATAAATATTAAACATGTTACCACATCAGGTATTGACATAAAATGATTTGTTAATTCATTAATTAATATACATATACTTGTGTGCACGATTGACACATTTATATACGATAACTTGTGTCATTTTTAATTTGTTTCTAGACGATATTAGTAATTTAGCTTTAAATTACAGAGTATTTTTGGGTTTTCAAGCTATATGATTTATGTATCCCTAAACATTTTTTAATTTGCCTTCTGCTCTTTTAACAAGGATGTTGATTTTATAAATTTTTAAGGATAAGTAAGTCTTTAGTCACGAATATTAACTGTGTTTAAAACATACCTATTTATATGGTATAATAAAATGACATGTAACTCATTAACTTTAACATGTCGATTCGCATATAAACCGGTTAAGCGGGTCATCAATTCATGTAAAAATGAGTTTTTGTTGTGTACAAAATGTTTCATAAGATGAAGGATAGATCGGAAAATTGAATTGGCAACTTTCGATTTTACAGATATATCTTCTGCCGCTCGATCAATAATGATCTTGTCGGTTACAGGCGTGTACCTTGTACTTTGTGTCATCCTTTTGTTCGGTTTCCCCACCAAATGCTTCTCCGTTCCCCAGAGCACTTTCCCTTTGTAGATCCCATGAACCTTTTGACAAGATAGCCCGATTTCTGTTCAACCATAGGTTGATTAACAACATATCTCGTACGATTTTCGAACGAGCTCACTCTATACAAGCATCCGGTCGCAGTTTGACATGCTATAAAACGTGTCGATTTCCTAGGCCAGTCTTCGTAATTCGAGCATCCCTCTCTTTCTATCTAGGGCTGCGCACCCGGGGCAATTCTACTCTATAGCCGAACCGGACTGCAGATTAAAACGGGTACGATTGTTGATTCCAAAATTTTAGAACTGGTGCTATGCAGGTAGATTTTAGATTCTCAGTGTTGAACCTACCCTCCCACTTGAAAACCAGTTAGAACATATTGTTTGAAGTTGAAAGAAGATGATTTAATATTCTTAAATAAGCTTAATTCCCAATAATTTTATATTTTGATTTAATGCCACGAAAAATCTCAAACTAGTACCTATGTGATAAGTGTACAAAAAACTAATTTTTTGACAAAAAAATTCCAAATTTACTACCAAAGTAATTTTTTGACCACAAAAACCTTAAATTAGTATATTTGCGACAAATTTATCTTTTATTAGTTTTGGTTAAATTGGATTGATATTACAAAAAATCACAAATTGGTATATCTAAGACAAACGGAAAATAATCTTAAATTGGTATACTCGTCAATGCCATGTATCATCTAACTTAGCAATATAACGGTAAAATTTAACAGAAATTAACGGATATAATTTATCACAGATGTACTAGTTTAAATTTTTTTTTTTATGATAAAAAATTAGTTCAGGAGAAATCTATCACAAGTGTATCAATTTATGATTTTTCATGGTATTAACTCTTATATTTTTGTTTGTTTTGTACCAATGTTTTACTTTAAGTTGTTTTGTTGCTTATAATATTTTACTATCATTACTATTTGTCTTAATTTTTTCCTTTTAAAATGAAGTAAAAATATCGATTCATGAGTAGACCTTAGAATACCAGATAAGTAGGATAGGTTCCAAGGTTAGTTTTAAAACAACCATGATAAGTTTTAGATCCCAAAAAATGACAATCGACACTAACTTGATAGGTCCTGGCTTTCCCATATGAAACCCATAAATCAATCGGTTCATTTTTATATCTCTCTTGCTAAGTATTACTTCATGTCACGTTTCTTTTTCACTATCTCACGAGTCATAATCCTTAAGCACCCAACTAATATGATATGCTAATCACATGTCAAAGTCTTAAATCACTTTTTTAGCATTGAGTACAAGACATTATCGTCGATGGAGCATCAATTCCAATGCAGAGTCCCAGGCATTGAGGGTGCAAGTGGTTGGGTGCACAGTAATTGGAGCAAAATAATTGGGGGGTAGGGCAAAAGCATTTTGTCTCATTCACCATATGAATCCCATGATTTTCCTCCCACGGACAAGTCTTTCAGATGAAAAGACCGCCAAACATGTGATTCACTTAGGATTCTCCATGCAATTTTAAAAAAAAAAATATATTTTTTTTCTCTTTCCAGTTCTTTTCCATTTTTAACCTTTCTTGGAACATCATGAGCAGATCAAGAAACTATATAAAATAATTATATAATCATTCCTATGAGAATCTACACTGTCATTATTACAAGTTACTAATCTATTGGGTCCCCTCCTCCCCACTATGGAACAATATTTATATTTTATTTTTGTCTAGATCTAGATTCAAGACCCACCCCTAGTGTCTAGAGCACCGATTGGAGTAAATTTTGTCATGTGAACTGTGTTATGTTCCCTAATTGACTAATCGGCTCTGAGTTCATCCCAAAAATGAACAAGTGGTCAAAAAAAAAAATTAAAAGGAAAAAGAGAGATGGCTGAAAGGAGGTGGCAAGCCTCTAGCACAAGGGTTGAGGCGAAACCGGCGGAGAGAATTATACGCACCAATAAAGTTACTAATAACTCAACAATGAACCTTTCGACCAAAAAAGAAGAAGAAAAAAACAGCAACGAAACCATGAATTATAAAAATCAAAAATTAAAAATTCATTTTTTTGTGAACCTCTCATGAGTATGATTATGCAAATATATTTGTTCACTGGAATTATTGAATTATTTCTGTCTAAACTTGTCAAAATGGGTCATAACCCAATTTCTTAACCTTTATTTATGGATTGAGTTGGGTTGATATATGGATTGATTATATTCTGTAAATAAGTCATAAATGAATTTATACCAAACTCTATAGCATAAATAGATTTAATATCAATGTTAAATGAATTCACAACTTACTTAAATCGAACCTATTTTTATAACTTTCTCTTCTTGTCATGCTTCAACTTTAGTCCATCTGTGAAATTTACAAAAGCATTTTAATAATATGGGTAGGATATGAATTGGAGATGGGTCACTAAATTTGTATTGCATAAAAATGAATCAATTTGAATTGGATTATTTTCAACCTGACTCAATCCACATGTTTGGCAAGTGTATTTTTGTTTATAAATACATTGATCATTTTTGTAACGTCATTCTCGAACTTTTTTTTAATTTAAAAATTGATTAGTCATTCAAGCTGATATTCTTTTAAAAATATTAAATCGTTTGCTTGCATAATAGAAGGGCTGATGGGGGTCACTTTTTCCTTTTTTTCCCCTTCCTCTTCTCTTGGAGTTGTTAGGAGTTTGGTTGAGGCGTAAAAGCTTTATGTCTTTTAAATTATTTTAATACTTGATCAATTCAAGCGCAGAAGGTCAACGTATGGCCAGAAGAAAGAGTGAAGACTAACTACTCCCACTGGAAAAAAAAAATCGATAGTTGATCTTCCTTTTGTTTTTCGTGGAAATTGGAAGGCAAGTTTAGGCATTTATTATTATTATTATTATTATTATTATTATTATTATTATTATTATTATTATTATTATAGTTTACACTTATAGCTATACAATATGGTGAACATGTAATAATAATTTATGATGCGATCTCAAAATGGGACTAGTATACTTGTGACATTTATTTGTAAACATATGGTATGGTATTTTGTAAATACTATTCATACACATCACTTTGGCGAGATATTGCCACATGGAAATTGGTTGTATATCACTCAAAATTTATGGATAGAAAAACCTTTGAAAATGTCAAATTATTTTCTATAAACAAAGAGAGAGTCCTAACAATCCTAAGGTGCTTGGAGTGACATAATTGCCATATTCATTTTGCTTCTTTTCTTCCCATAATCAATATGTTTTTTTTTTTTTTTATCCTTTCTTGTGTATTAGGCCCTGTTTGTTTTCCAAAAAATATATCTTTTTTTTTTGAAAAATAATTTCTTAAAAGCAACCACTAATCGCTTACAAAAATGAATAAATGAAAAATATTTTCATCATTTACACACGAAAATATTGAGATACGAATTGTTGTTGATAATGAAAACATTTCTCATCACTATTTATTTCAACCGATATAAGTGATTTTTTTAGAAAAAAATATCTTTTAAATCATATGTTTTCACAAAACAAATGGATTCTTAAAATAGATTTACATAGCATACAATTAGTCTATTGAATTTATGGATTTTAAAACAATTTTCAGATAGATGTGTAAGATTGTTTTATTTGAATAAACATGTCGATTCAAGATATATGATTTCCGACTGACTATTGGATGTTTAAGCTTCGAATAATTCGATTTAGTAAGTACTTCGCTTTTGTCGAAAAAGAGTTCTGTGTATGTATATAATGATACCGATATAACTATATTAGACATTGCATTAATGCAATCATCACAATTTATAGTCTTCGAGTAACTTAATTGAGTAAAGACAACTAATATTACTCTCATATAAATAAGAGTTTACTGCTTGATATAGAGTATACATATAGTGTGATTTCACATTCATTTAACACATTGAAATTTAATCTTGTTTTATTTAATAATGTCATAGGCACCGTATAGACTTTAATTATAGGGCACGAGAAAAATGATTTATATCACTTACTTTTCTCGGCACAAGGACAGAAAAGTAATCAGATGGTCACATAGTCACCCGCAAAGCTAGTGGACAAAATAGATTAGAACTAATAAGATTCCCTTGGCAATCTCATTGTCCGAGGAGAGGCCTAGTAATCTATTGAGTTGCATACGGCACGGAGGCGCGGATTATAGCTTAAAAGTTAGCCTACGCTTGGAGGAATTATTTTGTAAAATATTTATATATTATGTAGCACGTTGATAAAATGTCATCAAATCGCTCAAATATAATTTTATTTTGCTCCCTAATCACTTAAGACTGCATTTGGTCTCTAAGATAACAATTGTGAATTGGATAAGATAAGAAGATAAGAAATGAGAGGAGGATTTTTCTTATCTTACATTGTGTTTGGTAAATGAGTGAATAAAACCTAATTTTGGATTGAAATAATAGTAAAATAAATTAATAGTTAAGTTTAAAAAAGAAAAACCTACTCTACTGTTGTGAAGGGAGTGAACATTGCCGATGGTGGTCGCCATTTTCTAGCCAACTCCATGGTGACGATAGGCTCTCTTGTGGGCAACCATTGCAACGCAAAGAGATCTAGCAAGCATCGGAGTAAGCAACCACCCAGTCGCCTTACTTTGGTGACCATTATTCGGTGGTCTTCTAATGCTTGCAATGGCCCTAAGTGTCTTGATCTATCATGTGACTGAGAGAAAACACACGAGTAATGTTTGTTATTTTTTTTTTTTTTAACTTTTCATATTATTTCTAGGTGGGACAATCATCCCACCTCTAGGGCCATGATAGATTATCTGGCTTTTCCCCAATCAAATTCGGTGTTTATCCCATTTGAAGTGTGTGATATCGGAAATGACAACTCTTATCGTCCCCAACCTTTTTTTCTTTGGGCCCAGAAAAACACACTGAGTACTTTAGTATTCTTGATCTCTTGCACGAGAGCACATCATAGTCAGCGACATCAAGTTAAGATTTCACTTGTCCTAGAAAAGAAGAAAGAAAAGAGGTTAGAAATTCGCTCATAACTGCTCCAAATATAAGCTCAAATTTCAGATCTAGCGCTCCTTCCGGGCTGTCAACATATTCTTTTGGGAGTTCTCTCGTCCTTTTTTGTCTTGAACTGGCCCATAGAAAGGGCCAATTTGGTGTCACACGACCCAACAAACATTTACGGCCTTTGTCGCATTCCCTTGTCATTTAATGTTTTCTGCCGATGATGCTTGCAAGCAAACAAAGCTGGAATTTCTTGCTCAACAAAAAAAAAAAAACTGGAATTTATGTCCGGACTTGGGAGGAAGAGTACTGCGTCAGGACGGCTTTTGGCAATTTTCGGCTGAGTTTTTTATTTTTATTTTTAGTCGTATTCGGCTGAGTTAATTAGACTTTTATTTTCTGCTCCAAAAAAAATTGACTTTTATTTTTGCTCCAAAAGTTGGGGAGACTTTGTAACTCGTGTATCTTTGCAATGAGCCAACAAAATAAAAATAAAAATCATTAACCTCTTTCTATATTTCTTTGTTAATAGAAGAGTCATGATATTTTATTTCCAGCCATATGATTTAGCTATAAACTAGAAAAGTTGGGTCACAAGTGTAACATGACTTTGATTTTTATGGGGCGGTTTTTCTAAGTCCTAGATAGTAGGGATAAAGGCATAAGTCCTCCCTGTACTTTGTTAACTTGTTCGATGTCATTATTGTACTATTTTGTGACCTCTAAAATATATATTACTCCCTCTGTCATGTTATTCCTTTCGTTGAAATTCTTTACTCGGTTTGAGGTGGCGTTTAGACAATGCATGCTGTTGAGAATCAAGATCAAACATGTGCCCACGTCTGTGAGAACTGCAGCCCAAACCAATGGGTACCCAGCAAAGGCTAATCCGAGGACTGCGCCCTTCACAGTGGATGAGCTTCCTGAAGGCCCACCTGGCGAGTTTAATAGCTTATGGGACCTTTTGAATGTCATTCGACATGAGAATCACATTAGCCATCTCCATTGAGAGGGCTGAACCAGAAATCCCCATCGAGATGCCTACATCAGCTGTGGCTAATGCAGGAGCACCATTTACTCCGTCACCAATCATTACAGTTGGTCCATATTTCTTGAAGTCTTCTATTGTTTTTACCTTGTTTTCGGGCAAGAGTTTTGCATATACAATGTCTAGAGCATTGTTGAGCTGCAAACATATTTTTATTTTTCAGTACACTGCATATTATTGGCGCACTAGTATATAGTATATATTTACGGAAGAAATGTAAAACAAGATACATTTGGACAAGCTGAATAGGAGGCGGTTTTGCAGGTAGAAAGTTAACGAACCTTAGTCGGTTCATGCTACAACGAATCTTCAATTTCTTTGTTAGGATTCAATTTCTATTATTAGCACTCCATTTTCTTTAGGAGAAAAAAAATCAAGAGAACAAGTTGAACTTGCCAAATTTTGGTCTTTCTTTGCAAATTGTGTTCCAAGTTCTTTTGGACCTAAAAGTTCCATTGGAGCTCAAATTTGTGATTATTCTCAATCGATAAAATACCAGTCATGGATTAAGGTGGCAATTGTGTGGAAGATCATTTCCATAATTCAGTATTGATGTAATAAGATGAGGATGATGGAAGTGCACATGATTCTGTATGGACCTGGTTGCAGCTTGGCTATCACCTGTGAGCATGGTGGTCTTGATGCCTAGCGATTTAACATCATTAATGGCCTCCATTGTGACATCGTGATTTTCGACCCTGTCTCGATAATATGAATTGGGCTTTTCATCAACGCACTTATAGTCTTTTTCTTTGAACTATCACTCACGAGATAACTAATCTATCAGGTGAAGCCGTTAAGGAATATAAACGCGACCAATTTGAGAATTCGATTAGAAATCGGTTGCTCGACTGTGCTAATCTGCAAGGGTTAATACGGCATTGTCAAAATTGATTGAAGATTGGAGATATGTTGATTTGACAAAAGCATGTAATTAAATTGTGGGTGATTCCATCTAATTGCAAAATTCACGTTGAACGACATTAAACCGATTTCTCTGTCGATTATGTACCCGGTGTTCGTAAATGAAATCTTGAGATTTTTACAACAACCGAGAGTCGCCAATGCGTTGAAGATGCACAATGTAGATCGAAAATAATCGACCACGAATCAAACGCGCTAAAAATTCCTAAAACCTACATGATAGGCTAGGTTACGCTAAAATTGCATTCGGTTGAAATTAACTACGAAATTGAACCCGGTTTCAGAAATCAAAAGTTTGGGCGTGTCACAATTTATTTTTATGAAGTCGACTCATCCTTTGAAGAATTTTTGACGAGCCCAGATTTTTGGCGAAAATTCGAAATTGGGTGATTTAAATTCAAGAAATTCAATTGGCCATTTTCAAGTGGATTTTTGGCCTTCAAAAGGGATTAGTTTGTGAATACAAGTGTGGAATTTGGCATAGGCTTCCTCCTTAACAAATTTGGCTATCAATTAGAGATATTTGTGAAGAACTAGAGTGATTGGATGCAAAATTTGTAGGCTTGAGGGGTAGCTGTATTTTGGTCACCTATTTAGCTCTAGTTGGTGAAGATGTGTGAGCAATTGGCCTTGAGTGACTGTTCATACAATTTTAAACGCAAGTGCACGAATCGAACAAGTAATATAATGTTGAGAAAAAGTATCGCCTCACGGAGATCGATGATTAATAAACTAATTAAATACTAAAATAGATTAATTCTAAAATTTATCTAACAAATCAAAATATAATTTAAAATAAATTAAAAACAAAACTTGAAAACTAAATGCAGTAAAATCAATCAGATAAATATGTTAGAGCATCTGATTTCACCATAACCACTAGATATGAATTTCATATTATTGTGAATACAAGATCGATATCAAACATGTGATAGTGGAATTTCCTAATCTATTTACTATCCTATCTCTAGGTATAGCAAACCTACTTAGCTTATTAATCCACTATATCTCTATGTGAATTAAAATAAACATGAGTGCATTAAAAACTATTAATATTCCCGGTTTACAATGAGTCTTTTGGATCACCTTATCACCAAAAGTTACACAAATAACGCGGTATATTTCTATCCACTTTTAATTCATGGTTATATATTATAATGAACAATTGCATATTATCACATTTCAGTCTCAAACATGCACATCAGATCATTCAAGTGGTGGCTAGTCACTCAAAAACATTAAACGCAATAATATATAACTCACATGAATGAAATCAATTGTAAAATATAAAATCATGAAATTCATATTATCATAGTTAGGTTACATCGTAGTCCTAACAAAAGAAAATTAGAACATAGTAGAATAAGAAATAAAAATATAAATCAAACCCAGCATCTTGAATCAAAGAATAAGAATTATGTCGCCACTTTTGTCTTATCTTCAAAATATTTGAAAAACTTTCAGAAGAATGAAAAAACGATATAACTCACATGAATGAAATCAATTATAAAATATAAAAATCATGAAATTCATATTATCATGGTTAGGCTGCATCGTAGCCTTAACAAAAGAAAATTAGAACATAGTAAAATAAGAAATAAAAATATAAATCAAACGCAGCATCTTGAATCAAAGAACAAAAATTCTGTTGCCACTTTTGTCTTCTCTTCAAAATACTTGAAAAACTCCCAGAAGAATGAAAAAACGATCTAACCCCCCTCCAAAAAAAAAAAAAAAACTAGTGCTCTATCTCTTTCCTATTTATAGGAGATCTAAAATATATATCTCCCAACGCTTACAGATAACATTAGAGAACAAAATCAAAATTTCTTGATTTGATATCCATCTTCCACTGCTGCTTTTATTTGAATTCCTCATAGTTGTCATTCTTTTCTTTATCTTCTCAATATCTCATTATTCTGCATAAACAAGGAAAATTCAAATAATCAAAAGGAAATCCAAATATTTTCTCATAGATAATGCATTAATTGTTGCCTAAAATAGGTAAAATAATTCTATTTTGATAGAGTTATCAAACCCCCAAACTTAACATTTTGTTAGTCCTTGAGCAAAAGTAAGACATAACACATACTCAACCTAACAATCTTCTCCATGACATTTTTCCATAATTGCTCAAATTCATAATTCAAAGAAAAACACAAATTTCATCCAAACATTGAAATCAATTTATAAGTTAAGACCAATTCTAACTATATGATCCAAGTGTGTGTGTGAGAGAGTCCTCATCTTTTTCGAATTATATGCAATCCAAATAAATTCATATTAACATGCAACCTCTAAAAAATTCTCAATAATTATGACCAAATCTCATAGGTTTGCTTTTCATTCCCCTCTCTACTAATGTAAGCTAATTATCCAATCAAAAATCAATAAGACTTTTCTCGGGTTATAATGTAAGGCTGGGCTAAAGGTGAGATAACGGGAATTTTAAGCTCAAATTACCCATCAACATGTTGATTTCTAGAATCTAATTAGAACCAATGTTACTGTCCAATTTCACTCATTCAAGATAATTTTTCTACCGCCATATATCATCATTCTTTTTCTTTTCTTTTCTTTTCTCTCTTTTTTTTTAATTGATTTATAGTGGAGTTTCTCCCAAAGTCCATCCTAATATAACATGAAAATTTCCAACCCATTAAGTATCCAAAAGGCTCACTCAATTGAAAGTTGGATAGGAAACCATAAAAGCAATTTTGTTTTTGATAATACACCCCAAACAATCATTGCAATTACTTTTTTTTTTCTTCTTTTTACTCCATCATTTCTCCCAAATTTCTATCAAGCTCAAATAATTCTTTTATTCCAAAAGAAAATCAACGTGTTCATAGGGCATGGGATAATGATATAATTTGATCATGGCTAGGCTAAACATATATGGGTGCCAATGAAAAATTGGGTAATAATTAAGGCTCAACGGGGTGACTAGGGATAAATAAATAGAGTTAGCTTAAAAGGCTCAATCGATCCAAAAACTACCTATATCATTTTCTCAGTTAGATTTAGCTTAGGATTTTGCCTCAAGAGAGAATCAAACAAATTCTAAGATTTGGATGAAATCTAGGAAAATTACATATTTCACATGAATGTTCTCTAGATTTACACATAATTCAAAAAGTAAGGACTTTTAGTGCTCAGTAAGTGGATCAACATAATCAGAATTAAGATTAACTCACACATCAATTACAAGTTTAAATAAAATTTAAATTTTCCTAAGAATCATAAAAATTCACAACCAGAAAAGTAATAATGATAAAAAAATTATCCAAAAATTTGTCTTCCCCCCAAACTTAAATGAATAAGTGTCCTCAATGCAAAAAATAGAATAGGAAAAAGAAAACTTCCCTGGTTGTAGGATAAGCCCATAGATGATCTTGATGATTAAACTCTTGAAATGTGCTCCCTAAAAATTAACCTGGATAAAATAGAGAAAAGTTAATCTTTTTTTTTTTTGCAAAAAATAAATTTAAAAATAAATAAAAAAATAATTAAAATGCTTGGGTTGCCTCCCAAGAAGCGCTTGCTTTATAGTTTTCAGTCAAACTATCTCAGATATCGCTATTCTAAAGGATTAAGTTCAATGGTGGTCTTCTCCTTGTTGTAACCACCTTTAAAATAGGGCTTCAAACGTTAACCGTTCACTTTGAATGTGCCCTCAGTGTCATGCGCAACTTCAATTGTTCCATATGGGAATACCTATGTAATTGTAAAAGGACTAGACCATCTAGACCGCAACTTTCCTAGAAAAATTTTAAGATGAGAGTTATAGAGTAAGACTTTTTGACCAATTTTAAACTCTCTTCTGAATATGTACTTGTCATGCTTTTTTTTACTACGCTCTTTGTACAACTTAGAATTTTCATAGACCTCATTGCAAAATTCCTCCAATTCATTCAGTTGTAATAATGTTTCTTCACCTACAATTGTATATCAAAATTCAGAAATTTCAATGCCCAATATGCTTTATCCTCTAATTCCACTGGTAAGTGACAAGCCTTTCTAAAGACTAGCCTAAAAAGAGACATCCCAATTGGAGTTTTGAACGCTATCCTATAGGCCCAAAGTGCATCATCAAGTTTTATTAACCAATCTTTTCTAGAGGCATTTATTGTTTTTTCTAAAATTCTCTTAATTTCCCTATTTGAAATCTCTACTTGACCACTAGTTTGAGGATGATAAAGGGTTGCAACCTTATGTGTGACTCCATACTTACTCAAAAGTGCTTCAAATTGCTTGTTGTAAACATGTGTCCCCCTATCACTTATGATTGCCTTAAGAGTGCTGAATTGAGTAAAAATATTTTTCTTCAAAAATTTCATCACAACTTTAGCATTATTTGTTGGCAATGCTACAACTTCTACCCACTTAGACACATACTCCATAGTCACTAAAATATATAAATTTCCATAAGAATGTGTAAAGGGTCCCATGAAATCAATACCCCAAATATCAAATAATTCACACATAATAATGTTGTTTAAAGGAATTTCATTTTTTCTTGAAATATTTTCAATTCTTTGACACCTATCACATGAAGTTATATAGGAGTGTGCATCTTTAAAAAACGTAGGCCAATAAAATCCAGATTGTAAAATCTTAACTGCAGTTTTTATGGCACCAAAATGGCCACCTGCCTCTCCATCATGATAATAATGTAGAATGTTTGCCTTCTCTTCATCTGGAACACATCTCCTTATGACCTGATATGCACATACTTTAAACAAGAAATGTTCTTCCCAAAAATAATTTTTAACATTAGAAAAGAATTTTTTTCTTCTATTGATATGATAATTCAGGAGGAAGAACATTACTTACTAAATAATTTACAAAGTCAACATACCAAGGAATTGACTTGATAGAAAAAAAATTTCTCATCGAGGAACTCTTCCAAAATTGGTCTTACCTCTTCATTTGAATTTAGAATTCTTGATAAGTGATCTGCAATTAGATTTTCAGTCCCATTCTTATCTTTGATTTCCAAATCAAATTCTTGCAGCAATAGAATCCACTTGATCAACCTGGGTTTTGATTCTTTCTTTTCAAGTAGATACTGAAGAGCAGAGTGGTAAGAATAAACTATAATTTTTGAGCCAATTAAATAAGAACAAAATTTATCAAAAGCAAATACTACTGCCAGAAGTTTCTTTTCTGTTGTTGAATAATTCAATTGTGCACTTAACAAGGTTTGACTGGCATGGTATATGGTTCGAAAATTTTTATTCTTCCTTTGTCCAAAAACAGCTCCTACTGTAGAATCGCTAGCATCACACATCAGCTCAAAAGGTAAATCCCAATTTGGTGCTGCTATAATTGGTGCTGATATTAACTTCTCCTTTAAAGTGTTAAAAGCCTGCATGCATTCAATAGAAAAATTAAAAGGAGCATCTTTTTCCAAAAGATTAGAAAGAGGTTTAGCAATTTTTGAAAAATCTTTTATAAATCGCCTGTAAAATCCTGCATGCCCCAAAAATCTTTTGACAAGTTTCACAGATGTTGGCGAAGGTAATTTTGCAATGACCTCCACTTTGGCTCGATCGACTTCTATTCATTTTCGAGAAATTTTATGCCCGGACACTATTCCTTCTTGCGCCATAAAGTGACACTTCTCCCAATTCAAAATAAGATTAGTCTCCTCACATCTTTGTAAGACCAATGTCAAATTATTTAAACAAGAATCAAATGATAGGCCAAAAACGGAAAAATCATTCATGAAAATCTCAATATATTTTTCAACCATATCTTAGAAAATAGCCATCATGCATTTTTGAGAAGTAGTTGGTGCATTACAAAGACCAAAGGGCATTCTTCTAAAAGCAAAAGTACCATAGGGACAAGTAAAAGTAGTTTTCGTTTAATCTTCTGGTGCAATAGGAATCTGATTATACCCTGAATATCCATCCAGAAAGCAATAAAATTCATGCCCTGCAAGTCTTTATAACATCTGATCAATAAATGGTAAAGGAAAGTGATATTTTCTAGTGACATCATTCAATTTTCTGTAATCCATACACACACGCCACCCAGTAACTATTCTAGTTGGAATCAATTCATTGTTGTCGTTTTTTTGAATAGTCATACCACTTTTTTTTGGCACAACTTGTACAAGACTTACCCAAAAACTATCAGAGATAGGATAGATAATACATGCATCAAGTAGCTTAATTACCTCAGCTTTCACTACTTCTTGTATCTTCGGGTTCAAACGCCTCTGAGGTTGGATAGTGGGTTTATATTGCTCCTCTATCAAAATTTTGTGCATGCAAATTGAAGGACTAATTATCTTGATATCAGCTATTTTCCATCCAATTGCATCTTTATGTTCTCTTAATACTCTGAGCAATTTCTCCTCTATCAAATCTGTCAAAGAAGAAGATATAATTACCAGTAAAGAAGAAACTCCATCTAAATAAGCATATTTCAAATGATAAGATAATGGTTTGAGTTTAAGAATTGGAGGCTCTTCAATTGATGGTTAGGCTTTGTAATGTGTTGTCCCAACTCCTCAAATTTAATTGCTTTTTGCCTTGAATATGGTGGAATTACCTCCATGAAATTTGCGTATTCCTTTATCTCCTCATTCTGAATATCTTTGTCCCTTAGTTGAATCAGAAATGCTTCAAGTGGATCTTCAAAAATATTTTCTTGAAAAACCTTATTCACCAACTTGTCAACTGTCTCAACTCTAAAACAAGAATTATCATCAGATAGATATTTAATTGCTTTTAAAAACATTAAATGAAACAAGATCATCTTGAACTCTAAGAATTGACTTTCCTTGTTGTACATCAATAAGAGCTCTTCCTGTTAGTAGAAAAGGTTGACCTAACATAAGTGGTACCTCAAAATCTTCATCCATGTCAAGAACTATGAAATCTGCAGGAAAGATAAATTTGTCAACTTTTACCAAAACATCTTCCACAATACCTCTCGGATATTTAATTGATCGATCAGTCAATTGAAGTGACACTGTGGTTGCTTTTACCTCGCCCAATCCTAATTTTTTTTAAACTGAATCATGTATCAGATTAATACTTGCACCTAAATCACATAATGCTTTTTCAAAGTAAGAATCCCAAATAGTGTAAGAAATAGTAAAACTCTCTGGATCTTTTAATTTCGGAGGTAATTTGTTTTGTAGGATGGCTGAACACTCCTCATATAACTTCACAGTTTCATAACCCTCAAGTTTCCTTTTGTTTGCCAAAATCTCCTTCAAAATTTTTGCATAACTAGGCATTTGCGCTAAACTATCTGCAAAAAGGAATGTTAATATGCAATTTTTTTAAATACATCAAGAAATTTAGAAAATTGCTTATCCATTTTGTGTTGTTGGAGTCACCGAGGGAATGGAATTGGCGGCACATATGGCTTGAGATTATCTGGAAAAAAGTTTACTCTTATTTGTCTCATTCGATTGTTTATTGATCACCCATTCTTTGTCTCTTACAATCTCTTCTTCTCCCACTTGTTTACCACTTCTTAAGGTAATAGCCTTTATGTTTTCAATTGGATTTTTCTTTCTGTTGCTCGGCAAAGAACCCTGTTGCTTTCCTGACATCATGCTTGCTAATTGACCCACTTGCATCTCCAGATTTCTGATTGAAGCCTCTTGGTTTTGAAATCTCATATTTATGCTTTTGATGAAGTCATGAGTTGTGTTAGCAAGTTTGGTGATTATGTTTTCCAAATTTGACTTTATCTCTTCTAATTATTTGAATTCTTGTGGTCTCGTCACATTTTGATTGTTCCATGAAAAATTTGGATGATTGCACCATCCCGGATTGTATGTGTTGGAGTAGGGATTATTCTGCGACCTGTTAAAATTCCCTACAAAGTTAGAATTTTCATGAGATTGTTTAAAAGTATTACCTACCTGACATTTTGTGTTAACATGTCCTCCACCACAAAAATCAAATGTCAAATTGTGAATTTTCATGGTTGAAACACTTATATTATCAAGTTTTTTGTTGAGTGTTTTAAATTGTGCAGTAATTGCAGCAAAAGCATCCACTTCATGAACTCCGCTAAATTTTCGCATTGGTAATCTCTTAGTGGGCCACTAATAACTATTGGACACCATCTCCTCTAATAGATTGTAGGCTTTTTCTGGTGTTTTATTATTTAGAGTTTTTCCTGCAGCTGCCTCAATCATAGAACGAAGATTTGTACTAGAGCCATTATAAAAAGTTTGTACCTACATCCATACAGGTAGTCCGTGATGTAGGCATCTCCTAAGAAATTCTTTGAATCTTTCCCATGTTTCATATAATGATTCATTATCCATCTGCATAAAATTAGTAATATCGTTATGCATCTTCGCAGACTTTGCAGGTGGAAAGAACTTACTAATAAATTTCTAAGCCATATCATTCCATGTAGTAATTGATCCTGCAGGAAGAGAAGAAAGCCAATTCTTAGCTTTGTCTCTAAGAGAGAATGGAAATAATCTCAATCTAATAGCATCATCTGTAACTCCATTATATTTAATGGTGTCACAGATTTCAAGAAAAGCATCGATGTGAGTATTTGGATCATCGTTTAATAGCCCACTGAATTGCACTGATTGTTGAAGTATCTGAATAAGTGACGGCTTAATATCAAAGTTGTTTGCTTGAATTGCAGATCTTCTAATACTTGATGTGGTGCTTTGAACTGTTGGCGCAGCATAATCTCTTAAGAGTTTACGTGGATTTTCATTCTAACCGTCTGCCATCTTAGCATGATTTCTCTGTTCTCTCAGTCGCCTTTTGAATGTACGCTCGATTTCTGGATCAAGTTCAACAAGTTCCCTTGTTGGCTACGTGTTATAAACCGATGTACACCCTGAAAAATAAAACAAAACGAAAGTTAGATTAAACTTAAAATTATATGGTATCAATATTAATTAGTATTAAACAAATGATCCCTGGCAATGGCGCCAAAAACTTGTTTATACAATTGTAAACGCAAGTACACGTATCGAATAAGTAATATAATGATGAGAAAAAGTATCGTCCCACGGAGATCGATGATTAATAAACTAATTAAATATTAAAATAGATTAATTCTAAAATTTATCTAACAAATCAAAATATAATTTAGAATAAATTAAAAAAAAAACTTGAAGACTAAATGCAGTAAAATCAATCAGATAAATATGTTAGAGCATCTGATTTCACCATAACCACTAGATATGAATTTCATATTCTTGTGAATACATGAACAATATCAAATATGTGATAGCGGAATTTTCTAATCTATTTACTATCCTATCTCTAGGTATAGCAAACCTACTCAACTTATTAATCCACTATATCTCTATGTGAACTAAAATAAACATGAGTGCATTAAAAACTATGAACATTTCCGGTTTACAATGAGTTTTTTGGATCACCTTATCACCGAAAGCTACACAAATAACGTGGTATATTTCTATCAACGTTTAATTCATGGTTATATATTATAATGAGCAATTGCATATTATCACATCTCTGTCTTAAACATACACATCAAATTATTCAAATTGTGGCTAGTCACCCAAAAGCATTAAACGCAATAATATATAACTCACATGAATGAAATCAATTGTAAAATATAAAAATCATGAAATTCATATCATCATGATTAGGCTACATTGTAACCCTAACAAAAGAAAATTAGAACATAGTAGAATAATAAATAAAAATATAAATCAAACCCAGCATCTTGAATCAAAGAACAAGAATTATATTACCACTTTTGTCTTCTCTTCAAAATACTTGAAAAACTCTCAAAAGAATGAAAAAACGATTTAACCCCCCCCCCCCCCAAAAAAAAAACCTAGCTGCTCTCTCTTTTCCTATTTATAGAAGATCGAAAATATCTATCTCTCAACGCTTGCAGATAACATTAGGGAATAAAATCAAGAATTTCCTGATTTGATATCCATATTCCACTACTACTTTTATTTGAATTCCTGATAGTTGCCATTTTTTTTCTTATCTTCTCCATATCTCATTATTTTGCATAAACAAGGAAAATTCAAATAATCAAAAGGAAATCAAAATATTTTCTCATAAATAATGCATTAATTGTTGTTTAAAATAGGTAAAATAACTCTATTTTTATAGAGTTATCAGTGACCAATTGATATTGTTGGCTCCAACTTGGCTGAAGATAAGGGGGAAAAGCACTCAAGTGCTTTAGATATTTTTCATTGACTTCTTGGCCTCTCTTTTTCCCCCTTCATGCGCTAGCTTCACCGACCCCTCTTGTTTTTGTCTTCTCTTTCATTTTCCTTTCAAGCTCGGTTCCTTCTCCATTTTTTCTTTTTAGTCGCAAGCCCACTTCCTCTCTGCCAGCGTCACCTTCATTGCACTCCTCCACTCCCATCTCCATCGATTCTCCCTTTTGCTACCACACATTTGTGACACCCCCACCAACGACTCCAATCAGCCCGCCGTTTCCCCTTGACTTTCGCCCATATCCCTGATGCAGCCTCACACGTTCTAGCCCAACGCCCACTAAAGTAACTCCACTCAACCTCACACCTGCTTCACCATCTTCAGCCTAGTCTCGAGTCGCCTAACTCCAGCAGCCACCAGCCCCCTACTCACCCAACTTGCCGCCAACCAGCCTGCACTAGCTTAGTCCCTCCAGAGTAGCTTCAACCAGCCCAAACCGTGAGCATCCCTTGTAGTTTTCAACCCGGTCCAAGCTTCCTTTAGCATGATCGTAGGCTTGAGTTTCGGTTGCCGTTGCATTGCCGTCGCCGTGAACCGGTTTATTTGCTAATTTGGTGAGTTTATGTCCTAAACTCTAATTAGGGTGCTAATGATGCTTAAATGTGGATTAGTAGTTTAATTAGGGATTAGGGGGTTGTTAGTTTAATTAGTGGTAATTAATTATATGCCTAAGTTAGTAGGATTGGTTAGTTAGTCTAATTAGTTGGTGGTTAGATTAAATTAGTTAGCTTAGTAGATTAGTTAATTAGTTATTAGGTGGTTGATTAGTGTATATAGGTTAACTAGTGGTTTAATTATTTTGTAATTTATTTAATTATTTATTATTTTCAGTAAATTATACCGGGATAGTCGGTCGTTAGAATTTTGTGCCGATCATCATGATATAATTGGTTTATGCAATTGAGTGTTAATTCATGCAATTGAATGATGATTGATGATTTTTTATTTATTATTTCAAAAATATGGAATTTTGGTGTTTAATTAAAAAAATATCGGATGTCGGTTTTTTATGTCAAAAATATTTTTAGGTACTATATAAAATAGTGGGATTTTTAAAAGAGAAGATATCACATTTTATGGTTCAATCTGATCGTGTATCCACATACAATTATTTGACCATATGTTTTTAATATGAAGAAAATAGGCCAAGCACATTCTTAAATTGAGGCATTTGAGTGCAAAACACGATATCCTTGGTCGGGATTAGATGTGCGTGTGATCGTTATGAGAACCCGTCATGAGCTTTTATGCCAGACGACACTCATTCGGGAATGCCCCATGTCAACCGATGCCGTTCGCAGTGAAGGCTGGGCCAATACTCCTTTGGGAATGCCGTCTAGATGTAGACGTTGCCGTGCTCGATGGGGCGAGACGATGCCCGGCTATGCTGGAAGACCGCTGACTGTTGAGTCGGCCGTGGTCGTTGTGTCATAACTAATTGGAATGTTTGAATGAGTAATTTTACTGTGTTTAATTATGAGAAAAAATTGTGTGGCACGGAATGGGATGTGTCATAACGATTTGGCCTTATAATCGGGACCCTTGTGATTGATTGAGATGTGAGTTGAAGTGTTTCAATTACTAAGTACATTGATTGGATGCATATGTTATATGAACAGTACTAATGTGCATGGAGGCGTTGAGGAGAGGTAAGTCTCATTTAATGTGCACTTAGGCTACCTCTAAGTGTATTTATTACTTTCCTAATCGAGGTTCATAGTGTAGACTCACTAAGACATCGTCTCACCCCGTCGTGGTTTAACTTTTTACAAGTCTTTAGATAGAGGCACGTCACATGCGATACGAGGTCTTACAGATGATGAATTTTGAGTTTACCTATTTCCCTATCCCCGGGGACCACCCTGACCAGAGAGTTAGTGGAGTCCACGGTCTAGGTCGATGAGGGCTTACCTCAATTGGTACCTCATCAATTCATAGTGTGGTTCATCAGCTTTCCTCAAGAGGGTCAGGAGGTCCCCTCCTGGGTTTCGATAGGCCTCTCATTGGGACTTAGGAGTGGGAAGTAGCTCACCCGATGAATCTCAATACTCTTGATGGGTGTCGTGGTGGACTCGGAGCCCATGGTTGTAGAGCCAGGAGTTTAGATAGCTCAATGGCCCTTTTTGAGTTAAACTCTTTTGTATATGACTTGGTTTGTTTACAAAGTGTGTTTGTGAAATTTGGTTGTCTGCCCTTTTATCCTATATTTGTTTGTCATCCAGAGATTGTTTAATTCATTTCCACCTGTGTTTAATTCATAAGAAACTGAGCTACTTGGCTCTATTTATCATAAAACTTGGTTTATTTACACGTGGGGGAGATGAGATTAAAAGGGGGATTTCTACACACAAAAAAACACTATAAACTACAAACACTAAACATCCCGTCTCTTGTTGAGTATGTACATGCTGTCAGATAACCAAAAACAAAAGTTCTCCCACACGTCCAGCACTCCTCTACCATATAACTCCTCAAGCTTTTATTCAGACTCTCAGCTAACCCATATATGCTCAAGACAGTGACATTAAAGCTGTATTCCATTCAAGTTGAGGGAGGAAAAGAGAGAATATGGGACAGAGAGAGAAAAACATGGATTGGTGGGTTGTTGACTGGATAGGACGCGATACCTACGACTCACCGGCGGGGCCACCAAAGCTTCCTAGACTTTAGCCATGAACTAAAGACTCCAAAGCAGCACCACAATCACAAAGGAACAGTAATCTACCGCACCTACCTCCAACCCTAGCTACGGACAGCACTTTATCACCCGTCCCTTGCGCCCTCACCGCCACAACCAAGCCCTAAGTCAACATGCAGAGCTAGGCAAGGCAGATTCATGAACTCAAACCACAAAGACAATTCCACTTGCTTGGATCTTTCGCCGATGGAAGGGGGAGGAGGCGTCGGGCGGCTAGGGCTTCGCAACCAGCGATGAAGGTTTGATCGGAACTGAGCAGCAACGATTCTACTACTGGATGGAGGCGCCAACTATGAGAGGCTGAGGTAGGGTCGGGCTTGGCGGAGGTGAACAAAAAGGGAAGTAAAAGGAAGATGGCGAGTCTCCATTTTTTAAGAAAGAAAAGAACGCCGCTCCTTCGTGGCTAGAGGACGTCGTGCACTTTGGGGAAGGGAAAAAAAGAATAAAAAAAAAAAAAAAAATCCAAGTGTCATTCCCCCATTTCACTTTAGTAACACATGGCTGTGACGTGGATAGAGAAGAAAATTTCTTCTTTAAAAATGAATCCCCCACTTCCACGCACGAAGTGGGTCTTCACCATATTGTTATTATTATTATTATTATTATTATTGTTATTATTATTTATTATTATTTTTATTTTTTATTATTTATTTTTACTAAACTATGCTTAATTTAATCAACAAAAAACGAAAGAGGAAATTGAATGTCACAATATTACTGTTGAATAACTATTTGCCTGAGCTAGTTATACGAAATTTGCTCATCTTCAGTAACAAAGAAACCGACCTGTTTCACAGCCAGCCCTTAGACCGATTCTCCGGTTCCCGATTTAGATGCTTTTACTGTTGATTTGACCATTAATTCCTTCCCCAGGAAAATTTTGAAAATCCGCCACTTCTTCAGGCTTTCGCTCAATAGAGAAATAATTGGCATAATCAATTATTGCAGCTGACATTGGATGGCTTGATTTACTCTCGATGCTCGATACCCTTCACATTGCAAGATTTGCTTTCAAGTTTTTCAGTTTGACGCTAGAAATTTTCAACTCCAATCTCAAACATGAGCTATATAGATCGAAAGAGAATTTTCAACAGTTCTTAATTAAGTTGGATAAGTGATGAATGAGTCAGATCACCGGTAGAGCAAAGTTTTAAGGTCAATGTCATTGCAATCTGATTGTAAGTTGGTCACCACAAACTCTCCTCTTTTCCTTGTGCCTGTTTGTCAAACGACACGGTTTTAACCTTTGTCAGAATTTCAAGATACCCACCTCCTTTAAACAAAAGCCCATGTGATGGGTGTAGAGAGGATGAGTTTGCAAGGACATGAGCCGATCAGAACAACTATTGCCAAGTGAAACCAGTGGTGTTCATTCTTAAGCTTCAGTGCAGCAGGAACCGCAGCAATACAAGCCGACACCAAAGCAACTCCTACAAAGAAATTATAGTTGTCAAGCTCATGAAACGCTTTGAACATGTATACTAGTTTTTATCAATCAATGAGACTGTCAGCGCCCGAATATTATGTTGAAATCTAAAAAGTACTTGTCTAGTATGGATTTTAACCAACTCAGTCATCTTGAAAGAGAAAGCAATGAAATGTTTAAACTCTCACGACAAAAATATCGCGCATCAATTTTCAGGTTATTCAGTTGGAAAAAATACGTACCTTGGAATATCGTTAGGCAATTCTCTTCTAGAATTAACATCTGGGATGATATTTTCAGATTCTTTCCATAGAAATGTGGGATATATTTATAAAACACTTTTGGGTGTTGTGCATTTTGTTGGGAAAGGAAATCGTGTAACTTGCTTGCTTGGAATATAGTATTTTGCACATTTGTCTGAGGCCTTGCGTACGAGTCTTTTCCTTATGAGCCTCCTCGACTAGTTTAGCCATTCATGCCACCACGGAATCTGTAGCCAAAGCCACGGTTCTTACACTAATATAGCCTGCCAAAAAAAAAAAATAGTGATCCAATGGAAAGAAGACTCAATAATCGAAACACGCTTTCCCACTATAAAAGGAAAAAAAGAGGTGCCATGTATGACGCTAACCATTTAAATTGATAGAGCCTGCCCAAACTGTCGAACCGACACCCTTGGCAACAGGATATGATTCCCCCCTCAACATTTTCTCATCCACGTCGCGTTTCCCTTCCACAACAATTCCATCGATTGGTACGGCTTCTTCACTGGCCTTTACTGAAAGTACTGTGCTCATTTTCACATCGTTAACATCAACAGATTCTCCAGTCTCGGCTGTAACAGCTTTTTCTGGAGTCATGCTTGCCAATGATGACATGGTTGCCATTGCCTCGCCACGGAAAAGAATCACACCACAGACCAAGATATATCTAATCATACAGAATCGTGTATCCTTTTCCACAGTAAGAGATAAAGAGTGAAATAGTCTCAGTTGTGAAAGTATGGAAGGGTGCATTTCCAGGCTATCAATTCAGCCTGATCTTGTATAATTTTTAAGCACAGTATAGTGTATGATTTCTTCTTTCAAATTTCATTAAGCAATATGCTTTCATGTAATTTTCTTTCTGTATGACTCGGTCAAGACTATGGGGAGAACATTGAACATCTTAGCCTGTCGTCAGTCCAAATGTACTGATTTAGATGATTTAAGTCCAAAGTTCTATCAAACTGTTTCCCCAAGTTCTTTTCTATTTTGTTTGGATAAGTAACTAACTAGCCAAATTAACGCAGACTTTCTGAATGTGATGCAAATGAATGGATTTAGAGGTTGTTGGTTGAATACATCAATCCTAAAATCTGTCAACATCTAGTATTCTCGATGGCCTCACGGGGAAGGATAGAAAAGAGCAATGGATGCCTATGTTTGGCAGGAGAAAAAATTTGGGGGAAAACATGCATTCTTTCCTATTTTGTTTCTAAACAGGGAATTGAATGTCAAACCTTGTGACTAGCCCTCAACTCGAGCCACTGAGCAATGGAAAACAGGAAGACTATGGAAGCAGCTTCCTAGTAATCTTGCAAGGCAAGCGTTCCTATCACTGCAATTTCAGCATTGAAACAAGATTACACTACTTTAATCAATTTCGAGAGATGATCTACTCATCATGTATGAGAGAATTACCAAAAAAGTTCTAAACCTATTGCAATTGTGCCAATTCAGTCATAAACTTTTTTTTTTGGTCCAATTTAGTCATAAACCTTTTATAATTATGCCAATTCAGTCCATTCGGCCAAAATTGGCTAGCCGGCGCTGATGTGTATACCGACAGGGGATAGCCAGGCCGGCGAGGTAATTTTTTAATATTTTTTTTTGGCCTTCTTCATCCTCCTCTGGCCGGCCGTGTCGGCTAGGGGTGAGGGCTGGCGAGGTTAGCCTCGCTGGCCACTGGCGGAGGCAAGCCTCGCCTAGTGACAGCGAGGCGGCCGTCGCTAGATCTAGTGAGGCTCGGCCTCACCGATCTCGCGATCTAGCGAGGCTCGACCTCACCATGGCCAGGCCGGCCTCACTAGATTTGAGGCGGCCTCGCCATCACTGGGTGAGGCTGAGCCTCGCCAGATCCGGTGAGCTCAGCTCTCACCGGCCACTGGCAAGGGCGAGGCCCCGCCGCGCTGCGTGGTGTAGTCGAGGAACCCGCGGAGGAGCTCGATCTCACCCTCGTCAATCCAGAGGCGTTGGAACAGGGTTTTGGCGACGATCACGGCTAGGGAGGGCCGTTTGAGCTTGGAGGGGGAGATTGTGTCAACGATCGGGGGAAGGGGGAGGTGGCGGAGGCGGCGGGGGCGTCGATGGCGATGACAGCCTTGCCGGCCACTGGGCGAGGTCGACCCTCACCCTCGCTAGTGGCCGACGAGGTGGCCGTCACTAGATTTGGCGATGGCCGCCTCGTCGTCGCTGGGCGAGCCTCGCCTCCGCCAGTGGCCGGCGGGACGAGCCTCACCAGTGGCCGGCGAGGCTGACCTCGCGGCCCACCTCTCGGCTGGCGTCGGCCGGCTAGAGGAAGGAGAAGAAGGCAAAAAAAAAAATATATTTAAAAAATATTTAAAAATTCGAAAAAATATTTAAAAATTATTAAAAAATAATAATAATTACCTCGATGGCTGGCTGTCCCCCCGAGTCCATGTCAGCACCAGCCGACCAATTTTGACCGGATGGACTGAATTGGCACAATTATAAAATGTTTAAAACTAAATTGGACAAAAAAAAAAGTTTATGACTGAATTGGCACAATTGCAATAAGTTTATGACTTTTTTGGTAATTCTTCCCATCATGTATACACAAATGTTTAAGATCAATGACAAAATCCTTAAGTGAGGAATGAGCCCCGCCCTTTCTCGTTATTCGACAGCCTGCTACTTAAGAATTTCTAAGATGGATCAGTACCGTTACTTCATCTACTGTCCAAGGCCTTATTTTTTTGTATAGTGGGTAGGTGATATCCGAGTCTAACTTTCCATACAAAGCTACAAGCTAGCTCCGTTTTGGTCAAAAGCAAGCCATCTATGAACTAGATTGTGGAATTCATGGGGAGTGATGTGCTCAAGCCCTAATCCTAAGGAAAAGAATTCGCTCCATAACTTACATGACAGGTCGATTGAAGTTACAACAGTAGATGAGTCATTAGGAGTGAGACTAATGTATATAGCTATGCATAAACATGCCGACCCATCAATTTAGCATGTTCATTTCACTTTGCAAGATGGTTAAAGCCCATGTCTAGACAGCGAGAATACTCGGTTAGTCTGGTGATATCACATCCTCAGCTCATGTTATAAGAACCGCATGAACTTGCATCCCATCTAGCGAAGAACAATTAATCATTTGAAAAGGATTATTACCCGAAATCAGAATGAGAACGTAGCTATTTAGTGTGAGATGCTTGATGGATGCGAAGCTTCTCCATGCAATCGATGGAAGGCCAACAACAACAGCCAGAGCCAGCCATTTCAGCGGCTGATAAACGCACTTATGAAATGACAAACCGAACAACAACCCGCAAACGATTAGCGCTGGTGATGCCCATTTTGTCGTTGTTGGAAATCGTGATCCATTTTCTCTAAAACTTTCTAGAAACTTCAAGATTGATATTGTCTAGAATTGTTGAGAATGGAGGTTGCTAAATGAATCTAGAAGATTCACGTGGGAATGCAAGCAAGTAGAAATCTCTAGAAGAAGAATGGATAAACTACAATCTAGAATTTCCTAGAAGAAGCCTAAGCGAACAACATTTCACATAAATCTAGAATGTTATATTTAGTCCCTATAAATAGGAAAGAGGGGATGTCGCGACCCGATCTCGCCGCCCCTCGAAGTGTATCCAAGGTGGGAAAGGTCGGGTTTAGGGGTATTTGATCTCGAGATCACGAGCTCTCCCAAGCTCATACCCCGCGTGACAGCAGATTTATTTATGCAATCTAGTTGTTTATAACAACCTAAAAATATACGGGAGTCGCCACTAGTCTCATTTTCAGGGGTCGGCTAGAAACCCAATCGAGGGTTGGGAGTGTTCCCTCGATTTCTACGCAACCAGATATCTAGGTTCGGGGACTTGGGTTATGCTAATATTGCTATTAGCGCCCTTTCGGTACCTAAACAGTATGTTGTGTTTTTCCTAACATGTCCATGCGTTTCTTTTTACATTTTCAAGATCATCAATTCCTAGACTAAGTGATCATGCGTGGTTGATCATTTTCATGCTATTCTATTTCTAAAAAAAATAGAAGAAAACAACCAATGAAATTGAAATTGCAAAACATTAAGTAAGCAATCAAGGAAAAGCAGTAAATCTATCAAGCAGTCCTAAAAAAATATAAAAGAGAAAACAATTAAAAAGAAAAGAAAGCAAACCCGCAACTCGTCGGGTTTTATACAATGCATGGAGCCCGAGACATATGTCGGGAAAACGGGTATTACATGAAAATGGTCGGAATGGATATCGACCTCCACCATCTTCACTCCTTCTCGATCTTCAAGGTCCTAATCTAAACCTAATCTAAGAAATTTATGACTAGGTGCATACAAGTAAAAGAAACAATCATCACAACTAAGATCAAAGCAATTGGAGTAGAACCCATGTATGATTGGCTCTAAGAAAAAAAGCACAGAAATCAAGCACTTTATAAAGAACAACTTTCATGAATGGAATTTCTTGAGGCGTATCAAGTTCAAGTAAAGTCAAATTCATGGCCGAAAAGCAACAATCGCTAAAGCATGCAAATCAATCATAAGCAAATCAGAGAATGATGCATGATAACTGATTTGTTAAGCCACCTAATCAATGCATGAAAATCATGAAATTTGAACATGACGTAGGGTTAAATGTGAAGAAAAAGTTTGATTTAGACATTTAACCCTAAATCCATGTGCAAAAGGCCATACAAATCCACTAACATTGATATGTAACTTGTCATTAGGAGCAAAATGCATGACAATTTAAATTGTTGCATGTCAACTTGAATTCTAAAATTACTTGACCTTAAAAATTCTCAAATTTTAGCATGGGATGGATATGGATATTATGGACAGCTTTCATTGAGAATTTATCCTCAAGACCATTATGTATAAGATCATACAAAATTGGTAGACAGTCAGATTCATAGAGACAAGACAGCACTGCAGGTCAAGACAAATTCAGACTTCAAAACTTGATCTAAAAAAAGAAAAGAAAAGCAGGGCAAATGATGGGCAAATTGGACAAACTAGGCATCGTTAGAAAGCTCAAGGTGTCCTTTACGAATTCCTATTAGGTGACAATTGCAATTTAGGTCTTTTTCTAGCTCAAGTAAAGCCATTTGTATAAGTGGTCAGATCAGATCATAACAAGCAGAACACATCAGCAGATTAGTGCTCTTTGCAAGAAGCATCAGGCAGGGAAAATGATGGTCAAATCGCACATATAATATGTTTATGGAAAGCTTGAGAAGTCTATTACAAATCTCTAGAAGATATTAAGTCCTAATAACATCATCTACCAGCTCGTTCCAAAGACCAAAGCATATCAGTCAAAACAGGCATACGAATTTCCACATCAGAGCAGAACACAACAATTTTCCAGAATTACTTCCTACCTTTTAAAAAAAGATTTCATGTGGCTAATGATATCGGATCAGGGTTGGAAAGATATCCGAACCATCTTCGACTTTCATGCAGACTTTGAAAACAGAAAACCACAACAACCAGCTCATATCAAGTCATTTGCACAGAAGGTCATACAGAACACAGAACACAATAAAGAACGAATTTCCAGAAACTGGTGCTAAATGCCAATACATGCCAAGGAAAACTGACAGCCACATTACAATACAAAAAGCCAAAAAGGAAAGTTTTCATAAACCCACAAAGAATTCAGTACAAAAAAAAAGAACTCAGCAAGAGTTAATTCAACGCTAGTCCATCAACAGTTTGTACATTTCATTAATGGAAATGCAATACACAACTCCAGCCACTATTCTTCAGCAAGCAACGAATGAATGATTACTCTTATCTTTTGCGGACCATGGGAAAACTTATTTCATCAATGGTTCAGTTTCAGACATGAATCAATTACATCTGCCGATCTAACTTGAGCATTTCATCGAGCAGAAAGTAGGCATCTTCGCCATGAGTCCAAAATGCAACAGCCAAACAAGAAAGCACAACCAGACTATCACAACAACAATATTACAGGCTCAGATTACCCAATGAACTTCGATAGTAGGTAAGTTTCTCATAAACAGAAATCAGAATCCTCAGTCACTGTTCAACACGATGAACATCCGGATATGGAAGATGAATTTATGTTCAACGTACCTTGAATGAAGCGGCGAAGGATCGTAAGTCGTCGCTGCCGTCGACGCTGTCTGAACTCTCAACTCCAAACTCCTCGACCGGCCGTTCCAGCAAGTCAAATCCGGCGCGCAAGACAGAGCCGAGAGAAAATGGTCGAGTCAGAGAGAACGAAGGAGAGAAAGAAATCAGGGGCCAAAACCCTAACAGACCGAGAAAGAGGGAAAGAGAGTTCACCGCTCTGGTGAGCTCGATCCAGAGAGAAACTCGGTTAAGCGTCGTCGTCGCTGCAGCTGTCGCCGATCCGGCCACCCTAGAGAGAGATCACCGGCGAGCCTCTGCACCAGAGGACTGAGAGCCAAGCGAACAGGGGTTGAGCATAGGATCCGGTGGAGAGCTGAATCACGCTACAGATCGGGAGCCGCTATCACCGCCGTTGTCTTCGCGGATGTCGCCGCGATCGAGCAAACCAGAGAGAGAATCAGAGAGAGAGGGAGTCCGAGAGAGAAAACCCCAGCGAATCCTCGACCGCAGGCCTCTGATCTTCGATCCCTCGCTAATGGAGGAAAAACCCTAGCTGATCGAGCTCCAACCGAGAGAAAGCACTGATCTCCGACCGCCGATGTCACCGCCTTCGGATCCCTACCCTCGGAACCGAACTGATATCTCCGATAGCTTGGCGCGATTTCGAGTCTCGCACCACGAGTTCCTCGATCAACAGTTTGTTCCGTCTTCTAGAGTTGATTGGGAGAGAGAGAGTCTCCGATCGTGAGGATGCCGGATCCGGCGTGCTACTTCTCAAGAGGAGCACCGCGAGACTTGGAGGCGATCGTCGAGGGAGGGAGCGGAGCCATGGCCGGTGCCGGAGGGTTCTTCATCGGCCTCCGAGATCGGGAAGAAATCCAGAGAGAGAGGAGGTTGTTACGGCGAAAGAGAGGCAATTTCCCAGTTCGTTCGGTCGTTTCGCCAAGAGAGCGGGAACCAGGGAGAGAGAGAGCCTCTTTGAGAGAGAGAATCCGCGCCCAAAGAGAGAGAGTCCCCCCTTCGAATGCCCCCCCCTTCGAATGCCCCTCCTTCCTTTTTCTATTATTTTTTTATTTTATTTTTTTTTCCTTTTTCTCTCCTTTTTCTTTTTTCGTTTTCCTTATTTCTAATTTTTTCTCTTTTTATTTCATTTCATTTTTTTCTTCTTTTCTTTTCTTTTTTTTGTTTTATTTTTATTTTTATTTTTTTGGCTCTTTATTTTTTATATTTTTGCAAAATGAATGATTAAAATGTCGATAAAAATTTCGGGTGTCAATAGGAGGAGTGTAGCAAAATAATAAATGTAAAAGAGTGAGAGGAGCATGAGATAATACTCCATATCATGAAGTTCCTCCACCAACACTTCTTTCAACTATTGTAAAATTATTTTTCATAAACTAATGAAACTATTTCTCATATCCCATGTTCTTTGTCCTTCAATTATCCTAGTCTATTCCTTGTCCATCCACTACAAATTATATCATACACTTGCACACAATATCACTAATAAAAAACTATCATCAATACCAAAACCATACTTCTGCACGCACACATGTTTAATGCTAGCTTCCAACCTCGCCTTAGTTAGTGCCTCAACTGCCATATTAAGTACATGATAAACCAACACTACATACCAAGTTTCGATCGTAGCAAAAGTGGCTGCAATCGATCGTATTCATACCAAGTTTCGACTGAGAAACGATTAGAGGGTCATGGAGGACGATGACCGTTTTTGTTGGGAGGACGACCGAGCTGTGGTTGACCCCATCGAGCTGCCTCAGGATCTTCTCGACCAATGCAACTTCCGTGGCACAGCAAAGGCCCAACACTTCCAAGTACGTTTCCTCTGTATTGGATGACATTATCCTCTCTCTCTCGCTCGCTCTCTGGGCAAGAAAGATGTAGCAGAGCGTTCAGCATGTAGACGGGTAACATACATACGATCGTTTGGGTTTCGGCCGGGGAAGGCATCATCTTCTTGAGCTTTAATGTATTTAGGTTGGACCATGAATATTTAACTATTTCTCAAGCGAGATTTGGTGCGTTGGTATCCTATTAGCCTTCCTCAGCAGACTTCACACGAGTCACAACACGAGCAATGCGCTTATCAAGTGTGATCCCTTTGTTCTCGGGGGGTGTCTTCTTCTTAACACAAACGCAAATGAAAAAAAAAAAAGATTGATGTATTGCATGACATCTCTCTCTCTAAAATATTTACTCAAATTATATTGGCAAAGGTTGGATTATGACTAATTAATTATTTCTTTACATGAGATTTGGTGTGTTAGAAGTCAACGAGGTTCCCTCAGGAGAATAGTACATGAGAAATGTGCTTTTTAAAGGTTGTTGGGTCTAATTCCTCGTACAAATACAAATGAAAAAACAATTGCTGTAAAATGTGTGGTGGTTAATGATAAGTGGTCTTTATAATATATATATACTGGCAAGATGTGGTTTAAAACTATAGTTTTAGTATTACTCTAAATCTTGGTTGATGATCTATTCTTCATTTATTGATATGTCAAGTTAATTATTTGATAGAGTGAATGTTGGTCAGTATCAATCACTTCTCAAAGTTGGGAAAATCATTCAAAAGGTCCTAATTCTATTGTATGATTGTTAATTCACTTCTAAACTTTTTGATTTGACAAATTTAGTCATGAATTTTTAACGATTTGCCGATATTGTCCTTCTAGCCAAAATCAATCAGAAATTACTAACTTAGTCGTCAGCTATTTTGCGTGATATGATTAATATTGAGATGAATAATTTTTACAATTTTTATTGAAGTTTTTTTGTTATTTTGTTGTTATTTTGTTGTTTTTCTTCTTTCTTTTGCCTGCCGGTCCTTTTGAGAAGTTAATGGTGAATAAAAGATATAAAAGTAAAAAAAAAAAAAGATTTAAAAAATTCATAAAAGTTCAAAATTTTAAATTTTTTTTTTTTTATAGAAAATGTCTTCGTCAAGCATCGGTTGTGCCACATTTGATGGCTAGTAGTAACGTCAACAATTTCTAACCAATTTTGGTTGAAAGGACTATATCGGCAAATTATCAAAAAGTTTGGGATTGAATTGGTTAAATTGGTCTAATTGAAAAGTTTATGATTAAATTAACAACTATACAATAGGTATATGAATTTTTAGGACAATCATCTCTCTCAAAATTCATCGAAATTGTCTTATTTTTTGTTCTTGATTCACATCGGTAAGGTTTGATTGAGAACAAAAAAATTATTTATCACGTGACATTTGTGTGTTGGATGTCAACTTGTCTTCCTCAGGAGACAAAAAATAAATACAAAAAGATATATTTTTGTAATAGGTGTGATGATGTAATGATAAGCGGTCTTATTTTATATACTAGCAAGTTGCCGTAGTTTTTTTAGCTATATTTTTGTAGTATTTTATAAATCTTGGTTGGTGATCTATTTTGCATTTTTTGACACGTCAACATCGGATACATCGAACGTCGGTCGATATTATCTTGATCGCTGCACAAGTTCATCGAAATTTTCTTATTTTTCCTTCGCAATTCATCTAGACAAGGTTGGATTATGAATAATTACTTATTTACTAAGTGAGTGTTTGGGAGTTGGAAGTCAACTAGCCTTCCTCGGGAGACTTTTCTATGAGCAATGCCCTTTATTATCTCTGGTGCGCGGGGAGTCTCTTTTCTCAATACAAAAACATAAATGAAAAAACAAAAATTCTTATAAAAGGTGCACATGCGTCTAGGTCAGCATCGGAACCGGATCGAACCACTTGATTCTGGGCAGTTCCAAGTTTCTAAAATTTGGAATCGGTGATTATCGATTCGTTTCCTGCTTTAAATTTAATCATATGTCATCACATCTTTAACTTCTTTCCACTAAGATTTTCATTGATTAAAGATCCAAAACAATAAAGAACGAGAGTTTAGATTATGTAACAACACTTGTAGTCTCGTGAGAAATAGGGAAAAAAAAGATATCACCACTGTTTTTGGACCCACCTAGGAATTGGGATCGGACAGGTTTTTGGACTAAGTGGATCGGTTTTCAATTTCACAAATTAGACCGTTCCTAGTTCTGAATGGGAATTGACCCATCGTGGAATTAGTTACCCCTACATGCATCACACAGGTCTAAGACTATATTTTTAGCATAATTCTAATGGTGCATGTTGATCTATTTTGCACGTATTGATACGCCATGTTAATTTTTGGATATACTGAATGTTGATCCGTGCAATTGCTTCATAAGATTCTTCGAAATTGCTATTTTTCTTTCAATGAAACAAAAACATACCTAAACAGTAAACATGCATTCGGTCATGCTGGTAAGGGTAGCGTGGGTTCAGGGGTGCTTCATCCTTGTATTATTTTTCTTTGTCAATGTGGCCTTCAATATTTTTTCGTCATATTAGGGCGCACATGACAACCATTCTTTCAAAAATAGTTTAGAAGAGAAATATATTTTTCTATTTCTATTTCTAGAAGAGTTTCTAAGCAAAAATAACCATTTGATAACGACACAAAATTTCTACTCTAAAAATAGAAATTCGTTTGATAATAACACAAAATTTCTTCCTTTCGGACGGCGCGACAACCGATGACTTTTAATATAAAAAATAAAAATAAAAATGATTTAGTAACAAAAAAAAAATCATAATAAAATAAAATAAAATAAATCATAATAAAATAAAATAAAAATATCCTTTTAAAAATAAATTTAAAAATTTATTTATTTATTTTATTTATTCTATTTTATTTTATTTTACGAATAAATTTATTTTAAAATGAATAAAAATTAAAAAAAGTAAATTTATTTGACAAAACACTCAAGGCAAATAAAAATAAATTTATTTTTATTTATCATAAATAAATTATTTTTAATAAACTAAAAATAAAATGATAAATAAAAATAAATTATTATTTTTAATAAATTTATTTTAATTTTTAAATGAATAAGATGAATATATTTATTTTTATTTTTAATAAATGAGGAGAGGCGGAGGAGGAGGAGGAGGTCGAGACGTAGAAGAGATGATGGAGGACTCACCGAAATTAGGGTTTAGTGGGAGAAATTATTTCTGATTTCTCTTCTAGAAATTAGAAATAGAAAATTTCTACTTTTGATTTCTCTTCCAAATCAATTTATGGAATATAAATCTATTCCAGAAATAGAAAACTAAGTAGGTTTATCAAACATATTTCTATTCCGGAAACTGGTTTGGAATAGAAAAATTATCATGCGCCCCCTTAATCCTTCCGTTGAAATTTCGAACGAAGGAAGCAGAGTATGGCGAACCACGAGGTCTCATTTCTGTTGTTGCCGTGTGGAGCTACAATGTGGGTTTTTGATTTTCATGGAGGGATGACAATCGGGTATTTAGGGATTTCAATTTGTTTTTCTTATCGTTGATGTTGATGATGCACCCACAGTTGTTCTTCTCGTGTTGGTTTTTTTGGGAGGACATTAGAAGTGCAAAAAATTGTGTACGGCTCTCACTTCAATGTTAAAAGTTTTTCTGGCTCATTTGAGTATCAAATCAAAGAAAAAATGATCACTTAATTGCCTCCAATGAGAAATTTTAGCCAAATTGATTAATTTTTTTATATTTTATCTAACTTGGTATATTTTTTTAGAAATTCTAATCCACGTGGATGTTCAAAACGACGTTGCACAATCCTATATGGCTTGGTCAAGCAAAATGATGTAGCATTACCTCTAGGCAAAATCACATCTCACGGGAGGATCCAAATAGTGCCAGGTCACCATTGTTCTGGGCTATGAACACCTTCTTGTTGTTCACTCACCGTCACTTGTCATCGCTCATCCTCGCTCATGTGCCTTCTCTATAACTCTCACTCATTTTGTGATATCCCAAAAGTTGGCTCTATTTCGAAATATATGAAGTGGTTATTTCATCGATGCACTTATGGTTATTTTACTTTCAATTGATCACTCATGAGTTAACTAATATATTGGGTGATGCTGTAAATGGTTAAAACATGAAAGATTAAAGAATTCAATCAGGGATTGACCATTTAACCATAAGGATCGATAATAGTCAATACTACACTGTTATAATTTAATTAGTGAACAGATATAAGTCAATTCGACAGAAGTATGTAGTTGGTTTGCGGGTAATTCCATATGATTACAAAATTCGTGTCGAACAACGATAAATCAAATTTTCTATTGATCTTATATTCAATATATGTAATTGAACCCTCGCGATTACATGACAACTGAAGGTCGTTTGCGTTTGAAGAGGCACAAATGTTGATTGAAAATTTTTGACCACTAGTCAACCGCACGAGAACCTTTAAAAGCCACCCGATATATTAAGTTGTACTAAAGTCACGTTTGATCGATTTTTAATCACAAAATTTAATTCAATTTCAAGTATCGAACTTTTGAGGGTTTCGAGATTAAATTATTGGACGTCACCTTATTGTTCGTTGAATTATCGGCATGTTCGAAATTTTCGAAAAATGAATTATCGGATGAAAAATTGGAGACCGGAAAAAGAGAAATTCGAATCTAGTGGCAAAATGGTGAATTATGGGCCATAATTTTGGCTTTAAAGATAAAAGGAAAAGAAAAAGAAATTGTGGGATATGATACTAGGCTAGAAGGGTTTTTAGGGAAGTATGTGTGAGAAATGATAGGATTTTAGAAGAAATTTTGGGGAAAATCATTCTCTTATTTTTTTTTTCTCTCTCTCCTCCCCTATCTGTTTTCTCTCTCCCGTGCGTCCACCCTTCCTTTCCCTGCTGCAGCCCCGTCCCTTTTTCCTCTCTCTCTCTCTCTCTCTCTCGCTTCTCTCCCTCACTTCTGCCGCAGCACTTCCCTCCATTTTCCTCACCCCATCTTCTTCTTCTCCCCATTTCTTTCCCCCATTTTTGTTTCCCCCCTTTTCTTTTTTCTACTACCCGACCACGCCCCTTCCACCACCATCATCCATGCCACTTCACCACCACCCAACATATCATCCCACCACCCTCATCGTTCACCATCTCCACCGCCGAGCTTCTGAGTTGTCACCACTCGAGCCACTCGTCCATCAAGCCGCTTGCATCATCGTCGCCGTCCTTGAGCCACCCCCGCCATCGCAAGCTGAGCCACCACTATGGCTATCACCCAAGCCGAGCCCCCCTTGGCCATGAGCCCAACTTTGCTGAACCACTGCTGTCGAGTTTCTGCTTGAGTTGTGAGACTAGTGTTCTCAACACTGTCACGCCGCCATCGCCTTGAGCTTGCCGTTGCCGGAAACCCGTGAGTTAGCTTCCTAATCATGGATTATGATATTAATTACGTTTAGGGGATATATTAGTTTAAGGATAATCACGTTTAATTTTAATTTAGCCTTAATTGCGATTAATGACAGTTTAGATTAAATTTAAGTACAATTAGTTTAAGTAAGTGCGATTATATTAATTAATTGTGGTTAGATTAATTAATTGAGTTTATTTTAATTAAATGTGATTATTTTAATTGATGGTGATTAGTTTTTAATTAATTATAGTTAGGTTAATTAATTGATTTTAGCCTAATTAATTGCAATTACCTTAATCAATCGTGCTTAGCCTAATTAATTGTGATGAGCTTAATTAATCATGATTAGTGTAATTAATGATGGATTGTCCATTAGGTAGAATTTTATCTCATTTTCTAGATGAGATTGTGCTTAATTTTGATCGTTTGAGCATTATAATGCTATGTTATTGATTGCCCAATTATAGATTTGATTTATTATATTAAAAAAAAAGGGTTTATGGGCAAGAAAATAGATAATTTTGAGGTGCCGGGTTTGGATGCCAAATTTTACATGCTAAATAAAACAATAGGGTTTTAAAAAGAAAGTCTGCAAAGTTTGACGGGTTGGTTTCAAACATATGACCACGTATGAATATTTTACCGAAATTTATAAATGTGAAAAATTGTCAAAGTTAATTATTTGAAAACGAACTTTTTTGTTCTAGGCTAATTAATAGCAATAAGAATTGGTTTGATTGTTAGTATGCTTGAGTGGTTATTTAGTCGAACCTGTCACCTAACGGGAGTTTGGGGGCGATGCTCGATTTTTATCGGATGTCCGGCAGGGGTTCGCATGCTGAGTTGTAGTTGAGGTGAGACCAATACTCCTTTATGGAATGCCATCTAGGCGGGGGTTTGAGATGATGTCGTGCCCGATAGGGCGGGACGATGCCTAGTCATGCTGGAAGACTACTGACTCTTGTGTTGGCCGTGGTCCGAGGGGTCGTAATAATTGGAACACATGTGCTGGCAATGCGCTTGGAATGTTTTCAATGTGTTATGATTATTATTTATGTGCGTTATAATAATATTGCCATGTGAGATGTACTAATATGTGGGGGCGTGCCAAGGCGAGGTAAGATTGTATGTTGTTGTGTGCTTAAGTTGCCTCCGAGGCGAATTAGCAAATCAAAAAAGTCATAAACCTATTGTATTTATATCAAATCAATTTTAAATATTTCAATTTGGCCAATTTAATTTTAAATATTTTAACAATTTGTGAATTTAGCCCTTCTAGGCAATTTGGGCCTGAAGCGATGCTAAATGTCCTACTTGTGGTACAACTGGTGCTTGCATAGACAATTTTTTAAAATTCTTTTGAATTTCATTTCATTTTATTTTATTTTCTAACCTTGGGCCGGTTAGGTCACCGATAGACCCTTGTTTGGTTTGGGCAAGGGTGTCGCTGCCCTTGCCGGCCTGGAGTTAGAAAAAGAAGAAGAAAAGAAATAAGAAGAAAAAAATAAAATAAAACCCTTTCTTAAAATATTTTGACCGAGACCTGATTTTTTTTTTTTTTTTTGAGTCAAAGATCAAGACGTGATGTTAACTTACGTAATCATGATAACTCGTCAGCAGTTTTGTTAGGTAACTTAGTGATAATATAAAGAGATTGGAATCTAAATATTGAACATCATAAAAATGCCAAATTAATTCTCAAAATTTCCCTTCTCAAAAGTGGAAAATACTATCCTCCTCGAAATAAGCAAATCAGCTTATGTTTCTACTTCTTTGCTATTGTATCATCATCAGTATCCTCCTCCTCCTCCTCAGCATCGAAGTATAGGCAGAGGCAATTTAATCAACGTCCTTTTTTTCAACTAACATTGTGACTTATGTCGACTCTAATCTATTTGTACTTAAATTGAATAAAAATCAGGAATTTTTTATATTTTATTTTTCTATTGGGACGGAACCCACTTGGATGAGTAAATTGCAGATACCATAAAAGATTACTAAACCCCAATATCAAGAGAATGACACGAGCCAAGCCAGCCCCTAAAAGATAACCCAATGAAAAAGAAGAATAAAGAAGTAGGCATTTTCTAGCTAATAATATCATGTGAATGTAGGGGTGAGCATTGGTTTAGAATTAACCTTGGATTGGCCTAACTCAGCTAGTTTTGGTCCGGTTCCTAAGGGCACTAGGTTGGTCCACAGCCTTGGGACCCCTAGATTCTATATTGTGTAAGTTGGTTCTTGATCCTAGGAGTTTAGAGTTAGTCCAACCCGGACCAACCTTGTACATATAATATATTATAAACTTTTATCTACTCTAAGCCCTAGCGCCTCTTCCATGTTCTCTTTGCAGTTCGGTTTGCTGTGTAAATTAAAAAGTAGAAACAAACCCAGCTCTTATTCAACCAAAAAAGAAACCTTCTTCACTCACTTCACCTCGTGGCCAACCTCTCTTTGCTCGCCTCTATTCCCTTGCATTGCTTATTCGTTTTTATGGTTTGTTTCCTTTAGTAAGTATAAATTTATGCTATTATTTCATCTTATATTTATGTTTGAATATGTATTTGCATCATAGTTTGGTTGCTCAATGTTGCATTGTTAATGTATATGTAATTTAAAATAGTGTGTTTGTTCTTTTAAGAAAAAACAAAAAATGAAACAAAAAATAATCGGTTGGTCTCGTGTTGACCCTAGAGTTGGACCGAACCCATAGGGTTGGTCTAGTCCTTAGTCTCTAGCTTAACAGGGTCAATTCTCGATCCCAAAAATAAGAGATTGCCATTGTGTAGGTTGATTCCTAGATTAAGTATTGAACTGGCTCAACTTGGACCATGCTTACCGCTATGTGAATGTCTAGAGAAAAGTCAATGCTGCTTGCGGTGGCCAAAAGTTTGGATTTAATCGGTTTATGAGACTTGTAGAGTGTTTATGGGTTCTACACTCATGCCCGTGTTTTATCTGAAGTTGTTGCCGTATTGACCTACATAGCCATGTAGATAAAGCGAACTTTAAGAGATATTAACTTGAAAAGATGGTGACATTTCTACCTAGATATATTTTATTTTGTCATTACACTCGTGTGGTCATGGATGATTTTTTGCATACCGGATATTTACGAATCTAATCAAAGGCATTTGATTCACGTTGGGATCACATCGAAGTCAAGTCTGTTTGTGTCGAGTTTGAGCATGGAACAAAACCTCGAGCTTGAAAATAAAGCTTGTTGAAGCTCGAGGTGAATCTCTAGTCTCGAGGTTTCTTGTCAAGTCAAATTTGGAAGTTCTCCAAAAACTTGGATCAAGTCCTAGACAAAGTGCACGGATGAAGTCACTTACTGATGTTTCAATCATGTCTTCTCACCCTCACAGAGGTAATTGACAACTCAAAACTGCTGTTTACGTACTATGAGGTTAAGAGCACAGTAAAAGATAGGAGATCGACTCGTTATGCCGAACGCTTAAGAAAAGCATGCAGCAAAGAGAGAGAGAGAGGGAGGGAGAGAAGGTCGATCTTGTTCATCTCTTCTCAACAAATCCTACCAAAGATCATTTATTCCCAGACCGACAGCGGTTGAAGCTAAGCACGACGAGATTTACGTATGGATGTGTAGCTTGACTAAACCAAACTGAGAATCTTATTATTGTCTGACAACATTTAAAAGGGTCTATTCTATGACTATTCTGGGCATGCTGCTGCCGCTGCCTGCATCATGTTGCTCGAGTCTGCAGAAACATTTGTTGCCTGATTGCTTGCAGCACCCGCCAGGGCTCATCTTCCCTGGAGTAATTTCGATTGCTACAGCCTCAACACAGCATTTTGCTCCAACTAAGTTGCAGTGCTCGATAATTTCTTCATCTTTGAAATTACCGGGTACACTTTGAGCTACAGATTCAGTATTACCAGCATCCGGTGCATTGCTGAACAACCGCGATGCGTCACTTCGTAAATTCAGCTTCCTTTCATCCTCGTGAATTTCCGAACTTTGAGGACAGCAGCCAGAAGCACAATGTGACCTTCCCTCTATGTGTTTGACAGGTAAATAGTTGGATGACTCGCACTTACTTACTGATTTAACAGATCTAACTGATGGGCAGCCGCAACTTGAGCCATAGTGGTTTTTTGGTTGGTCTGTAATAGACTCAATCTCTCCAAATGTAGACAGGTTTACTGGAGGCTGCGTGGTTGGCTTGCAAGTAGGTCCTTCAAGGTTCATTGACATATCTTCTTTCTGTGGGGTAAATTTCGATTCAGAACAAGCATCACCGAGTGCGTTCAATGACAACGTTGCATCTTGATTTGCCACGGCAGAGCAGCAGCCGCTGCAATGTTCATTATCATTGTTCATACTTTGCACTGCGCAACCAACTTTATTCTTTTCGCGTGAGTTTGGCGAGAAGAGACCATTCATGGATCTTAAGAACTTCTTTTCTTGGTTTGGGGTTGCGTTTAGACGATGCATGCTGTTGAGAATCACGATCAAACATGTGCCCACGTCTGTGAGAACTGCGGCCCAAACCAAAGGGTACCCAGCAAAGGCCAATCCCAGGACTGCGCACTTCAGAGATATAGATATAAGGATGTTCTCGACGAGCTTCCTGAAGGTCCACCTGGCGAGTTTAATAGCTTCTGGGATCTTTCGAATGTCATTTGGCATGAGAATCACATCGGCCGTCTCCATTGCCAGGGCTGAACCAGAAATCCCCATCGAGATGCCTACGTCAGCCGTGGCTAATGCAGGAGCATCATTTATTCCGTCACCAATCATTGCAGTTGGTCCATCTTTCTTGAAGTCTTCTATTATTCTTACCTTGTTTTCGGGCAAGAGTTCTGCACATACAATGTCTAGAGCATTGTTGAGCTGCAAACAGATTTTTTGTTTTTTCAGTACACTCTGCATAGTAGTGGCACAGTAGTATATGGTATATATCCACGGAAGAAATGTAAACCAAGATACATTTGGACAAGCTGGATAGGAGGCGGTTTTGCAGGTAGAAAGTTAAGGAACCTCAGTCGGTTCATGCTATGATGAATCTTCAATTTCTTTGTTAGGATTCAATTTCTATTATTAGCACTCCATTTTCTTTAGGAGAAAAAAATGAAGAGAAACAGTCGAACTTGCCAAGTTTTGGTCTTTCTTTGCAAATTGTGTTCCAAGTTCTTTTAGACCTAAAAGTTCCATTGGAGCTCAAGTCTGTAATTGTTCTCAATCGATAAAATACCAGTCATGGATTAAGGTTGAGGTTGTGTGGAAGATCATTCCCATAATTCAGTGCTAATGTAATAAGACGAGGATGATAGAAGCGCACTTGATTCTGTGTGGACCTGGCTGCAGCTTGGCTATCACCTGTGAGCATGGCGGTCTTGATGCCTAGTGATTTAACATCATTAATGGCCTCCATCGACCCAGTTCTACAAGCATCAGAGAGACTGAACTTTCCCACCGGGCTTTGTCCAATGTATATGAATCCATTTGTGTCTGTTTCAATGCCGCTTGCTGTGGCACACTCCGGTAAATCGAAGTAGAGATTAATCAGAAACAGGAAAGAAATATAAGGAAAGAAAATATTACTGTTGAAAACCTATTTGCTCGAGATAGTTAGAGAAACTGACCTGTTTCACAGCCAGCCCTTAGACCGATTCTCCGGTTCCCAATATAGATGCTTTTACCGTTGATTTGACCATAAATTCCTTCCCCAGGAAAATTTTGAAAATACTGTACCTTTTCAGGCATTGGCTCAATAGAGAAAGAATTGGCATAATCAATTATTGCAGCTGACATTGGATGGCTTGATTTACTCTCGATGCTCGATACCCTTCACATAGCAAGATTTGCTTTCAGGTCTTTCAGTGCAACTCTAGAAATTTTCAACTCCAATCTCAAACATGAGCCGTAGATTGAAACAGAATTTTCGACAGTTCTTGATTAAGTTGGATAAGGGATGAATGAGTCAGATTACCAGTAGAGCAAAGCGTTAAGGTCAATGTTATTGCAATCTGATTGGAAGTTGGTCACCACAAACTCTCCTCTTGTCACTGTCCCTGTTTTGTCAAAAGCCACGGTTTTAACCTTTGCCAGAATTTCAAGAAACCCACCTCCTTTAAACAAAAGCCCATCTTTTGCAGCCCTTGAAAGTGCGCAGAAGAATGTGATGGGTGTAGATAGGATGAGTGCACAAGGACATGAGCCGATCAGAACAACTATTGCCAAGTGAAACCAGTGGTGTTCATTCTTAAGCTTCAGTGCGGCAGGAACCGCAGCAATACAAGCAGACACCAAAGCAATTCCTACAAAGAAATGATAGTGGTTAAGCTCATGAAACGCTTTAAAGATGGATACTATGTTGTTGTCAATCGATGAGACTGTCTGTGCTCGAATATTATGTCGAAATCTGAAAAGTACTCGGCTACTACAGATTTTTACCAACTCAGTCATCTTGAAAGAGAAAGCAATGAAATGTCTAAACCCTTGCAACAAAAATACCATGCATCAATTTTCAGGTTATTCAATTGAAAAAAATCCGTACTCTGGAATATTGCTAAGCAGTTCGCTTCTAAATTAGCATCTGGGATGATATTTTCGAATAAAAACGTGGGATATATTTATAAAACACATTTGGGTGTTGTGCATTTTGTTGGGAAAGGAAATCGGGTAACTTGCTTGCCTGGAATATAGTATTTCGCACATTTGTCTATGAGGCCTTGCGTATGAGTCTTTTCCTTATGAGCCTCCTCGACTAGTGTAGCCATTCGGGCCACCACGGAATCTGTGGCCAAAGCCGTGGTTCTTACACTAATATAGCCTGCAAAAAAAAAAAAAAAAATCGTGATCCAATGGAAGGAAGACTCAATAATCAGAACATGTTTTGCCACCGGAAAAGGTAAAAAAAGAGGTGCCATGTATAACACTAACCATTTAAATTGATAGAGCCTGCCCAAACTGTGGAATCGATACTCTTGGCAACAGGATATGATTCCCCCGTCAACATTTTCTCATCCACGTCGCATTTCCCATCAACAACAATTCCATCAATTGGTACGGCTTCACCAACCTTTACTGAAAGTATTGTGCCCATTTTCACATCGTTGACATCAACGGACTCTCCAGTCTCGGCTATAACAGCTTTTTCTGGAGTCATGCTTGCCAATGATGACATGGTTGCCATAGCCTTGCCATAGAAAAGAAATCACACCACAGGCCAAGATATATCTAATCATACAGAATTGTGTATCTTTCTCGATAGTATGATTTTAAGAGGGAAATATTCTGTCGTGAAAGTATGGAATGGTGCTTTTCCAGGCTATCTTTTGGGTCTGATCTTGTATAATCTCCAAGCACATGGTGTATGATTTTTCCTTTCAAGTTTCATTAGGTTATGGGGAAACATAGAACATCTTAACCTGTCTTCAGACCAAATGTACTGATTTAAATGATTTAAGTCCAAAGTTCTATTAAACTGTGTCCCCAAGTTCTTTTTCTATTTGTTTGGATAAGTAACTAACTAGCCAAATTACCGCAGACCTTCTGAATGTGATGCAAATGCATGGATTTAGAGGATGTTGGCTATATATATCAATCCTTAAATTTGTCGAAGTCTAGTATTCTCAATAGCCTCCCAGGGAAAGGATAGATAAAGATCAATGTATGCCTAGGTTTAGCAGGACAAAAAAATTGGAGGGAAAAACATTCATTTTTTCTTATTTTGTTTGTAAACAGAGAATTGAATGTCAAACCTTGTGACTAGCCCTCAATTCGAGCCACTGAGCAATGGAAAACAGGAAGACTATGGAAGCAGCTTCCCAGTAATCTTGCAAGGCGAGTGTTCCTATCACTGCAAATTCAGTATTGCAACAAGATTAGATGACTTTAATCTATTTCGCGGGATGATCTACTTATCCCATATACACAGATGTCAGATCAATGACAAAATCATTGAGTGAGGAACGAGTCCTGCCCTTTCTCGTTATTACTTCATCTACTGTCCAAAGCCTTATCTTTTTTGTGTATTGTGTAGGTGATATCCGAGTCTAACTTTCCGATACAAGGCTACAGTCTAGTCCCCTCTTTGGTCAAAAGCAAGCCATCTATGAATTGGATTGGGAATTCATGAGGAGTGACGTGCTCATGCCCTAATTCTAAGAAAAAAACTCAGTTCATAACTTACGTGAAGTAGATATGTCACTAGGAGTGTGACTAATGTATATAGCTGTGTATAAACATGCTGACCCATCAATTTATCTTGTTCATTTCACTTTGCAATGGTTAAAGCCCATGTCTAGACAGCGCAAATACTTGGTTGGTTTGGTGATATCATGTCCTCAGCTCATGTTATAAGATACATCCGATCCATCGCTTACTTTGGCCCTTTACAATGATCATCATCCCGTACAAAACACGACCATGAGTAAAAGAACCACATGAACTCACATCCCATCTAGCAAAGAACAGTTGATCATTTGGAAAAGATTATTACCTGAAATCAGAATGAGAACGTAGATATTTAGAGTGAGATGCTTGATGGAGGCGTAGCTCCTCCACGCAATCGACGGAAGGCCAATTACAACAGCAGCCAGAGCCAGCCATTTAAGTGGCTGATAAACGTACTGAAGAAATGACAAACCGAACAACAACCCGCAAACAATCAGTGCCGGCGATGGCCATTTCGTCGCCGAATCAATCTTGCCCCGATGTTTAATGCTAGCTTCCAACCTCGCTTTATTTAGTGCCTCAACTGCAATATTAAGTACATAGAACCATCAATACATACGCCTAAACTGAAATTCTAGGACAAAGTAGGACTTAGCCAAAGCAGCTGCCATCGATCATATTCATACCGAGCGTGGACTGAGAAACGATTAGAGGGTCATGGAGGACGATGACCGTTTTTGTCGGGATGATGATCGAGATGTCGTTGATCCCATCGAGCTGCCTCAGGATCTTCTCGACCAACGCAACTTCTGTGGCACAGCAAAGGCCCAACACTTCCAAGTACGTTTTCTCTGTATTGGATGACATTTCTCTCTCTCTCTCTCTCTCGTTCTGGGCAAGAAAGATGGAGCAAAGCGTTCGGCATGTAGATGGGTGACCTATATATGATCTTTTGGGTTTCGGCTGGGGAAGGTATCATCTTCTTGAGCTTTAAAATATTTAGGTTTGACAATGAATAACTAAGAATTTGTCAAGTGAGATTTGGTGCGTTGGAATCCTATGAGCCTTCCTCAGGAGTCTGTCACACGAGCAATGCACTAATCAAGTTGTGATCCCTTGTTCTCGGGGTGTCTTCTTCTTAACACAAATACAAATGAAAAAAGAAGAAGAAGAAAAAAGATTGATGTATTGGGTGACATTACTCACTCTCTCTCTCTCTCTCTCTCTCTCTCTCTCATACTTACTCAAATTTTATTGGCAAAGGTTGGATTATGACCAATTAATTATTTATTGCACGAGATTTGGTTTACTCAAATTTTATTGGCAAAGGTTGGATTATGACCAATAAATTATTATTGCATGAGATTTGGTGTGTTGGAAGTCAACGAGATTTCCTCAGGAGAATATTACTTGAGAAATGTGCTTGTTAAGGTGTTGGGTCTGATTCTTAGTACAGCCACAAATGAGAAAAAAAAATGCTGTAAAATGTGTGGTGATGTAATGATAAGTGGTCATTATAATATACTGGTAAGATGTGGTTTAAAACTATAGTTTCAGTGTTACTCCAAATCTTGCTTGATGATCTATTTTTCATTTATTGATATGTCAAATTAATTATTCGATATAGTGAATGTTGGTCAGTATTGGTCACTTTCAAAAATAATAAAATTATGCAATAAGTCCTAATTCTATTGTACAACGGTCAATTTAGTTATAAACTTTTCAATTTGGCCAATTTTGTCCTGAATGTTTTAATGATTTGCGATGTAGTCCTTCAAATCAAAATTGGTCAGAAACCACTGACTTGGTTGCTAGCTGTTTTACGTTGTATGACCAACGCTGACATAAACAATTTTTACAATTTTTATTGAAGTTTTCTGTTCATTTTTATTATTTTTTATTCTTTTTTTCACCGTTCACTTCCCAAAAGAGCCGATGGGGAAGGCTAGAGCCTTAGCAATGGTAGATAACCATCGGTGATGCCCCAATGGCTCACCGTTGGTTCTTTCGGGAAGTGAATGGTGAAGAAAAGAAAAGAAAAGCAATTATAAAACTTTACAAATTTTTTAAAAAAACGTCTAGGTCAGCATCGATTGTGCCACGTAGGATGGTTAGTGGGTACATCATCAATTTATAACCAATTTCGGTTGAAAGGACTATATCGGTAAATCATCAAAAAATTTAGGATTAAATTAGTCAAATTGAAAAGTTTAGGATGGAATCGGCTGTTGTACAATAGGTTTAGCATTTTTTGGAAAAATTATTTCTCTCAAAATTCATAGAGATTGTCTTATCTTTTGGTTATCAATTCACATCGGCAAGGTTTAATCATCAACAAAAAAATTATTTATTACATTAGATTTGGTGCGTTGGAAGTCAACTTGTCTTCCTCAGGAGAATATTGCATGAGATATGCACTTGAAATCCTTGTGCTCAGGGCGTATCTATATCCTAATACAAATATATATGTAAGAAAGAGAATAATGTTGTAAAAGGTGTGGTGATGTAATGATAAGGGGTCTAATTTTATATACTAGCAAAGATGCTGTAGTATGAAACTATATTTTTGGCAGTATTCTCTGAATCTTGGTTGATGATCTATTTTGCATTTATTGACACGTCAAGTTAATATTGGATAAATCCAACGTTGGTCAGTATCATATTGATCACAAATTCATCGAAATCATCTTATTTTTTCTTCGCAATTCATCTTGGCAAGGTTGGATTATGAATAATTACTTATTTACTCCGTGAAAGTTGGGGCATTGGAATTCAGTGAGCCTTCCTCGGGAGACTATTACATGAGCAATGCACTTGTTATTTCTGGTTCTCGGTGGTGCTCATGAGTCTAGGGGTGAGCAAATGGAATTGGGCCAAACCGTCTAGTTAAAGGCGATTCTCAATTCCTAAAATTTGGAATGGGTAATTATTGGTTCATTTCCCAATTCCAGGTAGGGGTGATCGATTCCCAAGCGATCCAGTGGAACTAGAGGACACTGAGCTTGTCAACCAAGTCGAGAGTTTAGTTTGTTGGTGTCACACCCCTACCCCACCTCTGGTAAGAGAGCGTGACCCGACGGGTCAGCATTGACATCCCAGGTACGTCGATCGTTCCAAAAATATTTTATCTATGATTAAGCACATGCGGAAGTGAATTAAAAACAATCCCCGTACACAAACAAATAGGAAGTCGGGCAACATGTATACAAGTTAAGCAAATAGAAGCAACACATATTCTTACATATATACACGTATCAAAAGTTGTTATCATTACATGTCTATCTTAGTCCTGGGCTACTTATCTTCATTACTAGACATCGGCGATTAAAAGGCTGGGGTAGCCTAGCTCCTCAAAAAATGGCCCCCATCCTAGGCCCTTTCTTCTATGATGCGCTCGTAGGATCTAGCAGAAGGATGAGGTCTCAGATGGGACCTAAAACGTCCCCATAAAAAATGAGGTACCAAGCCTCGTACACATGGGCAACCAATGTGTCTACCCCTTCTTGGACCTATATAGTAGGAGTATGCTTCCGGTAAGTGACGTCCTTTTCTAAGTTTTCTAAGTCCATCACAGTAGTAACCGTATCAATTGGAAGACTAGGATAGACGGGCGGTAGAATTGATTCACCCATTCCACACCTGAAATGGTAAAAACAATAAAAGTGAGTTGATGACTCAGTAAGTAGAAATCCCTAATTCTCTTATAGGAGGATGTCTTGCCATTGATCCTCTGATATAAAATTATCACCCACTCGTCGATGGCAAATCAATAGCAAGGTTCATGCCTTGCCTTGCTTATGCATATGAAGGGCTCTCAATCGGCTATGTGCTTTCATGCATCAAAGACAAAGAGTTAGTGCATAAAAATAGGCACTCCAAAGATCCATGGCTTATGATCATTCCAATCACTAAGAGGGATGCGTGTATCATATAAAATTCATTCAAGTACTAAGTGACCTGACACAAACATATGCTCAAATTGATGCAATGACTCAACAATACATATCAAACAAACCCAACTTTTGCAGGCCTCAATTCCAGATCTTGGTGCAAGCATCGGTGGAAAGAACGGCTGATTACCGAGTTGTTTGAAGCAAGAATTGCAAGAGAGACTTTAGCTATCCCAATTAGATCTTAGGAGGAGAAAGACAGTGTGGATTGGATATGCACATCTTTAGGCAATTATTTAGTGAAAAGTGCATATCACTTTATCACAATAACAAAAGAAAATTTGCAAGCAAAACAGCCGTCTACATCATATGAAACACCCAAACAGCTATGGCAACTGGTGTGGAACATGCATACTAGCCCAAAAATCAAACTTTTCGCATGAAATGTACGTTAGAACGCACTATCAATCGGAGAATCTGTTCAAGTAGAAAATTATACCTGAACCAATTTGCCCTATATGTTGGAGATGTCTAGAAACGATTGAACATATCTTCTTATTATGCAACTGGACTCGAGAGGTCTGGAAAAATCCAATTTTGAAAATTAGAGTCTAAAAATAAAAGGATTACGACGTGTAGAGGAATGGTAGAGAGCAAATCCAAAAGGAAACTCATCATCTGTGGATATGATGGCAGGGGTACTCTGGAACTTATGGAAGACATGTAATAACTTCATCTTTCAACACCTAGAAATAACGGATCCAAAAACCAGATCATCCCCTCACCTCAAATCTGGAAACCACCGAGCAAAGAGGAGTTGAAAATCAATGTCGATGGGTCATTCATGGATGGCAATACCACAAGAAGTGTTGCCGCAGTATGTCGGGACGAAGCAAGAAGACTGATTGCTAGTTTTGCCAAGGAGATTCGAGCTACTTCAGCAAAGTAGACCGAAACCTAGGATTGATGAGTTCCCGGTCTGATCTGGTTTCAAGGTGGAATCGGGAACTGGATCGGGAGGACCGGTTTCCAAATTTTGGTATCAGGAACCAGATTGACCGTGTAACGACCTCAACCCCATCTCCAAGGTCGCGAGCGACAAGGATTATTTTCGTGACGTCCCAGGCTCGTTGCCATCCCGATTCTTTTTATCTTGTTATCATGCACATGCGAAAATGTGAATAAAAAAACTCCCTGGACAAACAACAGCTGGGAGATTGAGACATACATCACACAGAACACACTAATTAATATTATAATAAGACTTTTACAAGCCCTTTCTCTATGGGTCCTCTTATCTTTTTATATCACAGTACAAGTTTTCCATATAAGCCAAGAGAAATCCTATCTCCTCTAGCGTGACTATAGCTCCCAAAACTGACGTGAGATTTCTATGCCTACAAGACTGAAAGATGAGGGGTGAGTTTTGGGGAAACTCAGCAATTGAAATTCCTAATTCTCTACTAGGAAAGCATTTCATCATCAAAACCTAACAAGTACAACACTCGCAAATAGTGTCGATGGCAAATCAATCGCAAGTCTATTGCCACCTCTCAACTATCTGTATGTGATCCACTTTTCAACTTACCAAATAAGTAATTTCACCAAACAAGCTTATCAGTGACTTATAGTAACATGTTCAATAAGTTTATTAACCATATCAACGATTCTTCTCATACTTTGAAGGGCTTCCAACCGTAGGCTAGGCATTTGACCTTAGGCCAGACATCTTATACTCTTAGGGGCTTCCTGGCTCAACTAGGGCATCTGGCCATCAAGCTAGGCATCCCATACTCTTAAGGGCTTCCCATACTTTTAGGCACTTCCTAGCTTAACCAGGGCATCTCGTTCAATGAATGAGGCATCATCGCCAATGCCATGAGACGATGGACACTTTTTCCTCTTAAGTGCACACACACAAGTGCATCACACAAGTCAGTTCTTATCTTTTCCCTTAACCAACACATGCATGGCCCAAAGGCGTTCTCATTCATTCGTGTGTGTCATGAGTTTCTTATACTTCACTAGCAAATATGTCGAGAATACTCTTTGGTCATAACTTGAATCAATCATTTAACGTTAATCCCCGTACCAAACAAGGCTTGGAAACGATATACCTCAATACCAATCCAAGACCTTGAGGTTTGGGTGTCACGCCTTGAATCTCGAGCGCATGCTCATCCCTCTCTGGTCGATAAAATTTTACGACTTCCCAAGACGAGTCGCCGACCCTTTCCATTTTACTACACATGCGGAAGCGAAAAGAAATCCCCTGATAGTAATCATCTCGGGATAGAAAAGCAGGATACGAATTCACAAAACAAACATGCTTTTATATATACACTGAGTCATGTACAAAAGTCTATGGCCAAAAGATTACAAAAGACTAGCCTTCCAAAAGAAGCGGTCCTAACTGACCTACGCTTCCGATCACCTCCTCTCAGCTCTAGGTCCTTCACTCGACGACCCTGAAAATATTGTCCCACAATGGGGTGAGATAAAATCTCAGCGAGTCTAAGCTCTAAACCCTAATTAGGAGGGAAATACGCCAAGAAGCGTTTTGACCACGCAATCATACAATTAGCATAGATGACTTACCTCGCCTCAGTTCCACCCTGCAGGTTAGCACAGTTCATATATATTATGTATAGAATCGATACATCCAGCAATTGAAATGCATCACTCAACTCAATAAATCACAAGGGTCCATATTATAGGGCTAAATCATTATAACACGTATCATACCATGTCACTCAATTTTGTCCCATAATCCGGCGCATCAAACTCAACCATCATGCGTTTCAATTGTTAATTACACCCCTCAAGGGTACGACCAACTCTATTGGCAGTCTTCGGCATTGCCGAGGCGTTGTCTCATCCCCTTTGAGCATGGCAACGTCTCTCAATTAGATGGCTTCCCCGAAGGGGCGTAGGTCTAGAATCTATCGACCCATTACCCTTATGCATGGGTAACCTGAAAAGGGATTTAGTAACGTCCGGCATAATTACTCGAGACGGGTTCTCTTAACCAACACACGACCACTCAATCTCGGCCCAGGACACTATGCATTGCACTCAAATGCCTCCATTAAAATAGTGATCCTGGCATATTTCCTTCGTATTAAAAACATTCGGTGAAAATAGTCATGCGTGGGTACAAGGTCAGATTGGACCCGGAAAATTCATAACCTTCTTTTCAAAATCCCACTGGTATATATAGTATATAAAACCATTTTTGGTGTTTAAAACCCGACATTCGAGATTTTCTGAATAAATAATGAAATTCACAATTTTTGGAATTAAATATTCAAAATTCCAATCAATACTCAATTTGCACAAACTAACACTCAATTGCAGAAATTAACCATACCATTGCAATCGGCACGAAATTCCGGTCACCGGCTATCCCGACCTAAATTCCGGAAAAATAATTAATAATTAATTAATTTCGAAAATTAATTAATTAATTCAATTTTATTTCTAAAAATACTAACCTTGGCCAAAATTATTAAATTAAATACCAATATGGACCCGGAAAATTCCCGAACCCTTCTAAATAAACAGTACAATTTATTTAGGCCTTAGCTAAACCATGCTAACCACCTAACATGCTCAATTAAATAATTAAATTTCTAATTTAATCTAACGAACCACCTAATCCCTAATTAAATAAATCTAAAGACCCCTTAAACATCATTAACCTACTAAGCAGAATTTAGAGTATAAACTCACCGGTTAATTGCGGAAACCGGTTCACTGTGACGGCGACGTGACGACGGCCGAAATTTGAATTTTCGGCGGTGTTGACGGACTTGGACCGGGCCCACACTTGGCCCAACAAATCTCAGCCCAAATCTGAGATTTTTTTTTGAAATGGGCCGGGCTTGAAGTGGATGACCTCGGGGGCTTGGGCTGCTGAATTAGGCCGAACTAAACAGGCTTCGCTGGCCTCTTGGGCTGACTTCAAGTGAGCTGGGATTGGGCCGAGGATGGGCTTTAAATCTGGGCTGGGCTGCTGTGAAACATTCTGGACTGAAATTCACGGGCTGAGATGGGCTGTTGATGGACTTCAATTGGGCCAAACGTGCTGGAGTCTACGACCAAAGCTGGGCCAGAGAATTTGCGTGGGCTGCTGCTGCTCACGTGGCTGAAGACGCTGGGTGAAGACATGAGCGATAGAGGGAGAGCAGCTTCGTTGATCTACGGTGGCATCGAATGTAAGAGTTTTTCTAATTGTGGACTACATTAATTGATATTGTAATTTACTGTTTAACGTTTATCGTTTTACGGGGTTTGGTCTAAGATGAGATAGAAGGTTTCTTAATTAGTCTAATATGGGCTGGCTAGTGTGGGCCGAGTTGAGCTGGCCCCCGTAATGAGGGGGACTGGCTGGAAACTCTATAAATATTGCTCAAATCTCTCATCTAACCCTAATTCTCACCTGTATCCTCACCTAAGGGGCGTTTACCTAACGCTGCACGTGAGGGGGCCGCCTCATTGAGCCAGTGATACGGAGGGCAATAGAGGAGAAGGACTTGCGCGTGGAACATTGTGTTTCCGCTTCCGCTTCAAGAACAATGGATCCCAAAACAGGTGCGTCAATTCTTTCTACTTAATTATGCATGTTCTTGTTCTAGTTATGGAGATCTTGGGGTTTGCGCAATTTGCGTCTAACATGTGGTATCAGAGCCTCCATAACCCTAGAACACGAACACAATTGATTTCACCCTAATTTGTTCGGATTAGCCCTAATTAGCACGTATCTTGAATAATTTGTGATTTTCGAGACTTTTAGTTCAATAAAAATAAAATTAAAATCACAAATTCGGACTGGAATCGACGAGACGAGCAAAACCGTGGGCGGCGCGTCGCCGGGGGAGGCCCCACGCGCCCTCACGCACGGACACGCGCCGCCGGGCGTCGAACACGCGCGCCCACGCGCGTCCACGCGCCCTCACGTGCTCCCACGCTCGGGGCGCTTATTGCGCGTGCGGCGCACGTGGGTGCTGACGTCACGATGACGTCAGCGACCCGGATACGGACTCGGATTCGGATTGGCCGACCCGACCCGACCCGAGAGCGAGCCGACCCGACCCGAGAGCGAGCCGACCCGACCGTTGACCGACCCGACGCTGTCAACCGGTCGGACCGGCGGCTGGATCGGGAACCGGTCGGACCGCCGCCGATCGGACCGGTTTTGACCGGCTTTTGACGCGCGTGGGCTCCACGCGCCGCGCACTTAGGCGGCGCGTGCGGGCGCGTGGAGCATCCGATTCGCGCGTGGCCGGCGGCGTTGGACTCGTATGATTATTTTCTACGTAATGGTGTGTTTATTTTGCATGTTTGATGATTTTATGGATGTGAAAATACATACAAAGCCCTAAATACGTGTTTTTTAGTGTATTTTCTGCGTATTTTTCTTGTATTTTTTCCTGTGATTTTGAAAATACAGGTGCCGGGATAAAGGTATGTTATCATATGAACTTTATGAGTGTTATTCATTAATAATATATGATAAAATTTATTTTTATTAATGAATAAGGCAATGTAATTAGCATGACATGTGATTTGAGTGATATGATGCCCATATCACTAAAGTTAAATCACATGTATGTGATGTATGTGAGATGAAAATTTTATATCCCAGGTATGAGAGAGTTTTAAGGATTCAATTAAGTTGTGACCGCCAAAGTGGCACACTTGATTGAATTTGAGAAATGTCGATCTCGTATACTTGATTGGGATGTCTCCTGGTCTAATGCATAGTTATACTCCCAAATGAGGTGATTGTGTATTAGTTCATGGAGGGATACATGATAGTGTGGTGGAGGAGTGACCGATCCTAATGGTTCATATGCCCAAAGGTGATGAATTCACGAAAATTGGAATATATTCTCATAACCCTTATCATGTGGGGAGTGTACAATTGCTTGTCATGTATTCTGCCCAAAGGTGATTATATGATTTTGCATGTAACTCTCTGGATGTGTACTTGTGCGTCAAGTTACACAATGCCCACATGATGCTAATTATATATACTGCTTGTCTTTCAGTCACCTTTTCTGTAAATGGTAACTCCGTCACCATTGAGGTTCTTGCTGGTTCAAATTTTAAGAGATGGAGAGAGGATTTTCTGTTTGCTATGGAGATGGAAGATGTTCATATGGCTCTTACTACGATCGGCCGGCGATCGATCTGCGAGAGTACAGAGACTCAAAAAGCAAATTTTGCTGCATGGGAAAAGAGCAATAGAATTTGCTTGCTGTCCATGAAGCGTTCCATTAAGGAACACTTGAAAAGTGGTTTGCCTACAGACTGCAGTGCTAGGCAAATGATGAAGCTTTGATGGCTAGAAACCGTGTGTCGCCTAATGCTGAGATAGGGACACACATGCAAACACTTTTTACAATGAAGTATGATGGTTCTAGTGGAGTTAGAGATTATGTTCTGAGGATGGTTGATTTGCAAGCAAAGCTTCAGGCTCTCAATGTTGAAATTCCTACTGCTTGCATTGTCCATCAATCTCTAAATACTCTTCCTCCTGATTTTGGGATTATTAAGACCAATTATAGTTCCCAAGATGAAACTTGGTCTGTTAATGACCTGATTGCAAGGTTGGTGGCAGAGGAAGAGAAATTGAAAAAAGATAAAGGACATATTGCTCTTTATGCTTCTAGTTCTGCTAGAGACAAGGGTAAGAAGGTGAAAACTTATACCCATAAAAGCAATTCAGAAGTTGCTAGTCCTTCCAACAACAAAGGAAATTCTGAAGGAGCAGGTCCTTCTAACACTTTGGGTCTTAAGACGGTAATCACCAAGAAGGATGGTGTTCTTTGCTACTTTTGTAGGGAGAGAGGACACGTGAAGAGACGTTGCAGCAAGTTTAAGGCTTGGTTGTCTAAGAGAAATAAGAGTGAGCCTAAAGGTAAAGATTCTTTGGCATTTGTTTATGAATCCAATCTATCTGAAGTTCCGACCAATTCTTGGTGGCTAGATAGTGGTGCAACTAATCATGTTGCATTTACCATTCAGGGGTTCATAAATCGAAGGACACCAAATCAGGATGAATCAAAGCTCACTGTTGGAAACAACGTTGGAGTTGACGTAGAGTTCGTGGGAGATGTTATTTTAATTTTAGACTCTGGTTTTCGGATGGTGTTAAGAAACACTTTTTATATACCTTCTTTTAGGCGGAATTTAGTTTCTGTGTCTTGTTTGGACATGTGTGGATACTCTTTTGAAATAAAGAGTAATACTATTTCCATGTTTTATGATTCAAATAAGATTGGGTGTTGCAATTTATCTGATGGATTATATCGATTGAGTTTATCTCCCAACGGCATGTACGTTGCTTATTCAACTGAAAAGGTTGTTTCCAAAAGACCTCTACCTAAGGAACAGTCTTATGCATTATGGCATAAATGTCTTGGTCATATCTCTAAAGAAAGAGTAGAAAGGCTAATAAAGGCTGATATCTTGCCTACTCTTAAAGATGATCAAGAGACTTGCGTAGACTGTTGTAGAGGTAAGATGACTAAGATAAAGAAGAAATCTGCTGTACGAAGTTCAGACTTGTTGGAGGTTATTCACACTGATATTAGTGGACCATACACAGCTACTTTGTGCAGAAATTTTTATTTCATCACATTCATTGACGACTATTCTTGATATGGATACTTATACTTGATTAAAGAAAAGTCCGAGTCTCTTGATAAATTCAAGGATTTTCGGACTGAAGTGGAGAAACAGTTGGGAAAAGTTATTAAGATTGTCAGATCTGATCGTGGTGGTGAGTATTTTGGTAGGCACGGTGATGCTGGACAACTTAAAGGGCTGTTTGCTAAATACTTAGAGGATTCTGGGATTATAAGTCAGTTTACTATGCCCGGTAGTCCTGAACAAAATGGTGTAGCTGAAAGGCGGAATCGCACTCTTATGGACATGATGAGAAGTATGATTAGTAGGACAAATTTACCTACTTTTCTGTGGGGAGAAGCTTTGAAAACAGCTCTTTATATTCTAAATCGTGTTCCTACTAAAGCGGTTCCATTGACTCCTTTTGAGTTGTGGACTGGACGTAAACCTAGCTTGAATCATCTTAGAGTTTGAGGATGTCCAGCAGAAGTGAAGTTATATAATCCAACATTAAGTAAGCTGGATTCCAAAACTACTCGGTGTTACTTCGTGTCTTATCCAGATCACTCAAAGGGGTATCGGTTTTATAACCCTAATGGAGGTACAAGAATTGTAGAATCTCAGACTGCAAAATTTTTGGAATTTGATGTAGCTGAAAAGGGTAGCTACTCACAAGCTATCGAAGATGATAGTATTATGGGGATTACTGGATCCTTATCTCATCCCATGCAGACAATTATGGAGCCTCTTGCGCCACAAACTGAGCCTGTTGTGGCTCATGATCCTGTTGTTGAGGCTGTTCCTGAAGAAATTCCATAAGTTCCTCATATTCTAAATGAGGATGAAGTAGCTCCACTCAGAAGGTCAACTAGAGAAAGACGTTCAGCTATACCACCGGACTATCTAGTCTATTTGGGAGAGCATGATTATGACATAGGCTGTGTTATTGATCCCGTGACTTATAATGAAGCCATCTCATGTCCTCAATCAGATTTGTGGTTAGATGCGATGAAAGATGAGATGCAATCCATGAAACACAATGGTGTTTGGGAGCTTGTTGAATTGCCCGAGGTTGTAAACCTATTGGCTGCAAATGGGTATTCAAGACTAAAAGGGATTCCAAAGGAAAGATTGAAAAATTTAAAGCCGGCGGTAGCTAAGCTAAGGTTTCACTCAAAGAGAAGGAATAGATTATGAAGCAACATTTTCTTCAGTTTCTTCTAAAGATTCCTTTAGAGTGATCTTAGCATTATTAGCTTATTACGATATGGAGTTACACCAGATGGATGTTAAAACTGCTTTTCTAAATGGAGACCTTGATGAGGAGGTTTATATGGTGCAGCCTGAAGGTTTTGTAGCAGATGACTCAGGTCAGCTTGTTTGTAGATTGAAAAAAATCTATTTATGACCTTAAGTAAGCTTCTAGACAGTGGTATTTCAAGTTTCATAGTGTTGTTACTTCATTTGGATTTATTGAGAACAAAGTAGATCAATGCATATACACCAAGGTCGGTGGGAGGAAATATATTTTTCTCATACTTTATGTAGATGATATCTTGCTTGCTAGTAGTGACATTGGTTTACTACATGAGACAAAGCGGATGTTATCGAAAATTTTTGACATGAAAGACCTTGGTGAGGCGTCTTTTGTTCTTGGCATTGAGATCCATAGGGATCGCTCATGCCGTTCATTGGGTTTATCTCAGAGGGCGTATATTGATCGCGTTTTAGAAAGATTCAATATGCGGATTGCAAACCAGGAATTGCTCCTGTTGTTAAGGGTGATAAATTGAGTCTTTCACAATGCCCTAATTCAGATTTTGAGAAAGCTCAAATGAAGGATGTACCTTATGCTAGTGTGCTTGGGAGCATCATGTATGCTCAAGTTTGCACTAGGCCAGATATTGCTTTTGCAACAGGGCTTCTAGGCAGATATCAGTCTAATCCAAGACACGATCACTGGGTTGCTGCCAAGAAGGTTTTAAGGTACTTAAAGAGAACAAAAGATTATATGCTGATTTATAGATATGTTCCACACCAACTAGTTGGGTATTCGGATGCAGATTTTGCTGGTTGTCAAGATGATAAGAAATCAACGACTTGGATACATATTTATGTTGGCGGAGGTGCGGTGTCATGGAAGAGCGAGAAACAGAAATCCATATCTTCTTCAACCATGCAAGCGGAGTTTGTAGCATGTTTTTCAGTTGCTACTCAAGCTATTTGGCTTCGGAACCTCATTAGAGAGTTATCAGTTTATGATTTTGTGGATAGACCCATACAGTTATATTGTGACAATAACTCGGCAGTGTTGTTTATTAATAACAACAGAAGTTTAAAGGGGTCTAAACACATGGAGGTCAAGTTTTTGACTATAAAAGAATCAGTACAGAATGGTGACGTTGCAGTAGATTATATTCATACGGATGATATGGTTGCGAGACCCACTAACTAAAGGCCTACGCCCATGTGTTTTTGATCGACATGTCATTAGTATGGGCCTAGGAGCGTCTTGGGATGCTGTTATTTAGTGGGAGCTGTGTTTTATTCTTCTTTGAATAAAGTTTATATCTGTTTTGTTACAATTTAGTAACAATTTGATACATATATGTCAATTTTTGCATTCAATAAAATGTTTTTGAATGGATTGTTATTATGTTGATATATATTGTTAAAAGTCTCAAGGTATTGTTTAAACCTTGAGTGAAAGCTAGGGGCATCCGGGCATCCGGTTATTAGCCTTGTGCATATGTCTTGTGATACATAAAGAAAGGTTAACCATAAGGACAAGACATATGTGGGTTCGTTGGAACCAAAGCATTCTCTTGTGGCACAAATTTTTTGTGTCGCCTAAGGTAAGAGAATGGTGACTGACAAATGGGATCTCTCTATGAGAGATGTTATCCATTGCCACACTACCATATTGAATCCATATCAATAAAGTTGAGAGCACTCGTGACCGTGGAAGGCTCGTGTGTATACATGCGATTCTTGCCACGATTCGGTGTTTGAGACTTTATGGGATAGGATTGACTATTAAGAATTATCTCTGGACCAATGTGCGCACATAAGGTACGATTTCAATTAATATAGTCCAAGTGGGAGAATGTAAGAGTTTTTCTAATTGTGGACTACATTAATTGATATTGTAATTTACCGTTTAACGTTTATCGTTTTACGGGGTTTGGTCTAAGATGAGATAGAAGGTTTCTTAATTAGTCTAATATGGGCTGGCTAGTGTGGGCCGAGTTGAGCCTAGCCCGTAATGAGGGGGACTGGCTCGAAACTCTATAAATAGTGCTCAAGTCTCTCCTCTAACCCTAATTCTCACCTGTATCCTCACCTAAGGGGCGTTTACCTAACGCTGCACGTGAGGGGGCCGCCTCATTGAGCCAGTGATACGGAGGGCAATAGAGGAGAAGGACTTGCACGTGGAACATTGTGTTTCCGCTTCCGCTTCAAGAACAATGGATCCCAAAACAGGTGCGTCAATTCTTTCTACTCAATTATGCATGTTCTTGTTCTAGTTATGGAGATCTTGGGGTTTGCGCAATTTGCGTCTAACAGTGAAAGCGGCAAGGAAGCTGGCGTGGACTGAGCTTGCTCGGTGGGGGGAAAGATGGGCTGACGCACACGGAGTCGCTGGCTTCACTTCGGTGGATTGAAGCCGCTTGGCAAGAGGAGTCAACAACCAAAATAGGCCAAGGGAGTTTGACTCCGTGGAGGCTTCATCCGTGGGTTTCTGTGGCCGTGAGGAAGAGAGTGAGTGGAGAGAATTTGAAGAGAGAGACGGTGGTATGTGGCAGATGATTAAAAAAAAGAAAATGATCGTGGGCGTGGGCTGAAGAAACCGTGAGGGGCTGCAGAATTTGATGGAAGATTGAAAGAAAAGCAACAACAAGACTCGGCTGGCTTCGTATGAAGAAAATAAAGGAAAGCAAGAGTAGAAATTTGCAAAAGGAGGAGGTCGGCCAAGAGACGTGCCGAGAAAGCCAAGGTGGAGGGGCCCAAGGTTAACAATTTTTATCTCTTCCATTGATGGTTTTGTCCCCTAATACTTTCCAAGATAATTTCCACCAATTGATTCAATTTTGATGCCAATATATGCTGTCCTCACCATAGATCCGAATTTCACAATTTTAATTTCAATTTCATCACTCAATTTCCCAAATTGAGGTCCAATTTCGATGAAGCAAAATCCCGAACAACTTTCTATAAATCTCCGACACTCACAGGCTCAGTTTAGAAGTCCCAATTTCCATCGATTTAGCCCATCTGAATTTCTGCTAATTTTCCGCAACGTCCGAACTGATTTTCCGTAAAAATCTCGAAATCTCTGAAAATTCTTCGGAGGATGAGTCAACGTTCCTAAAATAGGTTGTGACATGACCGAATTTTCGATTTCTGAAATTGGGTTCAAGTTCGCGGTAATTTCAATTCGGCATGCTTTTAGCGTGACCTAGTCTATCGGGTAACTTTTATGAATTTTTGATGCAATTGACCCATGATCGATTCATCTCGAGTCATATTGTACATTTTCGACACATTGACGACTCTCGATTGCCGTGAAAATCTCGAGGTATCAATTATGGGCACCGGGTACCAAAACGATAGAAAAATCGGTCTAGTGCCGATCAACGGGTATTTTGCAATCAGGTGGAATCACCCACACTCTGATTGCATATCTCAATCGAATCGACCTATCTCCGGTCTCTGATCGATTTCTGACAGTGCCGTAATGACCCTCAGATCAACACGGTCGAGCAGTCGATTCCTGGTTGAATTCTCAAGTCTATTGCGTTAAAATCCCTTAATGGTTTCACCCGATAGACTAATTATCTCGTGAGGGGCCCTCTCAAAGGATAAGGCCATAAGCATGTTGATGAAAAGTCCATTTCATCTCATCGAAATCAAACTCGAAAATCAGGATGTCACATTGGGTGCACCTCACTTTAATGACAATCCTAAGCTCAACAGACCTCGACTCCAACCTGATGTGAATACACATGTATCGAGAATGACCATTAGCTCACGGTTTCGTTCAATGCCAAGCACAAAGTCCTTGTGTCCATTTAAACTATGGAAATCGGCATGCATGGTGCCTCACCAAGACCTCGTGGATTTGCGCGATTCTCGTACCGATCAAGGCATAAGATCGACATGCCTCAATGTCGACTTAGGACCTTACGGCCTTGGGCAATTCCCGCACCAACCAAGACTTGGACCCAACGTCCTATTTATGCTGAAACCAATGCTTTATGGCTTGGGCGACTTTGTCTTGCGATGAACTCAACTCAAATGAACCTCGATTTCATTCCAAACATAAATGACTCAAGTACACGGCCATGTCCCATAGCAAGCAAGGTCAAACAAAAGACATTGCACACTACCCACGGCTTGATGGGTGAGCACTTAACTCCTCAACGACAGAATCTACTTTTTTAGAGGAAAATGAAGAATCTTACTTACCGCAAACCTCAAGAATTAGCCTAGATAACTTGATGGGGGCGATGGTGCAAGGCCAAGAGAAATGAAAGAAAGGGGAGAATGGTGTGTGAATGGCAAAGGGGTTCCAATGATGGAAATGAATGGGGCCTCTATCTATTTATAATCACCAACCTCATCATTACTCATCCAAGTGGTCCAATCATGTTTCTTAGAGTGGCACGACTATGGCATTGAGGTGGCAAGCCTAAGTTGCAAGGTGTCATGCCTATTTTAAAAGGTGGTACACCTAATGGCCTAATGTAATGATTGGAAGCTTACTTGTTTCATTCTTATTGGACCATTTATATAATGCCATCATGACTTGGCCTACTTGTTCTCTAAAGAAAATCTTATGGTAATGCCATATCTTTCATGGACATCTAAGCCAATGACTCACCATTCTCATTAAATGATTAGATTTAGTTAATCATGGGGTTTGGATATTTAGGGTGCGTTTGGGAAGACTTTTGGGGAAAGTCATTGAGAAAATGTAAAGACCCTTGAGCTAAATGAGTTTTTCAAAATGTAAATTGTGTTTGGTAAATTGTATTTGTGAAAGTCAATTGTGAAGTATCTTTGAACAAAACAGTGTTTGGACAAATTAACTGTGCAAAAGACTTTTGTTATTAAAAAAAGGAAAAAAAAAGAGTTGGCTGGTTACCACCGGCGAAGGGCAAGCGGTCCGGTGAGGGGCAAGCGTCCGGCGAGGGTCGCCGCAACTAGATCGAGCGGCCCCGACGACCTCCGCACAGAGGTCATGGTGCGGCCGGTCACGCGACCTTCCGGCGAGGGTCGCGTGACCCACCGCGCCGCGACCTCCGTGCGGAGGTCGTCGGGGCCGCTCGATCTGGTTGCGGCGACCCCGATCGCGACCAAATCGCGCGATCCCGGTCGCGGCGACCCTCGCCGAACGGTGCGCGACCCACCGCGCCACGACCTCCGTTCGGAAGGTGGTTGGGGCTCGCGATCTACTCGCCGCAAACCAGATCGCGTGACCAGATCTGCACACGATTTGGGTCACCGAAGGTCGCGCGGTCCAGATTTGGGATGCCGCGACCTCCGGTGACCCAGATCTGCCGGGGTCGCAACGTCGTCGGGAGTTGCAGCGGTCGCGTGACCTTGCTGCGACCCAGATTGGTCGCCAAGGGTTGCAGCAGTCGCGGCGACGCGACTCACGAGGGGTCGCCGAGGTCACACGACTGGCCGCCGACGGTCGTCGTGACCACATCGGCCTCATGCCGACCTTCATCCAGCTCGTCGCCAGCCCCTCACAGCTTCGCGCAACTTCACCAGCCAATCTCAACGAAGAAGAAGGTGAATAGTCACGAGGACAAAACCGGAAGAACGAAATGTTAATGAGGGCATTTGCGGAAGAAATTTTTTTTTCTTCTCTTCCCTCAGCATTGCGAGAAGGCCGAATGCCCAAGGCAGCCCCATGGCTGCCTTGGGCTTTCAGCCTTCTAAAGGCTTACTTTTCCCCAAGTATGTTTACAAAATAAGTTCCCAAACACCATTTTTTTAGCCCAAAGTGGCTTGGCAAAGCCGCTCCCAAACGCACCCTTAGCATATGCCTAAATTCAAGAACTTGCTTTCTAAGTTTTGGTTTTCTATAATATTCCATAAAGTTCTATTCTTATTAGTCCATATACACCCCACATTTAATGAGCATTTAATGAAGTTTAATGATGATGGCATCTAGGTTGCCAACTCGGCATCTAGATTCGTATAGCATTAATTGAGGGGTTTGGGTTTCGCTCTCCGATTTGTCCATGTGTAAGCCACCATTTTCTTGTCCAGCAAAAATATCCACAACTTCATCATTACTTTTGAAAAGTCAAATGACAATCATCCCCTTTATTAATGAGGTTGTTCTAGAGTTTTCTTCTCTTTTGTCCATTTCTTCATCAAGAAGGTGGTCTAGGGAATTCCATCATCTAAGTTGGTTCCGAGGCTAGACAATGGATCATTAGATACACCTCAAAAAACCAAATCATGTACACCCGAGATTTGGCCATCATGCCCCATGCTCGTCTGATTCGTTCCTTCGGATGGTCAGTCGGCCAAAATGGTCGGTTGTCCTTCGGTTGGTTCAAGGTCAATTCTAAGGCTACTCATGGCTTAGCACTAAGCCAACACACTCATGAACCTTAGATTTAGTGACAGAATAGCTTAGTCTATTCCTAGGCTCATTTCGGTCGGCACTCGATCCACTGGTAGGGTTTATGGTCGGTGCATTACCAATCCACGATTGGACATCATCAATTAGAGATTCCTTTCTGATCACTAAGAATTAAATAGGGAATGATACATTTTTTTATTAGAAGATGATCGCATTTGATTGTGTTGAATTGTTCGTGTATTAGTGCATAGCCAGGCAGAATCACCTGCGACCGAGCACTATGACTGATCATGACCATCCGCTGATCCAAAATCATCTCGTGACCAATTGTCGTGATCAAAAGGTCATCTTATGAGTTGGTGATCCTATTCCATTGGTATGGTTTGTAGAAAATTCACGGCCAACACCTCGACCAATTTGTGACCGGTCGGTTGGTTGATCGGACCATGACCGATCCGTGATTCCTTGCCGATCGAACCGATCGATCCATGGCCAATGGCCCATGATCAATCCCCTTTTGGACCTTATGGCCGATCTTTACGGGGTCGGAATTGAGGATGTTACAGACTGATCCAATGGAACTAGTAAGTTTGTTGTTTTTGGCCAAAAATAAAATAAAATAAACGAGAATTGGGAAGAATTAGGGTTTGTTTCTTAAGAAATTATATATATATATGATTAACCAGTCCGATTCGGTCGGTTTAGTCAGTTCGGTTTCCACCTTGGAATTAAGAACCCGATCGACTGGCCATTAGTTCCAAAAGCAGGAACTAGGAACCAGACCACCCTCTTTGGGAACCGCCCAAAACCGGCCGGTCCGGTTTGGTCCGAGCAGTTCTCAGTTCAGGCGATTCTTGGTACACACCCCTACTGAAACCCACTCATGCCTTAAAGCACTCTGTTTCTTTAGAGATGGATCTAAACTACCCGTCATGATAGAATTAGATTACTTTAAGCTTATTTGTACACTTATTGATCATGATAGGTGCTTGTGGGAAGTAGCCTTTTATCACCGAGTGCCTTACTTTAATGGGCCAATATAAGAATATTTGAGTGGCCCATTGTAGAAGAGAAGAGAAGAGAACCAAGTGGCTGAGGACCAAGTGACTAATTGGGTTGCTAAGGCTCATAGATGAAAGAATTTACCTTGTGATTGGACTACTAATCCCCCTCAAGTTTTATGGGACCTTTTATGTTTAGAGGCCCATGTAGGGTGTAATTCTGGAATCACTTGAAAAATGAAAGGAAATTGTTATGACAAAAAAAACAAAAAAAACAAAAGTGCTTGGGGCAGGCAACAAATTGATGCAATTGCAATATTCCTTCGCTTCTTTTCTTTCCAAAATCTATATATTTAATCTTTATCCTTAGCCGTGCCCAAAATTGGATTTCCATCCCATATAATTCATCTATCGACTTTGTGGAAATTATAGAAATTATAAAGTACATGCGCAACACCATTTATTTGACAATAAAAATGTCAATATAGGATTACCGATGGAAAAATTGTCTAAAAAGTCTCAAACCTATTACACGTTGATTACTTCAATCCTAAACTTTTAATTTTGTCAAATGAATTATAAACTTTTACACATTTTACCAATTGAGTCAATTCGACCAATTTTAGCTAGAAATCCCTGATGTGGATTCCGGTATCCTACATGGCACGACCGATGTTGATGTGGATAATTTTTATACTTTTTATGATTTTTAAAATATTTTTTTTTTCTTTCTTTATTTTTATTTTTCTTCTTCCAAACTAGGCGAGGGCTGGCCGACCATCATTGGACTTGCTAGAAAAGAAAAAGGAAAACAAAGAAAGAAAAAAAAGAAAAAAGAAAAAAGAAATAAAAATTGTAAAAAATTGTCCACGTTTGTGGCAACCCTCCTACGTGGGACTACTAGCATCCAGGTTAGCGTTTTTCAGTTAAAAATTTGTCGAATGACTCAATTGGTAAAATGTGAAAATATTTAGGATTCAATTGACAAAATTAAAAATTTAGGATTGAATTGGCCATCATTCAATAGATTTAAGATTTTTTGGATAATTTTTTTGATTACCGACTAACCATTGAATCATGAAGCTAGATTAGAATAAATTCGATTGCTTTGGCAATGAAATTGAGGGGAGAAAAACTATCGTCTGAGTAGGAATCAAATCCATAATTCATTGAAGAGTAAAAGAAATTTTTAAATCCAACCAAAAAACCAAACGCCAGAGGAGAGGCCTCGAAGTCTAGTGAGTTGCTGCACATTGCATAGTGCGTATCATTTGCACGGAGCCATGAATCAAAGCTTAAGAGTTAGCATAGGCTTGGAGAAACTATAGCTTAAAATATTTATATGTTACGTGACGTGCAAACATAATATCATTAAATTGTTTAAGTACTTTTGTTTTTTTCTCTAGAATTATTATCATAAAAAATCTTAAACTGGTACACTTATGACAAATTTACATAAATAATCTCAAATTGGTAACCCTGTAATAAATTTACCTTGCGTTAATTTCTGTTAAATTTTATGGTCAAATTATTGAATTAGATGACACGTGTGGAGTTTTACCTTCTGTTCATTAGGTGTGTATCGGTTTTGAGTTTTTCGTGCTATTAATTCAATTTAACGGAAACTAATGAAGGGTAAATTTGTCACAAATATACTAATTTGAGATTTTTGATGGTCAAAAAATTAATTCGGGATAAATTTATCATAAGTATATCAGTTTGAGATTTTTTGTGATTAGAAAATTAGTTTTTCTTTTTTATAAATTTGTCATATGCACTAGTTTTAGGGTTTTTTTTGTGATATTATCATTTTTCTTTATAATCGCTTAAGGTTCTGTTTGATATTCAAGAAAAGATCGTGATAGGATAGGACAAGAACTTAGGGGAGAATTTCTCTTATCTCATATTTTGTTAGGTAAGTAACCGAATAAAACCAAGATTAAAGAATAAAAGAATAGATAACCTCAATAAAGAAAAGCCTACCGCAATCTTGTGAAGGAAGCGGCCATGCCGGTGGTGATCATTACTTTTGCCAGCGAGCTCCACGGTGTGGTTTGCCGACCACCGTGACAAAGAGATCTAGCGAGCACTGAAGCAAAGTGACCACTGACCACACGGTCGCCTTCCTCTGGTGACCACCTAAACCGCAGCCAACCACCGTTGGGACTTGGGTGATCATCCGACACCTGCAGTGGCTCGCGGTGACCACCAAGCAGTGGTCGACAGGGGTGACATTGCTTGGTCGACAGCAGCACCATGGTGGCATCGCTAAGTGAAGAAAAAGACACGTCTATTCGCTACTCTTGTTTATATTAGATCTGGGTGGGTAATTGCATCCACCTCTTACGTCAGGATAGATATCTTCTCTGACCTTTTATCGGGGCTGAATAAACACCCAAAGTACTTGAGTATTCTGGAAATGCCTAAATGCAATGACTTGAGCTCTCGCGTACGAGAGCACATTATAGTTAGTAAAATGTCGCCTTCAATCTCTCATAAGCAAATGCCATCGACGAAGGCCTGGGAAAGTCAAACAAAAAACTTCGCCTTCAAAATCTCTCTCTCTCTCTCTCTCTCTCTCTCTCTCTCTCTGTGCAATAGAGTTGAGTTATGTGTAAATTATCAGTATTTCGTTTGGTTTCTCTTTCCCTTTAAATACACAGGATTGAGTATAGATATCCCAATACGCCGTTCTCTGTGTGCGCCTGCTCTCTCTCTCTGTGTCTCTACAATAGAGTTAAGCAGAGTTTCATGTTGCTTCACAAGTGCAAATCTTCGCTGAATCACCGCCACCATAGAAGTCACCGTGGACACACGAGCTCCCACCGATCAAAGGTGGGATTAATTGTTGAATTAATGCTTTGAAACAGTTTCAGAGTTAATGGCCGAATTAATGCTTTGAAATGATTCCAAAGTTAATGGCCAAATTTATGTAAATAAATTGGATGTGAGGCTGATAATTAGTGATGATTGAGATCAATCAAATGAGTCACACACTACTATTTGACGCATGATTGATAGTGTCTGAGCTAAAGATTTGACATATGTGGGCTTGGAATTGAAGAACATCAAAATCAGATTATTTTGAACACGCCATGAGTAGATCAAATATTTTTGGTCGGAACTGAACAACATCAAAATCAAATTATTTTGGGCACGGCACAAGGTAATGGAATTATCCCTCCTTTTCGTTTCTACATGCTTCTTATTAAAATACACGAATAATGATTTTGAGATACATGCATGGGTTTTTGCATCCGCTGTGAGTCATTTTTTACTTAATTTTACTTATGCATGTTGGGAAAAATCCCAACAATAAAGGCACCGATCCTCCCTGTGCTGTTTCAATTTGTTTGATGGCATCCTTGTATTATTATTATTTTTTGTTAATGTGGCCCTAAACTATTTATTTTCTCGTCATATTAGTTCTCCCGTTGAAATTACTAACGAAAAAAGCAGAGTACGGTGAACAAGAAGGTTTCATTTCTGTTGTTGCTGCGTGGAGCTGCAATGTGGGTTTTGGATTTTCATGGAGGGATGACAATTGGGTATTTGGGGATTTCTATTTCTTTCTTCTCGTTGTTGATGTGGATGATGCGCCTGCGGTTGCTCTTCTCTTGTGGGTTTCTTGTGACATGCAAGCGCAATTGCAAGAGTGGCGTTGGTAAGGCCTATGAATTTCTAACTTGATTGCACCCTCCTTTATTTTTTTTTTTTAAATTTTTTTTTAGCTTTGCATCCTCCAACTTGTCGGTTGATCCAAGGATGCTGCCCTTGCCAAGTTTATACACGATCCTAAGGAGTCTCACATGGAGGTGGTTTATCGTATTCTTCAATTCTTTAAAGTTGTTCCTGGGAAAGGTATATAATTCTATAAGAACAGATTGGGCTGACTGATGGGAGATCTACCTCTGGATACCTCAGGCTGGTGGGTGGTCATTTTGTAAATGTTCATACAATTCTCGCTGACCACGTCCTATAGGGATCATTGAATCAATAGCAATAAGTTCAGTTTAGTCCGTGGTCGAGGGGCAAGGTCATCGTGGACCTCATTGGCAATATGCGAGGCTGACGAGGGCCACGGCCCTCACTTGCTCACTCACCACACGCACCGTCCCTCACTCTTTGGCCTGGTTCAACAACAAAGGTGGCGGTGGTGTATGTGCCGGCTTCTTGGAGCTTGGCAAAGTCCGCTGACCCCTCGTCGGCAGAGGCAGCACCGCCGCTGCTACTTTCCTCCTCTGTTTATATTTTATATTTTGTTATTTTCATCAAATTTCTATTTCCTAAATTTTGAAAAAAAATTGTTTTGTTTTATGCGTTTAGTTTCATTTAATGGCACGTGGAGTGCCACATAAGGTACTGTAGTGGCATTTAACAATCATGTCAGCATTTTCAAATACATTTTTAACACAAGGACTGATTTGATATATATATATATATATATATATATATATATTACATTGGTGAAAAAAGACAGTATGGGGATGCAATTGCCGATTTTCGTCTCTGTAATCACTTGATGTTACCCTTTCTTAAAATTTTTAGACCAAGGCTTGACATTAATTTACATGATGATGATAAATCTTCCAAAGTTTTTCTTGGCACTTCATTTGTGAAAGAGACCAGGTAAAAAAGATTGTAATATAAATATTCACTTGAATGCTTAGGAACGTCATAAAAATCCCAAATTAATTCCCTAAATTTTCAAGTACTGTGTTTTGACATGGTAATTCAATACACTAGATAATATAACCCTTCTCTAGGGTAGAAAAATTTAACACCATGACAAACTTCAAATTAGTATATCCATGACAAATTTATCACAAACTAATCTTTTGACTACCAAAAAATCCCCAAATTGGTATATTTGTGACATATTTATCCTCTGTTAATTTTCGTTAAATTTTATTGTCAAATTGCCGAGTTAGATGGCACGTGATAGTTAACAGATGTATATTAGTATGAGATTCACCCTCCGTTTATCACATATGTACTAGATTATGGTTTTTTTTATGATATTAATCTATTTAACATAAACTTACAGAGAGTAAATTTCTCATAAAGGTATTAGTTTTAGGTTTTTGATGTTTAAAAAATTAGTTTGAAATAAATTTATCATAGGTATATCACTTTGGGGTTTTTGGTAGTTAAAAATTAGTTTAGAATAAATTTATTACAAGTATGTCAGTTTGGAAATTTTTATGATATTAACTTTTTAAAATTTATGTGGTAGATTGCAGATGCCATGAAATACCAATCTAAAGCCTAAAACGAAGAGATTGACACGAGGCAAGCCAAATATGTAATGTAAATGTCGAAAGAAAAAGTCTAAAGGACCTATACAAGTCATATGTCTAGATTTAACTGGCTTACGAGGCTTGTAGAGTGTTTTATAGATCTCCAAGTAATTGAATCTCCACGACTGTGCCCCTGTATTTTTCTTTTGATATTGTTATAATAACCTAAATAGCCACGTAGATAGATCAACCTTTTAGAGATATGAATTTGAAAAGAGAGTGGACATTTCTTACGAGAGATACAATTTTATATTTTGTTTTTCCAGTCATATGGTCATGGATAATTTTTTGCATACTAGCGTAGTGTATTTTCCAAACTAATTAAAGGCAAGTGATCCGCGACAGAATTACATTGAAGTCAGTCTGTTTGAGCACGAAACAAAACCTTGAGCTCCAAAGTTTGATTAAGCTTGAGATGAATCTCGATTCTCGAGAATTCGCTCGAGTCTACAGGAGCATTTCTTGCCTGAACACTTCCAGCACTTGCTAGTGCTGATCTTCCCCCGAGTACATTCGATCGCTTCAGCCTTGACACGGCATTTTGTTCCGACTTGCTTGCGGTGCTCGATGATTTCCTCTTCGTTGAATTTAGCGGGTACGCTTTGAGCTACGGCATCCGGTGCGTTGCTGAACCATGATGTCTCACTTCTTAGATTCAGCTTCCCTTCATCCTCTTGATCTTCCGGACTCGGAGGACATCAGACAGATAAACAGAAGGATGGATCACACTTGCTAACTGATTTAACAGCTCTAACAGATGGGCAGTTGTCCCTCGATCCGGAGTGTTTTTTTGGTTGGTCAGATAGGAGATCGCCGTTATGCCAAAAGCTTGAGAGAAGCATTTGGAAGGAGAGTGAGGGGGAGAGAAAAGCTCGATCTTGTTCATCTCTAGTCAACAAATTCTAGCAAAGATCACTAAACTGATGGCAATTGAAGCCAAGTATGACAAAATTTATATATGGATGTGTCGCAGCAAGATTTTTCAATTCTGTTTAGGACACTAGATATCTATAGTGTAGATGGTTAAGCTTCATATAAGAGGCAAAGGAAAGAGAGCTAGTTTAGGAAGCCAGCTTGACCAAACCAAACTGATGTTAGCATCCAAGAGAATTTTACTTTTCACTGAAAGATTTAAAGGGTCTATTCTATTACTATTCCTGACGTGCTGCTTCCACTGGCTCCATCATGCTGCTCAAGTCTGCAGGAACATTTCTTGCCTGATTGCTTGCAGCACCCGCTAGCGCTCAGCTTCCCCGGAGTGATTTCGATTGCTTCAGCCTCAACACAGCATTTCGTTCTGACTTGCTTGCAGTGCTTGATGACTTCCTCTTCATCGAAATTACTGGGTACTCTTTGAGCCATGGATTCAGCATCACCAGCATCTGGTGCATTGCTGAACAACCATGATGCGTCACTTCCTAAATTCAGCTTCCTTTCATCCTCGTGAATATCTGGACTTGAAGGACAACAGTGAGAAGCACATTGTGACCTTCTCTCTATGTATTTGACAGGTAAACAGCAGGATGAATGGCACTTACCAACTGATTTAACGAAACAAACTGATGGGCAGTTGTCACTTGAGCTGTAAAATTTTTTCGGTTGGTCTGTAATAGACTCAATCTCTCCAAATGAAGACAGGTTTCCTGCAGGCTGTGTAGTTGGCTTGCAAGTTGGCATGCAAGTAAACCCTTCAAGGTTAATTAAACAATCTCCTTTCCACAAGCTAAATTTCGTTTCAGAACCAACATCACTCAATGCATTTAATGACAAGGTCGAGTCTTGATTTGCAGTGATATAGCAGCAGCTGCTGCATTGTTTATTATCATTGTTCCTCTTTTGGACAGGACAACCAACTTCATTCTTCTTGCACGAGTTTGGCAAGAAGGTACCATACTTGGATCTTGAGAACTTCTTTTCTTGGTTTGAGGTTACGTTTAGAAGTTGCATGCTGTTGAGAATCACGATCAAACACGTGCCCACATCTGTAAGAACTGCAGCCCAAACCAATGGGTACCCAGCAAAGGCTAATCCAAGGATCGCACCCTTCAGAGATATCGAAATAAGTATGTTCTCGACAAGCTTCCTGAAGGTCCTCCTGGCAAGTTTAATTGCTTCTGGGATCTTTCCAATGTTGTTTGACATGAGAATCACGTGGCCTGTCTCCATTGCAAGGGCCGAACCAGAAATCCCCATTGAGATGCCTACATCAGCTGTGGCTAATGCAGGAGCATCATTTACTCCATCACCAATCATTGCAGTTGGTCCACCTTTCTTGAAGTCTTCTATGATCCTTGCCTTGTCTTCCGGCAAGAGTTCTGCATAAACAAGGTCTAGGGCATAGTCGAGCTGCAAACAGATTTTCAGTTTTATAGTACACTCTTCATATTAGTGGCACAATAGTATGAAGTACATCCAGAGATGAAATGTAAACCAAGATACATTTGGAAATGCTCAATAGGAGGCAGTTTCGCTGGTAGAAAGTAAAGGAACCTCAGTAGATTCTTGCTATGCTGAATCTTCAAGTTCAAATGCCTACCCATATGGCCAAAATTTATCATTTGATTTTAGCATAGAAAGTTGCATTTCTTTGTTAGGACTCAATTTCTTTTATCAGCGCTCCATTTTCTTTAGGGGACAAAATGAAGAGAAGATGGTTGAACTTTCTAAGTTTTGGTCTTTCTCTGCAAGTCATGTTCCAAGTTGTTTTGGACCAAAAAGATCCACTGGAGCTCAAAACTGTGATGGTTCTTATCAATAAAATATCAGTCTCAGATTAAGGATTAGCTCATGTGGAAGATCATCTCTATGATTCAGGAATAACCTAGCAAGAAGAAGATGACAAAAGAGCACCTGAGACTGTGCGGACCTGGCTGCAGCTTGGCTATCACCTGTGAGCATGGCAGTTTTGATGCCTAGTGATTTAATATCCTCAATGGCCTCCATCGATCCTGTTCTACAAGCATCTGAGAGACTGAACTTGCCCACCAGCCTTTGTCCAGTGTATATGAACCCATTTGTGTCTGTTTCAATGCTGCTCGCTGTGATGCACTCCAGTAAATTGGATGAGTGGTTAATGAGAAATATGGAAGAAAAATAAGGAAGAAGATTATTACAGATAATTAATTATTTGCTTGACCCTAGTTATAAGAAATTCGCTATATTTCTGTAACAGATAAACCAACCTGTTTCATAGCCAGCCCTTAGACCGATTCTCTGGTTCCCAATAAAAATGCCCTTACTGTTGATTCGACCATAAATTCCTTCCCCAGGAAAATTTTGAAAATCCTCCACATCTTCAGGCTTTGCCTCAATAGAGAGAGAATGGGCATAATCAATTATTGCAGCTGACATTGGATGGCTTGACTTACTCTCGATGCTTGATACCCTTCACATTGCAAAATTGCTTTCAGATTTTACATTGTGATGCCTGATACTTTCAATTCCAATCTCAAACATGAGCCAAAGATTAGAATTCTTGAATAGCTCTTGATTAAGTTGATTAAGGGATGAATGAGTCAGATTACCAGTAGAGCAAAGTGTTAAGGTCGATGTCCTTGCAAATTGATTGGAAGTTGGTCACCACAAACTCTCCTCTTGTCACTGTCCCAGTTTTGTCAAAAGCCACCGTTTTAACCTTTGCCAGAATTTCAAGGTACCCACCTCCTTTAAACAAAAGCCCGTCTTTTGCAGCCCTTGAAAGTGCACAGAAGAATGTGATGGGTGTAGAGAGGATGAGTGCACAAGGACATGAGCCGATCAGAACAACTATTGCCAAGTGAATCCAGTGGTCTTCATTCTGAAGCTTCAGTGCAGCAGGAACCGCAGCAATACAAGCCGACAACAAAGCAACTCCTACAGAAAATGATAGTCGTCAAGCTCATGAAATGCTTCGAAGATGAATACTATCTTGTTATCAATCAATACAACTGTGCACGCCCAAAAATCACTTTGAAATCTAGAAAGTCCTTGGTTACTATGGATTCTAACCAACTCAGTTGTCTTGCAAGTGAAAGCAACTGAATATTTTAAACTGACAACAATTATCACTGTGCTTCCAGTTTCAGGTCATTCACTTAAAAAATATCCATAACGTGGAATATCACTCAGCAGTTCTCCTCCAGAATTAGCATCTTGTATGATATTTTCATTACTCTCCATTAAAATGTGGACATATTTATAAAACATATGTAGGTGTCCTGCATAATCGGGTACTTGCTTGCCTGGAATATAGTATTTTGCACAGTTATCTATGAGGCCTTGTGTATGAGACTTCTTCTTATGAGCATCCTCGACTAGTTTAGCCATTCTGGCCACCACACATTCTTTAGCCAAAGCTGTGGTTCTCATGCTAATGTAGCCTGCAAAGAAAAGTGAGATACGATGGAAAGATGACTCGATAGTGGGCACATGCTCTGTTGCCGAAAGAGGAAAGCAAGAGATGCCATTTATGAACTCTAACCATTTAAGTTGATAGAGCCAGCCCAAACAGTCGAATCTATATCTTTGGCTACAGGATATGATTCCCCTGTCAACATTTTCTCATCCACGTCACATTTCCCATCCACAACAATTCCATCAATCGGTATGGCTTCACCAGCCTTAACTGAAAGTACCGTGTTCATTCGCACTTCATTAACATCAACAGACTCTCCAGTCTTGGCTATAACAGCTTTTTCTGGAGTCATGCTTGCCAAGGATGACATGGTTGCCATAGCCTCCTCACAGAAAAGATCAAAATCACCGGCCAAGATTTACCAAATCATCAGAATCATGTATCTTTCCCAATTGCGAGAGACAGAGGAAATAAGCTGTTGCAAGCATGGAATGGTGCACTTCCAGGCTATCTTTTGGTCTGATTTTGCATGGTGTAAGCATAATACAGTGTACAATTTCTTTTTCCAAATTTCATTAGGCAATATGCTTTCAAGTAACGTCTTTCTGTATGACTTGTTTAAGACTATGGGGTAACATCAAATGCCTTACCGCCTTCAGCCAAAATGTACTGATTTGAAAGATTTAAATTCATAGTTCTATTAAACTGCCCAACCAAGCTCTTTTTTTTTTTCTTTTAGGTAACTAACCAGCCTAATTACCACAGACCTTTTGAAATATGATGCAAATGCATGGATTTAGAGGGGGCTGTTTCTAGATCAATCTTAACTCTGTCAACATCTAGTACTTTCAATAGCCTCCCAGTTCAAATAAAAAGATTTGAATTCATTTGGGAGCTAATGAAGAAGGATAGATGAAGAGCAACTTGTACATATTTTTAGCTGGAAGAAAGATTGGTGGGAAAAACATGCACTCTTTCCTATTTTGTTACTGAACAGAGAGTTGAATATCAAACCTTGTGACTAGCCATTAACTCGAGCCACTGAGCAATGGAAAACAGGAAGACTATGGAAGCAGCTTCCCAGTAATCTTGCAAGGCAAGTGTTCCTATCACTGCAAATACAGCATTGCAACAAGATTACAAAACTTTAATCAATTTCACAAGATGATCTACTTTTCACATATATACAGATGTCAGATCAATGACTATTTCATTAAGTGAGAAATTAACCCCACTGATTCTTGTTATTTGACAGCCTGTCCAAAACCTTTTCTTTCTGTGTTGTGGGTAGGTGATATCTGAGCCTAGTTGTCCAATACTAGGCTAAGTCGAGCTCCCTGTCTGGTCAAAAGCAATGCCATCTATTTAACTGGATTCTGATTCATGAGGAGTGAGTTGTTCATGCCTAAATCTAATCCTATGAAGCGAGAACACTTTTCCACTGCATTACTTACATGGTATGTCCATTTAAGTCACGGCAATAGACGGGTCATTTGGAGTGTACCTAACGTACATTGCATCTTACTAACGAGCCAAACCATCAATTTTTCTTGTTCATTTCACATTGCCTGATGGTTAATGCCCATGTTTTGACGTCAAGAATGCTGGGTTAGTTTGGCGACATCGCATCCTAAGCCCACGCTATGCGATACAACCTTTAGATTGTTTACTTTGGTCCTTGACAGCAATCTTTATTTCCTAAAAAGTTTGACCTCTAATAAAAGATTGACATGAACTCGCATACCATCTGGCGAAGAACAATTAATCATTTGAAAATGGTTATCACCTGAAATCAGAACAAGAACATTGATATTCAGAGTTAGATTCTTGATGGACGCCAAGCTCCTCAACCCAATCGGCGGAAGGCCAACCACAACAGCAGCCAGAGCCAGCCATTTCAGTGGGTGATAAACATACTTAAGAAATGATAAACTGAACAACAACCCGCAAACGATCAGTGCTGGCGATGGCCATTTCGTCGCTGAATCAATCTCGCCTAGATGTCTAATGCTGGCTTCCAACCTCACCCTATTTAGAGCCTCAACTGCCATATTAAGTACATGAAACCATCAAATACAACACCTAAACTGCAATTCCAGGACAACGCTCAGCAAAACCAACTGCGATTGACCATATTCATACCGAGTTTGGACTGAGAAACGATTAGAGGATCATGGAGGACGATGACAGTTTTTGTCGGGATGATGACCGATATGTCGTTGACTCCGTCAAGTGCCCTCAAGATCTTCTCGACCAATGGAACTTCTGAGGCACAGCAAAGACCCAACACTTCCAAGTACGTTTTTTCTGTACTGGATGGCATCTCTCTCTCTCTCCCGATCTCTCTCCCTCCCTCCCTGCCTCCCTCCCGATCTCTCTCGACAAGAAAGATGCGGAAAGAAAGTTGGAGCAGAGGGTTTTGAGTGTACATGAGTGACTAAAATATATGATTGTTTAGGTTTCTGGCGGGGAAGGTATCATCTTCTTTATTTTGAGCTTTTTAAAGGTTGGGCTATGAATAATTATTTATTTGTTACGTGAGATTTGGTGGGCTGGAATTCAATGGGCTTTCTTTCTCAGGAGTCAGAAGGCTTTTACGCGAGCAATGCTCTTGTTAAGTTGTCATCCCTAGCACTCAGGGTATGTCTTAATAAAAATACAGATGAAGCAAAAAACAAAAAAAGCTGCAAAAGGTCTTTTTTTGTGTACTGGCAAGATGCTTATGCGTCGCTCGGGTCAAAGACTAGTATTGATTCTAAATTTTGATTGTTGATCTTCTTTACTTTGGGAAAATTCCAAAATGGGACCCGAAGTACCATCTTTTTCTTAAATAAGGGTCCGAAATGAATATTGTTTCAAATAGGGACCAAATACCATCACTTTCTCAAATAAGGGCCTGGAGTGATGTTATTTCAAATGAGGAACTTAAAGTGGTTATGTTTGTTTTAAATAAGGACTTGACTTTTCGGTGATCAAGAGTATTTTTGTCTTTTGTGATTTTTCGCTTTTTCTTTCCTCTTTATTTTTTTTTTTTTTGGGAAATTTTCAAAAAAGGACCCAAAGTGCCATTATTTTCTCAAATAAGAGTCCGAAGTGGACTTTGTTTTAAATAATAACCTAAAGTGGCTTTGGTTGTTTCAAAATATGGACTCCACCTCGCCGGTTGCCGACTAGCTAATTTTTCGACCGGTCAATGGTATTTTCATCATTTGGCATTTTCCCCTTATTTCCTTTTTTTTTTTTTCTTCTTCTTCTTCCTCTTTGTCGATGGGCTGCCAGGCATCGACGATGCCCACAAAGGGCTGGGTGAGGGTCGCCTTCGCCAATGAGGGCCATCCACACTAGCCACAAGTAAGGGATGGCGTCGCTTGGGCGTGGCGACCCTCACCTAGGGGCCATCGACGGGGTTGGCCCTCGCTAGCTACTAGTAAGGACCGGCGTGGGTGGTCTCGCCTAGCCCTTTGTGGGCATTGCCGGTGGTCAGCTGGCCACTAGCAAAGAGGAAGAAGAAGAACCAAAAAAAAAAAAAAAAGAGGAAAGAAAAAAAAAGGCAAAAAATTGAAAGACAAAAATATCATTGATCGCTGAAAAGTCAGGTGCTTATTTGAAACAAACATAACCACTTTAGGTCCTGATTTGAAATAACATCCACTTCAGGTCCTTATTTGAGAAAGTGATGGTATTTCGGGTCCCTATTTGAAACAATGTTCACTTCGGACCCTTATTTGAGAAAAAGATGGCACTTCGGGTCCTATTTTGGAATTTTCCCCTTTACTTTTATCAATGCGTTAAATTAATTATTGTACGTACTGAATATTGATCAGTATGGTCTTCATCGCTTCACAACGTTCTTTGAAATTGCCTTATTTTTCCTTCAATGAAAGCAAACACATGCCTTAATAGACTTTTGGTCCTGCTTGATGCATGCGAGGGACTAGTGATTCCAGAAATAGGGATTTGTTAAGTGTATAAATGGGTGTGTTGAAAAGGATTGGATAGGGAAGGTTCACCTCGAAAGCTTAAAAAACACAAGCTACCCACCAAGCCTAAAGAAGAAGAATATTGATAGCTCACCTTCAATATGTAAAGGATTGTTTCAGCGATCAATGTTAAAGAATTGTTTGATTCAATACCAGCAACGTTAGATAAAGAATCGGATAGAAATTCATAGGGGAATTCTATATGTTCATCAAATTTCTTTGCATTACACTTGACAACTTGTCTCTTTTTGTAGAAGACATGCAAATGAAAGAAGTCCAACTAAAGACACGGGAACTACCCAACGAATAAAGACATAGGAAATAGCAAACACAATAAAGACCTAAGAACTAGAAAAAAACATTTAAAATGTTGGGGTTTCATGAATCATGTATAGGTAAAATAAAAAAAAAATACAGCGGAAACAAAGATGATATATTTCATACATGATTCTCCGAAGGCGTTGTTCGTGCGTTTTAATAAAAATCTAAATATAAAAAGGGAGTTAATCGAATTACTTGAAGTGCATTTTAAATGAATTTGTCACGCCCCGATCCTCAGGCACGCACACATCCCTTACTTTTGGTCGATTTTAAAATGCGATATCCCGGACTATGTATCGCCGACCCTTTCATTTATATTTGCACATGCGGAAAGCGATTATAATTCCCGACAATAAAGCAATGGGATAGAAAAGCAGGCCATACATTTTTCATACTGAAAATTCACAACTATAACTTTTTACATGCAAACAAGGTCTGACAAGACAGGATGGGATCTCAGTCCTCATCCGGGTCGTACTCGGGGTTATCCTCAGGGTCCTCCTCCACGTACTCCTCTTCAGGTTCCTCATCGTGGGATCTCCTCATTAGATTCATGCTCCTTAGGCTCCTCATCCAGGTCCTGAAATGGTTATTCAATAACCACCGAGACAACGTCTCAAAAGTTCTACCCCTAAGACCCCGATTAGTAAACTAATACACCTTAGGGCTGCCTATGCACAACATGAGTCAGAGGACTTACCTTGGCCTCAGATTCCACCTGCATATTAGCACAGATCATATAGGCACTCAAGCAATCATATTATAGATCGAAGCATCGATCTAATCGACTTAGTCGATTATATGCCAACAAGACCACTCACGGTCATTTCCATTCAGTCAATCAATTGATATCATACGATCCACACATCTATCAATTCATATCATCTATTAAACCATACCATCTATTCATCCATCAATACAATTACGGCTCGCACAAGATGAAATGGATGCAATGCTCTCACAAGCTGATATAGATGGTAGCTCGCACAAGCTGATATATACATAGATGATAGCTCGCACAAGCTGATATATGGATCGTTGCTCTCCAAGCTGATAAATGATCATTGCTCTCACAAGCTGTCATACAGTGCTCACACAAGGTGACGACAATGATGCTCACACAAGCGACACATATATAAACCAATTGCTTGCCAAAGCTGAAAATTCAATAATAACTCAACTCATATCTCAATTCAATCAATCAATCAATTCAATCGATTCAAACTGGTCATACAAATCAATTACGGTGCTAAAAGCCCAACACCGGGTATTTTCAAGTTAAATACCACAACTTCATCAATTTCACACAATTCCACACTTTTGGAATTATTAACCATAATCATCAATCACTCAATTTCTCAATTTAAACATACAATTAACACAAACCTACCGCATTGCTACGATCAGCTCGAAATTCTAACGACCGGCCATCTACCAATCAATCATTTAATCTCAATAAATTCCAAATCAAATTAGGGTAAATCCCTAAAACATCACAATTTATTTAATTCCATGCAACGTAGAGCTCAAATAAATAAACGAACTGCGCCACGACGATCAGCACGAGATTTCGGTCGTCGGCCATCTCAATCTTAATTTCCGAAAAATAATTAATTAATAAATATTAAAAAATCAATTTAGCACAAAATAAAGTCCAATTAAATAAACGGACTTCACCACGGTCATCAGCATAATATTCCGGTCACTAACCATCTCAACCTTAATTTCCGAAAAATAAATAATTAAATAATTAATTTCGAAAATTAAACAATTAACATTAAAAATTCAATTTAGCTCAAAATAAAGCCCGATTAAATAAACGGACTTCACCACGGTCATCAGCATAATATTCCGGTCACTAGCCATCTCAATTGAATTTCCGGAAATAAATAATTAAATAATCAATTTCGAAAATTAATATTTAATTCCTAAAAATACCACCTAGGCCCGATTTGCTTAATTAACACCCGATAAGGGACAGGAAAATTCCCAAGAAACATCCAATAAATACTATAGGCAATTCTCTATCTAATTACACTAACCAAACAACTAACATTCAATGTAATTAACTAATAATCACTAATCAATTATAATCTAACAACCTAATTACACTTAATTAACACTAATCAACCTTTAAGTGTAATTAGCAAACTAAGAAGGCATTAGTGAGTAAAACTCACTCAAAACGACGAGCTCGACGCGAGGATCGACTTTCCCAAAGCGGGCCGAGCATCCGAGCTCGGAAGGCGGCCAAAACGGGCCAAAACCCACTGTCATACCCATTTTCTGCAACCCTCTGATCGCTGCTGGTCGGGGCAGATTCGGGGCTGGTTGAGGCGTCCAAGGGCGGCTGAGGGCGAGGCGGAGCTTCGGCGGGGTCAACGGTGGCCGGAGGTGGTCGGGCGGCGGCCGTAGGTGGCCAAACGGGACCGAGCAAAGGCAAAACAGGGGCTGGACAGAGGCGGCAGCTCGACAAGGCGAGGCGAACGGCGGAGCGGCGGCGTGCGGTCGAGCAGGCGGCGGTCCGACAGCTCCGGCGTGATCGCAGCTCCTTCAACCGACGATGGTTGCCGCTTCGTTTCGCTCCGTTTACGCTCGAACCAGAGAAAGGAGAGGGGCGGACGCGCGCGGACGGCAGCTCGACGGCGGGCTCACGTGCACGGGAGCAGCTCCGGTGGCTTGCGGGCGTGCGACGGCGACGGCGAGAGGTGGCGACAGGCGAAGCTGCTGCTGCTGCTTCGGCTTCTTCGGTTCTTGAAGAAGAAACCCCAAAGAAAGGGGAAGAAGATGAAGATGCCCGACGGAGGAGAGAGGGGAAACCGGTTTTCTCCTCTTCTCTCTCTCTCTCTCTCTCTCTCTTCTTTGGCCCCACCAATCCAGCTGTCTTCCACTCCTTTTCCTTGCCAAAAATGCCCCTTCTAGAAGCTTTAGATAGGCCAATATGTGGGGGTAAGTGTGGCATACGAATTTTGCTAGGGTTTCTTTCCAAATTGAACCTTAATCCCACTTGAATCAAATCAATTTGACCCCTATAATTTCATTCAATATTTCATCGATCAAATTGCTAATTTTTCTTATCAGTATAGCCCACTTGTATCCCGAATTCACAATCTCCTCGGCTTCAACCGAACAAAACGGCCCTATTTATCCAGTCAAAAAATTAAAACCCGAAAATTTGGATGTCACAACTCTTCCCTCTTATAAAAATTTCGTCCTCGAAATTTAAACCATTAAAATTCTTCTTCAAAATGGTGGGGTATTGTCGTCTCATCAATTCTGCTCCTTCATTCTGCTTCACAATGCTATCCAAGATCCTCGGTGCTACCGAAATATTCCCAAATTGACCAAACCAAATCTTGATTCCCAAAAAGGCTAAGCACTTGTTCAATTTTACAAAAATGAAAACTGCAAAAATTTTGGTTCTTTTTCTTTTTCTTTTTCTTTTTCCACAAAGCGGCTAACTGCCGCGTCGGGATCGAACTCGACTTCGGACTGCTGCTTGCTTCATCCGGATACCACTCGGCTAGAGGTGCCGACGGTGTCCCAACCCGCTTTCTTTTTCCATTTAAAGCCAAAATCCTTCTTTGAACCCAAATTTCGATGGATTCCGATTTAAATGCTGCTTCACCTTCATTTCCTTAATCAAACACAATGTCCCTTTCAAAGGCGACATTTAAGGAAAAAAATATATTTCCCCTACTTGAAATTCCAAGGTCTGCGATACTAATCTGCGAAGCTAAACTGGCGATTCTAAGCAGTCTCAAACCATCCGTCACCGATAATTGCAACTGAATCACCGATTTACGAACCAACTCGGACTGCGATTTTCTGATCTCTCGATCTCATATCAACGATCAAGTTCTGTACACTCGCTTCTTGCACGGATTAAAAAGAAACTATCTAACTGATCTACTGAAACTGGGAACCTCTGGTCAAAATTTGATATAACTCTGACACTGATCTCGGCAACTGCAATCACTGACTACTGTAGTGACCTTGGCCTGTGATCTTTCTTTCCCTGACTCCATCTCAGCAATTGAAATTTTGTACCCTCTGCTATACACTGCTTAATAAAGAACCCTTTGAAAACTTTGCCAAATTTATAATCTCTGATCTAGATTCGAAATATAATTCATCCGGCATTCCATGCCGGCGAATTATCTCGATGCACACACACTTCGGTATACCCACTCGTGACAATATAGGATCTTCAATTTCTGAAATCGAAATTAGATTGGCGGTTAATTTCACTCCGACACGCTTTTAGTGTGACCTAGGCTCTTTGGTAGTGTTCGAGCTTTTTAGGACAAATGACCCGTGGTCGATTTTCTTCGAGCCACAATGAACCCACTCAACCCATTGGCGACTCTCGATTGTCGTGAAAATCTCAAAGGTTCAAATACGGACACATGGTACCAAAACGATAGAAACATCAAATTAGTACCGGTCGATGAGAATTTTCCAATTTAATGGAGTCACCCACGATCGGTCATTCATCTCAGTCGAACCGATCTATCTCTGATTTCAAATCGATTTTATACTGTGCCGTAATGATCTCTAAAGATGAGCACGGTCGAGAAGTCGATCCCTGGTCGAATTCTCAAGTCTATTTGCCTTAAGGTCCTTAATAACTCACCCAACTAGTCTAGTTATCTCATGAGTGGCCAACTCAGAGAAAAACACTGTAATCGCGTCGATGAAATGCCCAATTTATCTAATCGAAATCAGAGCCCAAAATCTGGATGTTACACACTCAAAACAAGATATATTTGTATTGTATCAAAGTGGACCAACTCCATCTATCGATCAACCACTATTCTTCATTCATATCAGTAATCCCCTGAATCCTTAGTAAGCCATATATTTCCATTTCCACTTGGGACTCTCAAGTGATGGTAAAAATTCTCCCGGTTCGCATTACCGAGCTTCCACTTACTGACACCTTTGACACTTGCAACCTGCTTGGCGATATCTACCTTCATATCGGTCTACCAATTTAACAGACGTCGATTCTGACTTACTTGCCCCATCTGGTCAAAACTGCAATAATGTAGTGAACTTCTGACACGATCTTTTCCCTGAGTGCTACACTATCAAGTGCACTCAATTCCTCATGGAACCCGAACGTTCCATTCTCAGAAGTTTCAAAGTTAGATTCTTTCTTGCCAGTATCCTCTTATAAGATCTTCCGAACATCTCTTTCACAACTAGGCGCCGATTCTAACTTGAACACTTGGTTCAATTTTGAGGGCGGCTATAAAATTTAAAAGGTAGCCCGCCTCAAATTTGAAAACCAAATTTCAAACCCTTTTTAAGTAAAGTTTATACTTTAGCCAGCCTATGTATAATCGAAGACTCTCGGCTCAACACATGAATTACTTCTTTCATTCTCCCAAGATGATACCAGATAACATCATTATAGTTCTGCCAAAATTCTGATTCACCACACTGTTTCATGATCAACTTGTTGGGTTTCAACTGGCGGGACGATTATATAACAATCTTCTCATGTTGTATCACTACATACCTAGTCGTTGGCAAGACACATCTTTATAACAAGTCACCTAATTAAATTGATAATGGTTAATGCATGATTGCAATGAACCATCTTCATTTATCTTTCCACAAAACTAATGTTCCTTAAAGCGATGCACTAATATGTATGAATTCATCATTCATCAATCCTCACATCTGCACCATTGGTTCTATCAATCCAGGCAACAACAACTGGTAAGAAGCTTTAGAGAATGGTTCTGTTCCGGGTGCTAGCTTGATCCTAAATTCTATCTCACTTACTAACGATAGGCCTGACAATCCTTCTGGTAACACTTCCAGAAATTCTTGGACTACTGAGGAGTCCTCAATTTTCAATTCTTCAATCTGTCTTATTTTTGACAATCGTCAAGTAACCTAGGCAACCTCCGTCTAACAAACGGATTGCCTCAAGTGACGAGGTTAAAGAAGTCAAGAACTCTTCTCGACTCTCAATAAAACTTGGCACTTCTACCTGCTCCTGGAATAAACAGGGTTACTCCACTATAACAATTCATCACTACAAAATGCTCCAGAGCCAATTCTTTCCACACTTGACGATAGAGTTGTACACCAACAGCCAATCGAGTACAACTCTAGTCAATGGTTCTTCTCCTGCCACTTTAACACACATATTAAAATTCCATAACTTAATCCCTGAAACTCTGAGGCATTACTCTGATAAAATTACTTCAAGACATTATTTCTCTATTCGGTGTATGGTCGATTTCATTCCTGTCTCTTTCATCATCCTAATTGCATTCTATCAGTAGTAGCAATGCTGGTGTTCTTCCTGAACTCCAACTGATAATCCTTCACCTGATGGCCGTGCTCACTACCATCAAAGCATGTTCTAGTCATTCTCGAACACAGGATTAATCCATGCATTCCTTCCATACTTTCTGCACTCATCAGGTAAGTCTTCTACCTCCTATCCTTAAAATACATGAGACTGATCCATACCATCTTCCATGTAACATATCTTCCACGGAACAACATGTTCCATTTGTCTGAATACTGACTTGACTATGCCACCCTTCCTATTGGGTGGAATAGAATACTTTTCTCTCGACCTCAGCCTTTCCTCTGACCGGTTTCCATTTCTGCCTGAACTGGATATGTACCTTGACTTGGAAGCGATGGCTCGATCCCAGATCATATCCCCACTCTGGACTCAACAGGTGTAGTAACAAAGGCGCTTGCAACACTAACGGCAGAAGTGATAGCGACAACGACAACGGCTTGATCTTGAGCTTACTGGCGCATCCAGTTCTCAAGGAACACTTGCATCAGAACGATCCTATCGAACTTAGGATCATTCGACGCTGCTACACTAGTACCAATCTGCAGTGGTACTCTTACACTCGAGCTGGCCAAAGCCGACGCTCTGCCACAATCACCTCGGGTACCGACCTTTGTCAGTGCATTATCCCGAGTCACAGAGGACATTATCCTCTTACTAGGAGTTCTCAGCTCCTGCTCGCTCATGGTTCAGTCTTTATACTGAAACCCGTCTTCAACATCCACACTGGATTAGAAGATGAGCGATCCTCACACGACAATCAATTTTAGCATCCAGCTAACACAGACATGCACCAGCATGAATTTAAAGGCCTTTTCTACTAACTATCCCATGGTCAACGCTCCTTATCACTCCAATCTTCAACTTCGCTCTGATACCACTTAAACAGGATGTCACGCCCCGATCCTCAGGCACGCACACATCCCTTACTTTTGGTCGATTTTAAAATGCGATATCCCAGGACTATGTATCGCCGACCCTTTCATTTATATTTGCACATGCGGAAGCGATTATAATTCCCCTGACAATAAAGCAATGGGATAGAAAAGCAGGCCATACATTTTTCATACTGAAAATTCACAACTATAACTTTTTACATGCAAACAAGGTCGACAAGACGGATGGGATCTCGGTCCTCATCCGGGTCGTACTCGGGTTATCCTCGGGTCCTCCTCCACGTACTCCTCTTCGGGTTCCTCATCGGGGATCTCCTCATTAGATTCATGCTCCTTAGGCTCCTCATCCAGGTCCTGAAATGGTTATTCAATAACCACTGAGACAACGTCTCAGCAAGTTCTACCCCCTAAGACCCCGATTAGTAAACTAATACACCTTAGGGCTGCCTATGCACAACATGAGTCAGAGGACTTACCTTGGCCTCAGATTCCACCTGCATATTAGCACAGATCATATAGGCACTCAAGCAATCATATTATAGATCGAAGCATCGATCTAATCGACTTAGTCGATTATATGCCAACAAGACCACTCACGGTCATTTCCATTCAGTCAATCAATTGATATCATACGATCCACACATCTATCAATTCATATCATCTATTAAACCATACCATCTATTCATCCATCAATACAATTACGGCTCGCACAAGATGAAATGGATGCAATGCTCTCAAGCTGATATAGATGGTAGCTCGCACAAGCTGATATATACATAGATGATAGCTCGCACAAGCTGATATATGGATCGTTGCTCTCACAAGCTGATAAATGATCATTGCTCTCACAAGCTGTCATACATTGCTCACACAAGCTGACAATGATGCTCACACAAGCTGACACATATATAAACCAATTGCTTGCCAAAGCTGAAAATTCAATAATAACTCAACTCATATCTCAATTCAATCAATCAATCAATTCAATCGATTCAAACTGGTCATACAAATCAATTACGGTGCTAAAAGCCCAACACCGGGTATTTTCAAGTTAAATACCACAACTTCATCAATTTCACACAATTCCACACTTTTGGAATTATTAACCATAATCATCAATCACTCAATTTCTCAATTTAAACATACAATTAACACAAACCTACCGCATTGCTACGATCAGCTCGAAATTCTAACGACCGCCATCTACCAATCAATCATTTAATCTCAATAAATTCCAAATCAAATTAGGTAAATCCCTAAAACATCACAATTTATTTAATTCCATGCAACGTAGAGCTCAAATAAATAAACGAACTGCGCCACGACGATCAGCACGAGATTTCGGTCGTCGGCCATCTCAATCTTAATTTCCGAAAAATAATTAATTAATAAATATTAAAAAATCAATTTAGCACAAAATAAAGTCCAATTAAATAAACGGACTTCACCACGGTCATCAGCATAATATTCCGGTCACTAACCATCTCAACCTTAATTTCCGAAAAATAAATAATTAAATAATTAATTTCGAAAATTAAACAATTAACATTAAAAATTCAATTTAGCTCAAAATAAAGCCCGATTAAATAAACGGACTTCACCACGGTCATCAGCATAATATTCCGGTCACTAGCCATCTCAATTGAATTTCCGGAAATAAATAATTAAATAATCAATTTCGAAAATTAATATTTAATTCCTAAAAATACCACCTAGGCCCGATTTGCTTAATTAACACCCGATAAGGGACAGGAAAATTCCCAAGAAACATCCAATAAATACTATAGGCAATTCTCTATCTAATTACACTAACCAAACAACTAACATTCAATGTAATTAACTAATAATCACTAATCAATTATAATCTAACAACCTAATTACACTTAATTAACACTAATCAACCTTTAAGTGTAATTAGCAAACTAAGAAGGCATTAGTGAGTAAAACTCACTCAAAACGACGAGCTCGACGCGAGGATCGACTTTCCCCAAAGCGGGCCGAGCATCCGAGCTCGGGAAGGCGGCCAAAACGGGCCAAAACCCACTGTCATACCCATTTTCTGCAACCCTCTGATCGCTGCTGGTCGGGGCAGATTCGGGGCTGGTTGAGGCGTCCAAGGGCGGCTGAGGGCGAGGCGGAGCTTCGGCGGGGTCAACGGTGGCCGGAGGTGGTCGGGCGGCGGCCGTAGGTGGCCAAACGGACCGAGCAAAGGCAAAACGGGCCGGGATGAGGCGGCGGCTCGACAAGGCGAGGCGAACGGCGGAGCGGCGGCGTGCGGTCGAGCGGCGGCGGTCCGACACTCCGGCGTGATCGCAGCTCCTTCAACCGACGATGGTTGCCGCCTGCTCGCCTCCGTTTCGCTCGAACCGAGAAAGGAGAGGGGCGGACGCGCGGACGGACGCGGCTCGACGGCGGGCTCACGTGCACGGGAGCAGCTCCGTGGGCTTGCGGGCGTGCGACGGCGACGGCGAGAGGTGGCGACAGCGGCCGTCGTCTGCCGCTCGGCTTCTTCGGTTCTTGAAGAAGAAACCCCAAAGAAAGGGGAAGAAGATGAAGATGCCCGACGGAGGAGAGAGGGGAAACCGGTTTTCTCCTCTTCTCTCTCTCTCTCTCTCTCTCTCTTCTTTGGCCCCACCAATCCAGCTGTCTTCCACTCCTTTTCCTTGCCAAAAATGCCCCTTCTAGAAGCTTTAGATAGGCCAATATGTGGGGGTAAGTGTGGCATACGAATTTTGCTAGGGTTTCTTTCCAAATTGAACCTTAATCCCACTTGAATCAAATCAATTTGACCCCTATAATTTCATTCAATATTTCATCGATCAAATTGCTAATTTTTCTTATCGCATAGCCCACTTGTATCCCGAATTCACAATCTCCGCTTCAACCGAACAAAACGGCCCTATTTATCCAAATAAAATTAGAACCAAAATTTGGATGTCACAGAATTGGTTCGGATGCTTTTCAGTTTGAGTCCCACAAACGTCAGACCTTTAGTTCAGACACACCAACAATAGACGCCGAATGGAAGAGATAACTTTCGGATAATCACTACTATGATTATACTAGCAATCTCGTGGAGACAATTCACCATATCCTTGATGTTTTTAGTCACGGCCCGAATGAGAGAGAATTCCTCTTCTTTCTCGTGTCTCGAAAAACACAAGAACATGCACACTTCTCTCTTTTTCAAACTTTTTTTTTTTGCATTCACATACGCACACACACACTCATGTTTTTTATATGAACTATTCTACGAGTGAGAAATCACCCACGACTAGCAATCGTTGTGCGATCATCAACCGTTGCTGATCGTGGGAAACATCCCACGACCAGCAACCGTTGCTGGTCATGGGTTCATGCATGATGGTCAGCAACTTTACTGACCATCATGCCCCAAATATATATATTCAAAATAAAAACAAGCACAAGATGTGCTTTGCACAAGTGCACCTTAATTAATTAATTAAATGAAAAATAATTAATCAAACTCTCACTTGCATAGGTCTAGTTGTAACTGATTTTATGGAATCATTCATAAATATAAAATAATTGGACAAATGAATGAATACGTCATTGCCATTAATTAAATAATAATAATGATAGTGTAACTGAAATCTCTAACATGTAACTATTATATACTAGTTTTGGAGTATACATCCAACAATCTCCCACTTGCATTAAAGCCAACTTGTCTGGTACCTCAAACACAGTTCAGCTCCACTTGGTGAAGGAGGCCAATTGCTGAAGCTAAAAGACTTTATTTTAAGGAGAGTGAGAGTTGCACCAGCATCTCGTAAGTCTGCTGGTGTGAGTGCAGCACCCTCTAAAGCTGGTCAGGGCCCCTCTATATCGGTTAAAGGGAAAGCGACTGCTCCTCAATTGTCAGTGCCTCATTATTCAAATGAGATTATCAATCCGAGCTTCCAGGAAGAGACATAAGATGAAGACCTGCTTTCGGTAGACTCCTTCCCACCGAAAGGCTCTCGCTCTACTACCCCAGCTGTGACAATGCAGGACAACCCTCCTCCTACTGCGGATCCTCCTCCGACGGTGGGTAGGAATAAGGGTTCCAGAAAGAGGTAACCCTCTTCCCCTTCTTTTGTAAATATGTATATAGCTGCTTGGAACATTAGAGGCCTTATGAATTCCCTTACTCGAGCTGAAGTGCGGAAGCTTGTCACTTCTCATAATCTGTGCTTGATTGGGCTCATTGAGACCAAAGTACCTGAGGATACTTTTGATTCCCTATCCTCCTTTTTGCTGAATGGCTGGAAATGGATCATGAATTATGAACACTCCCCTCGTGGAAGAATATGGGTTGGTTGGAACCCAGATTATATAAATTATGATCCCATCTTGGTTAGTGCTCAAGCTGTGCATGGCTGTGTGAAGATTATCTCGTCTACAAAGACGTGCCGTGTTTCTATTATATATGGTGAACACTCGTTTATTTGCCGTCGCCCACTCTGGGAAGATCTTATTCGGATAAATGCTCTCATGCAAGACACGGGCTTGGTTGGTTGCAAGAGATTTTAACGCTATCAAGGATCCATCTGACCGTTTTGGTAGTTCTGATACTTGGATTCCATACTTTGATGAGTTTGCGAACTGCCTAGCTCAAACTGAGTTGGATGACCTCAGGTACATTGGCCTTAGGTTTACCTGGTCCACCTCTGCAGGGTGCAAGTAGGAAAATGCGGAAAATAGATCGTGTTTTGGTTAATACCACTTGGAATATGGAATTCTCTTTCTCCAAGGCCTCTTTCCTAAACCCGGCATCTCCGACCACTCCCCAATGGTAGTCAGAGTCATTGACCCAATTCATAGGAGGAGGCTTTTCAAGTATTTTGATTTCTGGGCTCAGCACCCTGACTTCTTCCTCATTGTGCAGCAGGTATGGGATATTCCGATTCAAGGATTTGCTATGTTTAGGCTTGTTTCTAAACTCAAAACTCTGAAGAGCCGGCTTAAACTCTTAAATAGAGATACGTATTCAAACATTTCAGTAAGAACAAAGGAAGCAAGGGAAGCTCTTCGCTCTGCTCAGCTTGATCTACATCTCAACCCTAATGATTCTGACCTCGCCAATACAGAGCAGATTTGCCGCAAGCTCTTTGTTAACTTGCGTAGAGATGAAGAATCCTTCTATAGGCAAAAATTGAGAATCCGTTGGCTCAAGGAAGGGGACCAAAATACAAAGTTTTTTCATCATTCTGTCAAGAGAAGACAAATTACAAACAGAATCCTTACGGTGAAGGACTCCTCGAGTGCTTTTATCGATGACCCTGAGGCAGTTCCCCAAGTCTTTGTTACATTTTTTGCTGATCTGCTTTCTCCTCACTCTGGATTGTCCAAGCCTTCCCTATAGGAGTTAAGAAAGTTCATTCGCAATCCCTTGTCGGTGGACCAGGCCGGTGACCTAACCAGACCAGTGCTAGTCCCTGAAATTCAAGAAACAATCTTCTCCCTAGCGAAGGGGAAAGCGCCGGGTCCTCATGGATTCATTGCCGAATTCTTCAAGAGATGCTGGGATACTGTTGGCCCACTTGTAACAGAGGCAGTGCAGGAATTCTTCACATCAGGCTGTCTGCTCAGAGAGGTGAATAATACCATCCTTACCTTAGTTCCAAAGGTCCCTAATGCTTGTGATGTCTCAGATTTTCGCCCTATTGCATGTTGCAACACCATTTATAAAATCATTACAAAGATATTAGCCAATCACCTAGCTGCTGTCCTTGGGAACTTAGTTGACTACTCTCAAAACGCCTTTGTCAAAGGGAGGAGGATTAGAGATAACATTCTTTTGGCTCAAGAATTATTTGCTGGGTTTCATTTGGAACCTTACCTCCCCAAATGTGCGATAAAAGTGGATTTCCAAAAGGTTTATGATACTATCGACTGGGATTTTCTTCAATCAACACTCACGGCATTTGGCTTCCTTGATGTTTTTGTTCGGTTGATTATGGCTTGTGTTTGGACCCCCAAATACTCCATTTCAATCAATGGAGAGTTTCATGGATTCTTTGCCGGAGGGAGAGGACTACGACAAGGAGATCCTATGTCCCCTTATCTGTTCACGCTTGTGATGGAGGTATTCTCTAGAATTCTAGTCTCCCAGACTTCTCTTAAGGAATTCAATCCCTATTGGAGGTGCAAGGCAACTCGGCTGACTCACCTTTTTTTCGCGGATGACGTTTTCCTTTTCTGCCGGGCTGACTGGGCGTCTATCACGTTAATGAAAAAGGGCCTTGATATATTCTCTTCATGGAGTGGCTTAATCCCGAATAGAAACAAGAGCGAAATCTTTATGTTGGGAGTATCTTTGTCTCTTCGCAATTATATTCAAATGGCCTTTGGATTCCAAGAAGGTACCTTGCCTGTGCGATACCTCGGGGTTCCCATCATCTCTTCTAGACTTCGAAAAGTTCATTGTATTGCTCTAATTGATCGGATCACTACTAGGGCTCAATCTTGGACTCAAAGATTTCTATCATATGCTAGAAGACTGTAGCTCATCAGGTCAGTCCTCCATTCCATTCAATCATATTGGTCGAGTGTGTTTACCTCACCAGCGTCGGTTCTGATTAGTATTGAAACAATCTTGAGAGAATTCTTATGGAAATGATCCGCACTTGGTAAAGGTGGGGCTAAGGTTGCGTGGGATGACATATGCCTCCCAAAAAATGAAGGTGGGCTCGGCATAAGGAATTTGAAAGACTGCAATAGAGCGGCCATGCTTAAGTACATATGGATCCTTTTCACCGACAAAGAATCATTGTGGTGTCGATGGATCCATTCTAATTTCTTAAAAAATGACAATTTTTGGATCGCCTCAACACCTTCTACATGTTCTTGGGGCTGGAAAAAAATATTGCAATTAAGAACATAGTTTAGGTCTTGCTTCGCTTGGAAGATTGGTAATGGATTTTCGGTTTCTTTATGGCATGATCAATGGCTCGCTGATGGCCCACTTGATCTTTTATTTCTGACATCCATCATTGAATTATCGGGTCTCCTTAAGCATGCTCTTGTTGCAAATTTATTCTCCCCCTCGCAATGCATTTAAGAGTTCACTTGAGAGCTGTGGTTTCTCTCCGTCCCGGATCGGGATCGATGCACCGGATTGTTTCACCTAGAATCATCACTCATCTGGATCCTTTTCTGTTGCCTCTGCATGGGATTTCATTAGAACAAAGAAGGAAAGAGTTTCTTGGGACTCCTTTATTTGGAACTCTGATATTGTCCCTAGAAATCAATTTAACTTGTGGTTGATTACCAAGAACAGATTACCCACCCAGGATGTCCTAATCCATTTTGGCAGAATCGTCTCGGGTACTTACGCATATTGTAATGCTACTCCGGACTCTATTGATCACTTGTTCTTCAACTGTCGTATCTCGGCCACGCTTGCTTATTTTTGGGCGACGAGATGCAATTTACCTTGGAAATCGAGGCCATGGATGGACAACCTTGCTTGGGCGATCAGGTTGCTCTCCGGTAAGGATTTCTACCATCGGATTGCGCGGTTCTCTTTCGGTGGCCTTTGTTATTTGATTTGGAAGAAAATGAATGATATTATTTTCTGAGGGGAAGCACTGTTTGTCCCTACTTTGAAGAACCACCTTATGAAGATAGTCAAAGATAAAGCGACTACATTCACAAGTGTTCCGGACACTCCGAGAAAAATAGGCGTCTCCAAAGAAGTCGGGATCTTGATCCCTCCATCTTTACGGATCATCTCGGGCGTTAGTCTCCCCGCTTCTTCTCTCGTTCTACTACAAGCTTCATCATCACTTTGTTTCTTCATTTTTCGAATGTTTGGCGGAGGTCTAGTGGTTGTACTTGTTTTTGTGTTGTAACTGTGGTTCTTCTCCTTTTGGTCTGCTTGCCTTCTCTTCGGTCTTCCTTAGAGTGTAAGCCTTTGGCGCCATCTTTTGTATTTTGTCCAAAACTATATTATTCTTTACCTTTACAAAAAAAAAAAAAAAAAAAGAAGAAGACTGAGGTAAGGCCTTAGTAAATGGATCTGCCACGTTTTCCATTGAGGCAATTTTCTGCAATGCGATATCATCTCTCCCAACAATTTCTCTAATGAAATGGAAGCGTATCTCAATGTGCTTGGACTTTTGGTGAGACCTTGGTTCCTTGGCTTGAGCTATCGCTCTATTGTTGTCACAAAACAATGTAATTCGGTTGCTCAATTAAGGGAACAACTCCAAGTTTAGAAATAAACTTCTTCATCCAAGTGGCTTCCTTTGCTGCTTCAGCTACATACTCTGCCTCAATGGTTGAATTGACAGTTATGCTTTGTTTAGAACTCTTCTAACTAATTGCACCATCATTAAATGTAAAGATAAACCCAGATGTAGACTTATAATCATTAGGATCCGATTGAAAATCGGAATCAGTATAAGCTACAATTTTAAATTCTCCTTCTCTATATATCAAGAATAAATCCTTAGTCTTTCGTAAGTACTTAAGAATTCTTGACTGCTATCTAGTGCTCTTCTCCTGGATCAGACTGATATATGCTAGTAATACTTATAGCATGTGCAATATCAGGTCTAGTGCATAAGATAGCATACATTATGCTTCCAATAGCAAATGCATATGGTATCTTTGCCATCCGCTCTCTTTCTTCAGGAGTGTTGGGACACATTTCTTTAGAAAGACGGATCCTTTGCCTAAAAGGCAATAATCCTCTTTTGGAACATTGCATGTTAAAACATGTTAACACTTTGTCTATATACGTAACTGTGAGAGGCCAATCAATCGTCTTGATTTATCTCTATAGATCTTGATACCTAAAATGTAGGTTGCCTCTCTTAAATCTTTCATGAAGAATTTCTGTGACAAGTATAGTTTTATCGATGATATCATCGGTACATCATTTTCAATCAAAAGTATATCATCGACATATAAAACTAGAAATGCAATTGCACTCCCACTGATCTTCTTTTATACACAAGATTCATCCGGATATTTTATGAAGCCAAATGATTTGACTACCTCATCAAAGTGGATATTCCAACTTTTGGAGGCTTGTTTGAGTTCATAAATGGATCTCTTAAGCTTTACACCTTTCATTTTTTACTATTGGATTCAAAACCCCGTGGCTATTCCATATAGATGTCTTCCTCGAGAAAACCATTTAGAAAAGCCATTTTGACATCCATCTAGAATATCTCATAATCAAGGTGTGTAGATATAGCCAACATAATCCAAATGGATTTTAGCATGGCCACAGGTGAGAAAGTTTCATCATAGTCAATTCCTTCTTTCTAACGATATCCTTTCGCCATTAGCCGTGCTTTATAAGTTCCAATTTGACCTTCAATATTCATCTTCCTCTTGAAAATCCATTTACAGCCAATTGGTATAATATAATCAGGTAGGTCAATTAAGGTCCAAATTTCATTGGAATACATTGAATCCATTTCAGATTTCATGGCTTCTTGCCATTTACCAGAATCGATGTCCGACATCGCCTCCTCATAGGTTTTAGGATCACTAGGTTGATCACTATCATTTACAATGAATAATGGTTCAATATGATCAATCGAGTGTCTATAACGAGCAGGTGGGCGAGATGTTCTCGCACTTCTCCTAAGAGGTTGTATATCAGAAGCTCCCACTGAATCAGAGATTGGTATCTGAATTCGGTTGTTTGGTACTTCATTATTTTCTTCTTGTAAGACTATTTTTCGCCCAGCACCACATTCTTGGACAAACTGATTCTCCATAAAAGAAGTGTGCTTGCTCACCAAAATTCTTTAGTCTGAATGAAAATAGAAATAATATCCAAGAGTTTCCTTTGGATATCCAATGAAGCAACCTTGTTCAGATCTTGCCTCGAACTTTTTCATTTTCAGCATTTTTACGAAAGCTGGACAACCCAAAATCTTAATATGATTAAGACTAGGTTTTCTACTATGCCATATTTCATAATTTGTAGTTGGAACGGATTTGGATGGCACTCTATTAAGCATATATATAGTTGTCTCAAGGGCATATCCCCAAAGAGATATTGGCAAATCGGTGTAACTCATTATAGATTGCACCATATCTAATAAAGTACGATTTCTTTGTTCCCATACACCATTATGTTTTGGAGTTTCGGGAGGTGTCCATTGTGATAAAATGCCATTCTCTTTAAGATAGTCCAGGAATTCAGTACTAAGGTATTCACCTCCTCGATCCGATCAAAGAGCTTTAATATATTTTCCTGTTTGTTTCTCAATTTCGGCCTTGAATTCCTTGAACTTTTTAAAAGATTCTGATTTATACTTCATGAGTTATAAATAACCATACCGTGACTGATCATCGGTGAAGGTAATGAAGTAATTATAACCATCTATAGTAGTTTCATTAATTGGTCCATATACATTTGTATGTATTAATCATAATATGTTAGCAGCTCATGCATTATGTCCCACAAAAGGCACTTTAGCTATTTTTCCTAGAAGACATGTCTCACAAGTCGAGTATGACTCAAAATTTGATGGATCAATGTATCTATCATTACTCAATTTGTTAATTCTGTCTTCTCCAATATAACCTAATCGGAGATGCCAAACATATTTTTTATTTGGACTGTCTCTAGGGCGTTTATTAGTTATGGCCTTATATCAATTTTATTTTGCTTATTGACATCGGTAATCGCATTACTGGACATTATAATGGTATAAAGATTATTATTTAATAAGCTAGTACCAACACATCTTTTATTAGATAAATAGAACATACATCATCAGCAAAAGAAAATTCATAATTCTCTTTACCCAAACGAGGTATAGAGATGATGTTCCTAACAACATTCTTATAATACAAACAGTTTTTTAAAACCAATACATGTCTAGAAGACAAACATAAACGAAAAGTTCCTATAGCTAACACAGCAACTCTTGCTCTATTGGCAAATGTCAGGACAATCTCATATCGCCCTAGCATCCTACTTGTTTCTAGATTCTGCAAAGACATACAAATATGTGAAGTTGCAATAGAATCTAGAACCCATGAGCTAAATTCAACACTAACCATAAGATTAGTTTCAATAAGCATAGACACCATACCTTCATAAGGTTGGTCCTTGAGCTTGACCTTTAAGCTCGCGAGGTATTTCTTATAATTCCTTCTCCAATGCTCCCTGACACCACAGTAATGACATTTCCCCTTATCAATCTTGGGTTTTGGTTGCACAACAGGTTTGACATGCCTCTTTTATTTCTTTTTCTTTAAAACAGTCTTACCTCTTGAAGAAGAAGCATTAGCCATAGCCACTACATTTGGTTTCGTGTTATGTATTTCCTTCTCATAAACTACCACCATGTTATGTAACTCAGCGAGAGTTTTCTCCATCTTATGCATGTGAAAGTTTTGGACAAAACCAGAGAAGGAATTTGGTAAAGATTGGAGGATCAAATCCACAGCTAACTCGTTGTCCATAACGAGATTCAACCTAGCCAATTCTTCAATGTGCCAGATCATTTTCAAAGCATGATCATTAACTGATGATCCTTCAACCATCCTCATACGGTGCAATGCCTTAGATATCTCATATCTAGAGGTTTGACTATTCTCATCAAAGTATTCATTTAAGTGCAAAATGATCGACTTAGCATCTTCCATAGATTCATACTTCTTTTGTAATTCATTATTCATCGAAGTAAGCATATATGACATAACTTTTTAAGTCATCATCACGCCACTTATCATAAGTGACACGCTCCTCTTGGGTCCCACCCTAAGGAAAGGAGGTTGGCATCTTTTCATCAAGTACATATTCAATTTTTTCTGAATTGAGAACAATTCTCAAATTCCTCACCCAGTCAGTAAAATTGGGTTCAGTCAAACAATTCTTGTCAAGTATAGAAGCGAGTGGGTTTGTGGTCACCATTTTTAGAGTAATAATATATTTGTTGTGGAAAATAAATTGTTAGCCATTGTATCTTTCAAAATAAATATTTCATTTTGGCCTTTAAATAAAATAGATCATCCCACTAAATTTATATTCGAATCACATACTTCTTAAGATAGGAAGCGATAATCTTCATTGGGTAAAGATTATTAGTGGGGATTGGAGTCCCACTAATCCAAAGCCCACATCACCTAGCAGTTATTGGTGTTCTATGAACTTAGTGAGTAAACCAACTTGTTCAACGCATCATATGCGAGTCCCAATCATAACTTAGGCCTCTAGACCATGAAAGCCTCACCTAACAGTTATTGGCATCATGATTATAGTTAAGTCTTACCCATCGTCTCATGCAAGTATTGAAGGCACAAACGATTCCTTCACTTGACAGTTATTAGAAATCATTTGGCTCCAACCCCACAACATCACATGCATAATGGAGTGGCCCAATATTATGAATGGTAATTAACCCATATGTATCCATAATCGGTCAGTTAATCAATACAATATTGGATCAAACCACAACAATGGAAGGCCACGAGTTCGAAACCCGTTTTGACTTAATATTATTAATAGGAGATTTGGGTCGTTATTAACGGTCTCACTTTGCACATTAACCGATTTAACATGCATGATAACATAAATACAATAAATAAATAAATATCACATAAATATCTATCTTACGTGGTGATCATGGAATTATGGTTCAATGGGTCTCAAGCCAAAGAGACCCGTTTAGCCATTTTAATGTTTTAATAATAGAGACATGCCCTTCATTTCTTCTTGATTCTTTGAACTCTTCAAAGACCGGGCCCATAGAGCTCACTGGCTTGATGGCTCCTCCAATGACTTCTCTTCTCTTGTAGCATTTACATCAACAATTGATATATTGAACTATGCTAAAATTACATTTCATAAAAATAAATATAAAATGAAGGATGTGGCCTCCATTTAATAATTACAACCCAAAAAAAATACCTGTAATCATCATACATTCATCCATACAACAATCATAATGATTAGAGATTTTTCCATGATCACCACCCTTCCCTATGAGCCATAAATTCAAAATTGAAAGCTCCGGAAGGCATAAATAAAATTATGCATTTAATTAAATTTAAAGCCAAACAACGCAAACCACGTCAAGAAATCAAAATTGATGAAACAAATTTCATGAGTGTGATTCCGAACGGAAGTTGCGTTCACTATTGCGAATCATTCGCAGAATATAAACACAAAGTATAACAAGTTACAGATTTTTGATTAAAAATTGATTTAGTTCTAATTTTTGTTTAGTTGATTAAATTTATCACATAAATTAATCAACTTCTATAGGCCACATATGAGCAAGAGATTCTCTTAACAAAAAATAAATTGGCCGTTAGAACTCAAAAATATCTTTGAACTATAAATCAATTAAACGCACGAAAAACGCCTAAGGTTGGCTCCGATACCACTTTTGGGGTTTCATGAATCATATATAGGTAAAATTTAAAAAAAAATACAGCGAAAACAAAGATGATATATTTTATACATGATTCTCCGAAGGCTTTGTTCATGCGTTTTCATAAAAAATCTGAATACAAAAAGGGAGTTAAACGAATTACCTATCGAAGCGTGCTTTAAACGAATTGGTTCGGATGTTCTTTAGTTCGACTCTCACAAACGTTGGACCTCTAGTTCAGACACTAACAATAGACATCGAATGGAAGAGAGAACTTTCGGATAATCACCACTATGATTGTGCTAGCAATCTTGTGGAGACAATCTGTCATATCCTTGATGTTTTTAGTCACGGCCCGAATGAGAAAGAATCCCTCTTCTTTCTCTCGTCTCGAAAAACACAAGAGCATGCACACTTCTCTCTTTTCCAAGCTATTTTTTTTTTCATTCACATACGCACACACACACTCACTTTTTTTATATGAACTATTCTACAAGCGAGAAACCACCCACGTTGCTGGTCATGGGTTCATGCATGATCCCACGACCAGCAATCATCGCTGGTTGTGGATTCATGCATGAAGGTCAAGCATGATCCCACAACCAGCAACCGTTGCTAGTGGTGGGTTCATTGCTGACCATCATGCCCAAATATATATGTTCAAAATAAAAACACGCACAAGATGTGCGTTGCACACGTGCACTTTAATTAATTAATTAAATGAAAAATAATTAATCAAACCCCCTTTTATTTATATATATAAATAAAAATAAAAAGGACACAATCTTTATGTGTGTATTTGGGATACATTAACATATATTTATTTTGGGTATGCGTGTGCATCATATGCAAGTAGGCTCATGACTATAATACAAATTAAATTAAATCTCATTTAATTTAATTTCAAGTCAACACAATTCGATTGCAATAATTGCAAACACATTTGCAACATTATTTCTCTCTTGTTCCACGTTATCCTAATTATTTATGGTGTGTGACATCTCTAGGTTCATCACTAAGTTGGTAGTAAGACTTGTACTAACACATTAGTACTCTCAAAAGAATTAATTGTCCCAATTAATCTTTAGGTCCTACAAGCCATGATTAACATCTAGCAATATGTCATGACTACCCAGATAGTGTGAATGTTTTAAGAACATAATGAACCCTTTAGCTTTGGCTACAGTGTAATTCAATCCATCTGTCTTACTATGTCCTGATCAAACAAAGACCATGGAATATTTGTCAAGTCACCAATTCGATCATATGCATAAATCTAATTGACATGCATTTTATTCAAGATATAAATAATTTATTCTCGGTTATAACCCCGGCTGAGGATTTCAATGCATTGTTATAATCAGATTACATAGGACATCATTATTATACCTTGCATTTAACAAGGAGACTGATTCCATATTGCATACACATGCAACTTCGTATATGAACAAACTATGATCATCAGGTATAAAGACGGATCAACGACTCGGCATTATGTGCACCCCGTCAACCATAGTTGTTCAACATACAAGTTAACATTGTGCCTTAAGTCTAAGGTTTATTTACACAAGACTAAAGTATGAACAATTAAACATTAACCATGCTAAAAGCTTCCATGCCGCTAATTGTTACGTATGCGTCACGTTCAGTGAACTTGTCTAATACAAACACCCGTGTTCTAACCACCGCCCGCGGTGGCCGCGATGGTTAAGGCTTGGTACCCCATCCGCAGGGGGAAGGGTTCGAGACTCCGCGTCCGCATTGCTTCAATGCAAAACGCGCGATTTACCTATGGCTGGGTCTGTGGTGGTGGCCCAGTCCACCCTAGGGTTTACTCTCCACTACGAAGCGGCGCACGGAGGTTCCCTAGGTCACTATAAAAAAAAATAAAAAAACACCCGTGTTCTAACTCAGGTATCATAATACCCAATGACATGCGACTCATCATTCTCTTAAGTATCCAATACTTAATGGTGAAATTAAGAACACACCGGTCTCAACATGATTATAAATATCCACTCAATAATTCATTAACCAGGAACAGTTTAAAGATTCAGCCTAACTATAAACCTGTCACATATATTCTTGACGTCTCAAGAATAGGTCTAGTTGCAACTGATCTTATGGAATCATTTATAAATATAAAATAATTGGATAAATGAATGAATACGTCATTGCCATTAATTAAATAATAATAATGATAGTACAACTGAAATCCCTAACATGTAACTATTACATGATAGCTTTAGGGCATACATCCAACATAAAATACATGGGAACTTGAACTTTGACTCTTAAAACCTACAACACACTTTAAGACTAATAAAACTATGACCAAAACATTTGACTGGATGCAAAGTAATTCAACTTTAAATTTGTTCACTTGCCTAGGCAGCCAATCGACATCTTGGAAGAGATCAAAACAACAAACAAGAGTCGACTAGAACAGCCGCCGGTTGTTAGGGGTGTGCATGGTCCGAGCGGGCGGTTCTCGACCTAGAACCGGGAACCGCCCGCTAAGGATCGGTTCTGAAAATTGGAACCGGGATCCACTCAGGAACCGGACCACCGGTCCGGTCCGGTTCCCGGGTGGATCCATGGAACCGATCTTGACATGAAATAATTTTAGTTTTCAACATAAAACGACTACGTGACATCAAAGCAAGCCAAAGAAAGAAAAACCAAATTTAAGTACGTGAAGATGCGGACGACGGGAGAAGTAAACGCAGCGAATTTACAAATACGGTCCGGGCGGTTCCCAAGTATTTTACACACCTCTAGAAGGGAGTGAGATAAGATCTAGGGTTTTTTTTAGTAATTTTTTTTTTAATATTAAAAAGGTTTCGGTCCGGTCCGAGTGGGCGGGCGGGTGGATCCGCCCATGGAATTAGGAACTGGACCGGTACCCACCGGTTCCCATAAATTGGAACCGGGAATCGACCGGTTCCCTCAAGAATCGCCAGTTCTGGGCGGTTTCGGTCCGGTTCCCGGCGGTTCCCGGGTATTTTGCACACCCCTACCGATTGCTAGGTAATCGATTACTGGTCTCAGAGTCAATAATGAACTTGTAAATTCACATCTAGTCGATTGACAACCATGGAAGAGATCAAAACAACAAACAAAAGTCGACTAGAACAGCCACTAATTGCTAGGTAATCGATTACTAGTCTTGGAGTCAATAATGAACTTGTAAATCGATGTCTAGTCAATTGACAACCATGATATTGACAACTTGACCACTGATTAACGACTTTTGTAGGATCAACATTTGCAATTTGAACTCTTCAATTCCAAGTATAGTGAAATCGGCCTTTCGCTTTTAAACGTAAGGATTGAGCCAAATTAATCGACAATGTCTTAGTTGAATTTGTGAGTTGATCGATAGAGTCGGTGCTCCCACATTACTATTGGTAAGGGTAGGGTGGGCTTGGTGGCATTTGCTGGGTTTGTAATCCAACAAAAGCATGTGGCATCCTATAATTTCATGACAACCTCTAGATGTGCTATGAGCCATGGATAGGTGATGGAAGTAGCATCAAGTTGTATTGTAGCCATTTGATCCATGATTTGGAATAGGGTTAAGGCATGATTTGGAATAGGGTTAAGGCCAAGCTTTTAATGGATAATTATTTGATGGAAAGAATTCTATTCTTGGCCATGTGATTTATTGGTGGGTTGTTGACTAGATAGGACTCGATACCGCATCACTATAATTTTTCATGACAACCCATTGCTAGATGTGCTATGAGCCATGGATAGGTGATGGAAGTACCATCAAGTTGTATTGTAGCCATTTGATCCATGATTTGGAATAGGGTTAAGGCCAAGCTTTTAATGAATAATTATTTGATGGAAAGAATTCTATTCTTGGCCATGTGATTTATTGGTGGGTTGTTGACTAGATAGCCAGACTCGATATCCATTACCGCATCGTCCAGTACATGCTTCTCCGAAATACTGAGTTTTCACCTACCTACTCTTCTTATTTTCCTCTGAAATTTGGATATGTTCTACATCAAGATATTCTATACAAGTTTCCCAAGTCAAATATCCAGAGTATAGTCGACATTTAGGTCCATGAAGTCTCGGGGTCCAAAATACATTTCAAAGCTTCCTAGAGTTTAGCCATGAACAAAAGAATCCAAAGCAGCACCACAATCACAAAGGAACAGAAGAAATAAGCCAAAAATCGGACTTTAAACATGCATGCAAGCTCACACAACATTCTGACTCACACTGTTCGAGCAAAAACAGCCATACCATCTGCCGCACCTACCTCAAGCCCTAGCTACGGCGAGCGACTCCTCCTCGGCTTCTCCTCTCTCAACCACTCTCTCCCTCTCTCTCTCGCACAATCTCTCTCTCCCTTGGGCGAATGGCTAACCGGCCATTCTCTCTCCTCTCTCCTTCCTTTTATTTCCCCTAAACCTCATCATTAGTAATCATTGCTTGCCTCCAAATTAGCCAATGCATGGCATCCTCCTTTGTGCCACTTGTCCTATTGCATGCATAATGGGCTTTGAATTTGGGCTTGGGCTTGGGCCTCCTTTGTGGCCGGTCGACCACTCCTTCTTGGGCCTCCATGGGCCGGTTAGCTTGGCCTACTAAAGCTTAGGCCAATGGGCCTAAGGCCCAACCTAAAAATTGACTTTTTTCCCTTTTTTTATTATAATCTCTTCCATAAATTTTTTAAATTTTAATTTCCATATGGCCAAAGTCTTGTGACATTTTATTTATAGAAATTTTATTTATAAAGTGCATGGCCAAGCATAGATTATCACTATTAATCTATCAATTTTAAAATCTCATAAACACAAGCACAATAACACAAAGCCTTAAGAAAACTAATGGCTAAAATATAAACATAGGAAATTTTCATTACCTAATTATAGGCTTTAATTCTTCTAGAGGGTGACTCGGATTTTTGGGATGCCACATTAGTCCCTATAAATAGGAAAGAGGGGGGAGCGTAGCAAAACAACAAATGTAAAAGAGTGAGAGGAGCATGAGATAATACTCCATATCATGAAGTTCCTCCACCAACACTTCTTTCAACTATTGTAAAATTATTTTTCATAAACTAATGAAATTATTTCCCATATCCCATGTTCTTTGTCCTTCAATTATCCTAGTCTATTCCTTGTCCATCCACTACAAATTATATCATACACTTGCACACAACATCACTAATCAAAAACTATCATCAATACCAAAACCATACTTCTGGACGCACACATCCAAAATTTTTTTTAACAGTCGCTGAATCAATCTTGCTCCGATGTTTAATGCTAGCTTCCAACCTCGCCTTAGTTAGTGCCTCAACTGCCATATTAAGTACATGATAAACCAACACTACATACCAAGTTTCGATCGTAGCAAAAGTGGCTGCAATCGATCGTATTCATACCAAGTTTCGACTGAGAAACGATTAGAGGGTCATGGAGGACGATGACCGTTTTTGTTGGGAGGACGACCGAGCTGTGGTTGACCCCATCGAGCTGCCTCAGGATCTTCTCGACCAATGCAACTTCCGTGGCACAGCAAAGGCCCAACACTTCCAAGTACGTTTCCTCTGTATTGGATGACATTATCCTCTCTCTCTCGCTCGCTCTCTGGGCAAGAAAGATGTAGCAGAGCGTTCGGCATGTAGACGGGTAACATGCATACGATCGTTTGGGTTTCGGCCGGGGAAGGCATCATCTTCTTGAGCTTTAATGTATTTAGGTTGGACCATGAATATTTAACTATTTCTCAAGCGAGATTTGGTGCGTTGGTATCCTATTAGCCTTCCTCAGCAGACTTCACACGAGTCACGACACGAGCAATGCGCTTATCAAGTGTGATCCCTTTGTTCTCGGGGGGTGTCTTCTTCTTAACACAAACGCAAATGAAAAAAAAATAAAAAATTGATGTATTGCATGACATCTCTCTCTCTCTAAAATATTTACTCAAATTATATTGGCAAAGGTTGGATTATGACTAATTAATTATTTATTTACATGAGATTTGGTGTGTTAGAAGTCAACGAGGTTCCCTCAGGAGAATAGTACATGAGAAATGTGCTTTTTAAAGGTTGTTGGGTCTAATTCCTCGTACAAATACAAATGAAAAAACAATTGCTGTAAAATGTGTGGTGGTTAATGATAAGTGGTCTTTATAATATATATATATATATATATCTGGCAAGATGTGGTTTAAAACTATAGTTTTAGTATTACTCTAAATCTTGGTTGATGATCTATTCTTCATTTATTGATATGACAAGTTAATTATTTGATAGAGTGAATGTTGGTCAGTATCAATCACTTCTCAAAGTTGGGAAAATCATTCAAAAAGTCCTAATTCTATTGTATGATTGTTAATTCACTTCTAAACTTTTTGATTTGATAAATTTAGTCATGAATTTTTAACGATTTGCCGATATTGTCCTTCTAGCCAAAATCAATCAAAAATTACTGACTTAGTTGTTGGCTATTTTGCGTGATATGATTAATATTGACATGAATAATTTTTACAAATTTTATTGAAGTTTTTTTGTTATTTTGTTGTTTTTTGTTGTTTTTTTCTTTCTTTTGCCTGCCGGTCCTTTTGAGAAGTTAACGGTGAATAAAAGATATAAAAGTAAAAAAAAAAAAAAAAAAATTAAAATTCATAAAAGTTCAAAATTTTAAATTTTTTTTATAGAAAATGTCTTCGTCAAGCATCGGTTGTGCCACATTTGATGGCTAGTAGTAACGTCAACAATTTCTAACCAATTTTAGTTTAAAGGACTATATCGGCAAATTATCAAAAAATTTGGGATTGAATTGGTCAAATTGGTCTAATTGAAAAATTTATGATTAAATTAACAACTATACAATAGGTATATGAATTTTTAGGACAATCATCTCTCTCAAAATTCATCGAAATTGTCTTATTTTTTGTTCTTGATTCACATCGGTAAGGTTTGATTGAGAACAAAAAAATTATTTATCACATGACATTTTTGAGTGTTGGATGTCAACTTGTCTTCCTCAGGAGACAAAAAATAAATACAAAAAGATATATTTTTGTAATAGGTGTGATGATGTAATGATAAGCGGTCTTATTTTATATACTAGCAAGTTGCCGTAGTTTTTTTAGCTATATTTTTGTAGTATTTTATAAATCTTGGTTGGTGATCTATTTTGCATTTTTTGACACGTCAACATCGGATACATCGAACGTCGGTCGATATTATCTTGATCGCTGCACAAGTTCATCGAAATTTTCTTATTTTTCCTTCACAATTCATCTAGACAAGGTTGGATTATGAATAATTACTTATTTACTAAGTGAGTGTTTGGGAGTTGGAAGTCAACTAGCCTTCCTCGGGAGACTTTTCTATGAGCAATGCCCTTTATTATCTCTGGTGCGCGGGGAGTCTCTTTTCTCAATACAAAAACATAAATGAAAAAACAAAAATTCTTATAAAAGGTGCACATGCGTCTAGGTGAGCATCGGAACTGGATCGAACCACTTGATTCTAGGCAGTTCCAGGTTCCTAAAATTTGGAATCGGTGATTATCGATTTGTTTCCTGCTTTAAAGTTAATCATATGTCATCACATCTTTAACTTCTTCCCACTAAGATTTTCATTGATTAAAGATCCAAAACAATAAAGAACGAGATTTTAGATTATATAACAACACTTGTAGTCTTGTGAGAAATAGGGAAAAAAAAGATATCACCACTGTTCTTGGACCCACCTAGGAATTGGAATCGGACAGGTTTTTGGACTAAGTGGGTCAGTTTTCAATTTCACAAATTAGACCGTTCCTAGTTCTGAATGGGAATTGACCATCGTGGAATTAGTTACCCCTACATGCATCACACAGGTCTAAGACTATATTTTTAGCATAATTCTAATGGTGCATGTTGATCTATTTTGCACGTATTGATACGCCATGTTAATTTTTGGATATACTGAATGTTGATCCGTGCAATTGCTTCATAAGATTCTTCGAAATTGCTATTTTTCTTTCAATGAAACAAAAACATACCTAAACAGTAAACATGCATTCGGTCCTGCTGGTAAGGGTAGCGTGGGTTCGGGGGTGCTTCATCCTTGTATTATTTTTCTTTGTCAATGTGGCCCTGAATATTTTTTCGTCATGTTTAGTCCTTCCGTTGAAATTTCGAACGAAGGAAGCAGAGTATGGCGAACCACGAGGTCTCATTTCTGTTGTTGCCGTGTGGAGCTGCAATGTGGGTTTTTGATTTTCATGGAGGGATGACAATCGGGTATTTAGGGATTTCAATTTGTTTTTCTTATCGTTGATGTTGATGATGCGCCCACAGTTGTTCTTCTCGTGTTGGTTTTTTGGGGAGGACATTAGAAGTGCAAAAAATTGTGTACGGCTCTCACTTCAATGTTAAAAGTTTTTGCTGGCTCATTTGAGTATCAAATCAAAGAAAAAAATGATCACTTAATTGCCTCTAATGAGAAATTCCAGCCAAATTGATTAATTTTTTTTTTTTATCTAACTTGGTATATTTTTTTAGAAATTCTAATCCACGTGGATGTTCAAAACGACGTTGCACAATCCTATATGGCTTGGTCAAGCAAAATGATGTAGCACTCCCTCTAGGCAAAATCACGTCTCACGGGAGGATCCAAATAGTGCCAGGTCACCATTGTTCTGGGCTATGAACACCTTCTTGTTGTTCACTCACCGTCACTTGTCATCGCTCATCCTTGCTCATGTGCCTTCTCTATAACTCTCACTCATTTTGTGATATCCCAAAAGTTGGCTCTATTTCGAAATATATGAAGTGGTTATTTCATCGATGCACTTATGGTTATTTTACTTTCAATTGATCACTCATGAGTTAACTAATATATTGAGTGATGCTGTAAATGGTTAAAACATGAAAGATTAAAGAATTCAATCAGGGATCGACCATTTAACCATAAGAATTGATAATGGTCAATACTACACTGTTATAAATTAATTAGCGAATAGATATAAGTCAATTCGACAAAAGTATGTAGTTGGTTCGCGGGTAATTCCATATGATTACAAAATTCGTGTCGAACAACGATAAATCAAATTTTCTATTGATCTTATATTCAATATATGTAATTGAACCCTCGCAATTACATGACAATTGAAGGTCATTTGCATTTGAAGAGGCACAAATGTTGATTGAAAATTTTTGACCACTGGTCAACCGCACGAGAACCTTAAAAAGCCACCCGATATATTAAGTCATACTAAAGTCGCGTTCGATCGATTTTTAATCACAAATTTTAATTCAATTTCAAGTATCAAACTTTTAAGGGTTTCGAGATTAAATTATTGGATGTCACCTTATTGTCCGTTGAATTATCAGCATGTAAATTATCGGATGAAAAATTGGAGACCGGAAAAAGAGAAATTCGAATCTAGTGGCAAAATGGTGAATTATGGGCCATAATTTTGGCTTTAAAGATGAAAGGAAAAGAAAAAGAAATTGTGGGATATGATACTAGGCTAGAAGGGTTTTTAGGGAAGTATGTGTGAGAAATGATAGGATTTTTTAGAAGAAATTTTGGGGAAAATCATTCTTTTTTTTTTTTTTCTCTCTCCTCCCCTATCTGTTTTCTCTCCCCCGTGCGTCCACCCTTCCTTTCCCTGCTGCAGCCCCGTCCCTTTTTCCTCTCTCTCTCTCTCTCTCTCCCTCACTTCTGCCGCAGCACTTCCCTCCATTTTCCTCACCCCATCTTCTTCTTCTCCCCATTTCTTTCCCCCATTTTTGTTTCCCCCCCTTTTCTTTTTTCTACTACCCAACCACGCCCCTTCCACCACCATCATCCATGCCACTTCACCACCACCCAACATATCATCCCACCACCCTCATCGTTCACCATCTCCACCGCCGAGCTTCTGAGTTGTCACCACTCGAGCCACTCGTCCATCAAGCCGCTTGCATCATCGTCGCCGTCCTTGAGCCACCCTCGCCATCGCAAGCTGAGCCACCACTATGGCTATCACCCAAGCCGAGCCCCCCTTGGCCATGAGCTCAACTTTGCTGAACCACTGCTGTCGAGTTTCTGCTTGAGTTGCGAGACTAGTGTTCTCAACACTGTCGCGCCGCCATCACTTTGAGCTTGCCGTTGCCGGAAACCCGTGAGTTAGCTTCCTAATAGTGGATTATGATATTAATTACGTTTAGGGGATATATTAGTTTAAGGATAATCACGTTTAATTTTAGTTTAGCCTTAATTGCGATTAATGACAGTTTAGATTAAATTTAAGTACAATTAGTTTAAGTAAGTACGATTATATTAATTAATTGTGGTTAGATTAATTAATTGAGTTTATTTTAATTAAATGTGATTATTTTAATTGATGGTGATTAGTTTTTAATTAATTATAATTAGGTTAATTAATTGATTTTAGCCTAATTAATTGCAATTACCTTAATCAATCGTGCTTAGCCTAATTAATTGTGATGAGCTTAATTAATCATGATTAGTGTAATTAATGACGGATTGTCCATTAGGTAGAATTTTATCTCATTTTCTAGATGAGATTGTGCTTAATTAATTTCGATCGTTTGAGCATTATAATGCTATGTTATTGATTGCCCAATTATAGATTTGATTTATTATATTAAAAAAAAAGGTTTATGGGCAAGAAAATAGATAATTTTGAGGTGCGGGTTTGGACGCCAAATTTTACATGCTAAATAAAACAATAGGGTTTTAAAAAGAAAGTCTGCAAAGTTTGACGGGTTGGTTTCAAACATATGACCACGTATGAATATTTTACCGAAATTTATAAATGTGAAAAATTGTCAAAGTTAATTATTTGAAAATGAACTTTTTTGTTCTAGGCTAATTAATAGCAATAAGAATTGGTTTGATTGTTAGTATGCTTGAGTGGTTATTTAGTCGAACCTGTCACCTAACGGTTTGGGGGCGATGCTCGATTTTTATCGAATGTCCGGCGGGGGTCCGCATGCTGAGTTGCAGTTGAGGTGAGACCAATACTCCTTTATGGAATGCCATCTAGGCGGGGGTTTGAGATGATGTCGTGCCCGATAGGGCGGGACGATGCCTAGTCATGCTGGAAGACTGCTGACTCTTGTGTTGGCCGTGATCCGAGGGGTCGTAATAATTGGAACACATGTGTTGGCAATGCGCTTGGAATGTTTTCAATGTGTTCTGATTATTATTTATGTGCGTTATAATAATATTGCCATGTGAGATGTACTAATATGTCGGGGCGTGCCAAGGCGAGGTAAGATTGTATGTTGTTGTGTGCTTAAGTTGCCTCCGAGGCGAATTAGCAAATCAAAAAAGTCATAAACCTATTGTATTTATATCAAATCAATTTTAAATATTTCAATTTGGCCAATTTAATTTTAAATATTTTAACAATTTGTGAATTTAGCCCTTCTAGGCAATTTTGGCCCGAAGCGATGCTAAATGTCCTACTTGTGGTACAACTGGTGCTTGCATAGACAATTTTTTAAAATTCTTTTGAATTTTATTTTATTTTATTTTATTTTATTTTCTAACCTTGGGCCGGTTAGGTCACCGATAGACCCTTGTTTGGTTTGGGCAAGGGTGTCGCTGCCTTGCCGCCTGGAGTTAGAAAAAGAAGAAGAAAAGAAATAAGAAGAAATAAAAAAAATAAAACCCTTTCTTAAATTATTTTGACCGAGACCTGATATTTTTTTTTTTTTTTTTTTTTTTTGGAGTCAAAGATCAAGACGTGATGTTAACTTACGTAATCATGATAACTCGTCAGCAGTTTTGTTAGGTAACTTAGTGATCATATAAAGAGATTGGAATCTAAATATTGAACATCATAAAAATGCCAAATTAATTCTCAAAATTTCCCTTCTCAAAAGTGGAAAATACTATCCTCCTCGAAATAAGCAAATCAGCTTATGTTTCTACTTCTTTGCTATTGTATCATCATCAGTATCCTCCTCCTCCTCCTCAGCATCGAAGTATAGGCAGAGGCAATTTAATCAACGTCCTTTTTTTCAACTAACATTGTGACTGATGTCGACTCTAATCTATTTGTACTTAAATTGAATAAAAATCATGAATTTTTTATATTTTATTTTTCTATTGGGACGGAACCCACTTGGATGAGTAAATTGCAGATACCATAAAAGATTACTAAACCCCAATATCAAGAGAATGACACGAGCCAAGCCAGCCCCTAAAAGATAACCCAATGAAAAAGAAGAATAAAGAAGTAGGCATTTTCTAGCTAATAATATCATGTGAATATAGGGGTGAGCATTGGTTTAGAATTGACCTTGGATTGGCCTAACTCAGCTAGTTTTGGTCCGGTTCCTAAGGGCACTAGGTTGGTCCACAGCCTTGGGACCCCTAGATTCTATATTGTGTAAGTTGGTTCTTAATCCTAGAAGTTTAGAGTTAGTCCAACCGGGACCAACCTTGTACATATAATATATTATAAACTTTTATCTACTCTAAGCCCTAGTGCCTCTTCCATGTTCTCTTTGCAGTTCGGTTTGCTGTGTAAATTAAAAAGTAGAAACAAACCCAGCTCTTATTCAACCAAAAAAGAAACCTTCTTCACTCACTTCACCTCGTGGCCAACCTCTCTTTGCTCGCCTCTATTCCCTTGCATTGCTTATTCGTTTTTATGGTTTGTTTCCTTTAGTAAGTATAAATTTATGCTATTATTTTATCTTATATTTATGTTTGAATATGTATTTGCGCCATAGTTTGGTTGCTCAATGTTGCATTGTTAATGTATATGTAATTTAAAATAGTGTGTTTGTTCTTTTAACAAAAAACAAAAAAATGAAACAAAAAATAATCGGTTGGTCTCGTGTTGACTCTAGAGCTGGACCGAACCCATAGGGTTGGTCTAGTCCTTAGTCTCTAGCTTAACAGGGTCAATTCTCGATCCCAAAAATAAGAGATTGCCATTGTGTAGGTTGATTCCTAGATTAGGTATTGAATTGGCTCAACTTGGACCATGCTTACCGCTAAATGAATGTCTAGAGAAAAGTCAATGCTGCTTGCGGTGGCCAAAAGTTTGGATTTAATCGGTTTATGAGACTTGTAGAGTGTTTATGGGTTCTACACTCATGCCCTTGTTTTATCTGAAGTTGTTGCCTTATTGACCTACATAGCCATGTAGATAAAGCGAACTTTAAGAGATATTAACTTGAAAAGATGGTGACATTTCTACCTAGATATATTTTATTTTGTCATTACACTCATGTGGTCATGGATGATTTTTTGCATACCGGATATTTACGAATCTAATCAAAGGCATTTGATTCACGTTGGGATCACATCGAAGTCAAGTCTGTTTGTGTCGAGTTTGAGCATGGAACAAAACCTCGAGCTTGAAAATAAAGCTTGATTAAGCTCGAGGTGAATCTCTAGTCTCGAGGTTTCTTGTCAAGTCAAATTTGGAAGTTCTCCGAAAACTTGGATCAAGTCCTAGACAAAGTGCACGGATGAAGTCACTTACTGATGTTTCAATCATGTCTTCTCACCCTCACAGAGGTAATTGACAACTCAAAACTGCTGTTTACGTACTATGAGGTTAAGAGCACAGTAAAAGATAGGAGATCGACTCGTTATGCCGAACGCTTAAGAAAAGCATGCAGCAAAGAGAGAGAGAGAGGGAGGGAGAGAAGGTCGATCTTGTTCATCTCTTCTCAACAAATCCTACCAAAGATCATTTATTCCAGAGCGACAGCAGTTGAAGCTAAGCACGACGAGATTTGCATATGGATGTGTAGCTTGACTAAACCAAACTGAGAATCTTATTATTGTCTGACAACATTTAAAAGGGTCTATTCTATGACTATTCTAGGCATGCTGCTTCCGCTGCCTGCATCATGTTGCTCGAGTCTGCAGAAACATTTGTTGAATGATTGCTTGCAGCACCCGCCAGGGCTCATCTTCACTGGAGTAATTTCGATTGCTACAGCCTCAACACAGCATTTTGCTCCAACTAAGTTGCAGTGCTCGATAATTTCTTCATCTTTGAAATTACCGGGTACACTTTGAGCTACAGATTCAGTATTACCAGCATCCGGTGCATTGCTGAACAACCGTGATGCGTCACTTCGTAAATTCAGCTTCCTTTCATCCTCGTGAATTTTCGAACTTTGAGGACAACAGCCAGAAGCACATTGTGACCTTCCCTCTATGTGTTTGACAGGTAAATAGTAGGATGACTCGCACTTACTTACTGATTTAACAGATCTAACTGATGGGCAGCCGCAACTTGAGCCATAGTGGTTTTTCGGTTGGTCTGTAATAGACTCAATCTCTCCAAATGCAGACAGGTTTACTGTAGGCTGCGTGGTTGGCTTGCAAGTAGGTCCTTCAAGGTTCATTGACATATCTTCTTTCTGTGGGGTAAATTTCGATTCAGAACAAGCATCACCGAGTGCGTTCAATGACAACGTTGCATCTTGATTTGCCATGGCAGAGCAGCAGCTGCTGCAATGTTCATTATCATTGTTCATACTTTGCACTGCGCAACCAACTTTATTCTTTTCGCGTGAGTTTGGCGAGAAGAGACCATTCATGGATCTTAAGAACTTCTTTTCTTGGTTTGGGGTTGCGTTTAGACGATGCATGCTGTTGAGAATCACGATCAAACATGTGCCCACGTCTGTGAGAACTGCGGCCCAAACCAATGGGTACCCAGCAAAGGCCAATCCGAGGACTGCGCACTTCAGAGATATAGATATAAGGATGTTCTCGACGAGCTTCCTGAAGGTCCACCTGGCGAGTTTAATAGCTTCTGGGATCTTTCGAATGTCATTCGACATGAGAATCACATCAGCCGTCTCCATTGCCAGGGCTGAACCAGAAATCCCCATCGAGATGCCTACGTCAGCCGTGGCTAATGCAGGAGCATCATTTATTCCGTCACCAATCATTGCAGTTGGTCCATCTTTCTTGAAGTCTTCTATTATTCTTACCTTGTTTTCGGGCAAGAGTTCTGCACATACAATGTCTAGAGCATTGTTGAGCTGCAAACAGATTTTTTGTTTTTTCAGTACACTCTGCATAGTAGTGGCACAGTAGTATATAGTATATATCCACGGAAGAAATGTAAAACCAAGATACATTTGGACAAGCTAGATAGGAGGCGGTTTTGCAGGTAGAGAGTTAAGGAACCTCAGTCGGTTCATGCTATGATGAATCTTCAATTTCTTTGTTAGGATTCAAGTTCTATTATTAGCACTCCATTTTCTTTAGGAGAAAAAAAAAATGAAGAGAAACAGTCGAACTTGCCAAGTTTTGGTCTTTCTTTGCAAATTGTGTTCCAAGTTCTTTTAGACCTAAAAGTTCCATTGGAGCTCAAGTCTGTAATTGTTCTCAATCGATAAAATACCAGTCATGGATTAAGGTTGAGGTTGTGTGGAAGATCATTCCCATAATTCAGTGCTAATGTAATAAGACGAGGATGATAGAAGCGCACCTGATTCTGTGTGGACCTGGCTGCAGCTTGGCTATCACCTGTGAGCATGGCGGTCTTGATGCCTAGTGATTTAACATCATTAATGGCCTCCATCGACCCAGTTCTACAAGCATCAGAGAGACTGAACTTTCCCACCGGGCTTTGTCCAAAGTATATGAATCCATTTGTGTCTGTTTCAATGCCGCTTGCTGTGGCACACTCCGGTAAATCGAAGTAGAGATTAATAAGAAACAGGAAAGAAATATAAGGAAAAAAAATATTACTGTTGAAAAACTATTTGCTCGAGATAGTTAGAGAAACTGACCTGTTTCACAGCCAGCCCTTAGACCGATTCTCCGGTTCCCAATATAGATGCTTTTACCGTTGATTTGACCATAAATTCCTTCCCCGGGAAAATTTTGAAAATACTCCACCTCTTCAGGCTTTGGCTCAATAGAGAAAGAATTGGCATAATCAATTATTGCAGCTGACATTGGATGGCTTGATTTACTCTCGATGCTCGATACCCTTCACATAGCAAGATTTGCTTTCAGGTTTTTCAGTGCGACTCTAGAAATTTTCAACTCCAATCTCAAACATGAGCAGTAGATTGAAACAGAATTTTGACAGTTCTTGATTAAGTTGGATAAGGGATGAATGAGTCAGATTACCAGTAGAGCAAAGCGTTAAGGTCAATGTTATTGCAATCTGATTGGAAGTTGGTCACCACAAACTCTCCTCTTGTCACTGTCCCTGTTTTGTCAAAAGCCACGGTTTTAACCTTTGCCAGAATTTCAAGAAACCCACCTCCTTTAAACAAAAGCCCATCTTTTGCAGCCCTTGAAAGTGCGCAGAAGAATGTGATGGGTGTAGATAGGATGAGTGCACAAGGACATGAGCCGATCAGAACAACTATTGCCAAGTGAAACCAGTGGTGTTCATTCTTAAGCTTCAGTGCGGCAGGAACCGCAGCAATACAAGCAGACACCAAAGCAATTCCTACAAAGAAATGATAGTGGTTAAGCTCATGAAACGCTTTAAAGATGGATACTATGTTGTTGTCAATCGATGAGACTGTCTGTGCTCGAATATTATGTCGAAATCTGAAAAGTACTCGGCTACTACAGATTTTTACCAACTCAGTCATCTTGAAAGAGAAAGCAATGAAATGTCTAAACCCTTGCAACAAAAATACCATGCATCAATTTTCAGGTTATTCAATTGAAAAAAATCCGTACTCTGGAATATTGCTAAGCAGTTCGCTTCTAAAATTAGCATCTGGGATGATATTTTCGAATAAAAACGTGGGATATATTTATAAAACACATTTGGGTGTTGTGCATTTTGTTGGGAAAGGAAATCGGGTAACTTGCTTGCCTGGAATATAGTATTTCGCACATTTGTCTATGAGGCCTTGCGTATGAGTCTTTTCCTTATGAGCCTCCTCGACTAGTGTAGCCATTCGGGCCACCACGGAATCTGTGGCCAAAGCCGTGGTTCTTACACTAATATAGCCTGCAAAAAAAAAAAAAAAAAAAAAAAAATCGTGATCCAATGGAAGGAAGACTCAATAATCAGAACATGTTTTGCCACCGGAAAAGGTAAAAAAAGAGGTGCCATGTATAACACTAACCATTTAAATTGATAGAGCCTGCCCAAACTGTGGAATCGATACTCTTGGCAACAGGATATGATTCCCCCGTCAACATTTTCTCATCCACGTCGCATTTCCCATCAACAACAATTCCATCAATTGGTACGGCTTCACCAGCCTTTACTGAAAGTATTGTGCCCATTTTCACATCGTTGACATCAACGGACTCTCCAGTCTCGGCTATAACAGCTTTTTCTGGAGTCATGCTTGCCAATGATGACATGGTTGCCATAGCCTTGCCATAGAAAAGAAATCACACCACAGGCCAAGATATATCTAATCATACAGAATTGTGTATCTTTCTCGATAGTATGATTTTAAGAGGGAAATATTCTGTCGTGAAAGTATGGAATGGTGCTTTTCCAGGCTATCTTTTGGGTCTGATCTTGTATAATCTCCAAGCACATGGTGTATGATTTTTCCTTTCAAGTTTCATTAGGTTATGGGGAAACATAGAACATCTTAACCTGTCTTCAGACCAAATGTACTGATTTAAATGATTTAAGTCCAAAGTTCTATTAAACTGTGTCCCCAAGTTCTTTTTCTATTTTGTTTGGATAAGTAACTAACTAGCCAAATTACTGCAGACCTTCTGAATGTGATGCAAATGCATGGATTTAGAGGATGTTGGCTATATATATCAATCCTTAAATTTGTCGAAGTCTAGTATTCTCAATAGCCTCCCAGGGAAAGGATAGATAAAGATCAATGTATGCCTATGTTTAGCAGGACAAAAAATTGGAGGGAAAAACATTCATTTTTTCTTATTTTGTTTGTAAACAGAGAATTGAATGTCAAACCTTGTGACTAGCCCTCAATTCGAGCCACTGAGCAATGGAAAACAGGAAGACTATGGAAGCAGCTTCCCAGTAATCTTGCAAGGCAGTGTTCCTATCACTGCAAATTCAGTATTGCAACAAGATTAGATGACTTTAATCTATTTCGCGGGATGATCTACTTATCCCATATACACAGATGTCAGATCAATGACAAAATCATTGAGTGAGGAACGAGTCCTGCCCTTTCTCGTTATTACTTCATCTACTGTCCAAAGCCTTATCTTTTTTGTGTATTGTGTAGGTGATATCCGAGTCTAACTTTCCGATACAAGGCTACAGTCTAGTCCCCTCTTTGGTCAAAAGCAAGCCATCTATGAATTGGATTGGGAATTCATGAGGAGTGACGTGCTCATGCCCTAATTCTAAGAAAAAACTCAGTTCATAACTTACGTGAAGTAGATATGTCACTAGGAGTGTGACTAATGTATATAGCTGTGTATAAACATGCTGACCCATCAATTTATCTTGTTCATTTCACTTTGCAATGGTTAAAGCCCATGTCTAGACAGCGCAAATACTTGGTTGGTTTGGTGATATCATGTCCTCAGCTCATGTTATAAAATACATCCGATCCATCGCTTACTTTGGCCCTTTACAATGATCATCATCCCGGACAAAACAAGACCATGAGTAAAAGAACCACATGAACTCACATCCCATCTAGCAAAGAACAGTTGATCATTTGGAAAAGATTATTACCTGAAATCAGAATGAGAACGTAGATATTTAGAGTGAGATGCTTGATGGAGGCGTAGCTCCTCCACGCAATCGACGGAAGGCCAATTACAACAGCAGCCAGAGCCAGCCATTTAAGTGGCTGATAAACGTACTGAAGAAATGACAAACCGAACAACAACCCGCAAACAATCAGTGCCGGCGATGGCCATTTCGTCGCTGAATCAATCTTGCCCCGATGTTTAATGCTAGCTTCCAACCTCGCTTTATTTAGTGCCTCAACTGCAATATTAAGTACATAGAACCATCAATACATACGCCTAAACTGAAATTCTAGGACAAAGTAGGACTTAGCCAAAGCAGCTGCCATCGATCATATTCATACCGAGCGTGGACTGAGAAACGATTAGAGGGTCATGGAGGACGATGACCGTTTTTGTCGGGATGATGATCGAGATGTCGTTGATCCCATCGAGCTGCCTCAGGATCTTCTCGACCAACGCAACTTCTGTGGCACAGCAAAGGCCCAACACTTCCAAGTACGTTTTCTCGGTATTGGATGACATTACTCTCTCTCTCTCTCTCTCTCCCTCGTTCGTTCTGGGCAAGAAAGATGGAGCAAAGCGTTCGGCATGTAGATGGGTGACCTATATATGATCTTTTGGGTTTCGGCTGGGGAAGGTATCATCTTCTTGAGCTTTAAAATATTTAGGTTTGACAATGAATAACTAAGAATTTGTCAAGTGAGATTTGGTGCGTTGGAATCCTATGAGCCTTCCTCAGGAGTCTGTCACACGAGCAATGCACTAATCAAGTTGTGATCCCTTGTTCTCGGGGTGTCTTCTTCTTAACACAAATACAAATGAAAAAGAAGAAGAAGAAAAAAGATTGATGTATTGGGTGACATCACTCTCTCTCTCTCTCTCTCATACTTACTCAAATTTTATTGGCAAAGGTTGGATTATGACCAATTAATTATTTATTGCACGAGATTTGGTTTACTCAAATTTTATTGGCAAAGGTTGGATTATGACCAATAAATTATTATTGCATGAGATTTGGTGTGTTGGAAGTCAACGAGATTTCCTCAGGAGAATATTACTTGAGAAATGTGCTTGTTAAGGTGTTGGGTCTGATTCTTAGTACAGCCACAAATGAGAAAAAAAAATGCTGTAAAATGTGTGGTGATGTAATGATAAGTGGTCATTATAATATACTGGTAAGATGTGGTTTAAAACTATAGTTTCAGTGTTACTCCAAATCTTGCTTGATGATCTATTTTTCATTTATTGATATGTCAAATTAATTATTCGATATAGTGAATGTTGGTCAGTATTGGTCACTTTCAAAAATAATAAAATTATGCAATAAGTCCTAATTCTATTGTACAATGGTCAATTTAGTTATAAACTTTTCAATTTGTCAATTTTGTCCTGAATGTTTTGATGATTTGCGATGTAGTCCTTCAAATCAAAATTGGTCAGAAACCACTGACTTGGTTGCTAGCTGTTTTACGTTGTATGACCAATGCTGACATAAACAATTTTTATAATTTTTATTGAAGTTTTCTGTTCATTTTTATTATTTTTTATTCTTTTTTTCACCGTTCACTTCCCAAAAGAGCGATGGGGAAGGCTAGAGCCTTAGCAATGGTAGATAACCATCGGTGATGCCCCAATGGCTCACCGTTGGTTCTTTCGGGAAGTGAATGGTGAAGAAAAGAAAAGAAAAGCAATTATAAAACTTTAGAAATTTTTTTAAAAAACGTCTAGGTCAGCATCGATTGTGCCACGTAGGATGGTTAGTGGGTACATCATCAATTTATAACCAATTTCGGTTGAAAGGACTATATCGGTAAATCATCAAAAAATTTAGGATTAAATTAGTCAAATTGAAAAGTTTAGGATGGAATCGGCTGTTGTACAATAGGTTTAGCATTTTTTGGAAAAATTATTTCTCTCAAAATTCATAGAGATTGTCTTATCTTTTGGTTATCAATTCACATCGGCAAGGTTTAATCATCAACAAAAAAATTATTTATTACATTAGATTTGGTGCGTTGGAAGTCAACTTGTCTTCCTCAGGAGAATATTGCATGAGATATGCACTTGAAATCCTTGTGCTCAGGGCGTATCTATATCCTAATACAAATATATATGTAAGAAAGAGAATAATGTTGTAAAAGGTGTGGTGATGTAATGATAAGGGGTCTAATTTTATATACTAGCAAAGATGCTGTAGTATGAAACTATATTTTTGGCAGTATTCTCTGAATCTTGGTTGATGATCTATTTTGCATTTATTGACACGTCAAGTTAATATTGGATACATCCAACGTTGGTCAGTATCATATTGATCACAAATTCATCGAAATTATCTTATTTTTTCTTCGCAATTCATCTTGGCAAGGTTGGATTATGAATAATTACTTATTTACTCCGTGAAAGTTGGGGCATTGGAATTCAGTGAGCCTTCCTCAGGAGACTATTACATGAGCAATGCACTTGTTATTTCTGGTTCTCGGTGGTGCTCATGAGTCTAGGGGTGAGCAAATGGAATTGGGCCAAACCGTCTAGTTAAAGGCGATTCTCAATTCCTAAAATTTGGAATGGGTAATTATTGGTTCAGTTCCCAATTCCAGGTAGGGGTGATCGATTCCCAAACGATCCAATGGAACTAGAGGACACTGAGCTTGTCAACCAAGTCGAGAGTTTAGTTTGTTGGTGTCACACCCCTACCCCACCTCTGGTAAGAGAGCGTGACCCGACGGGTCAGCATTGACATCCCAGGTACGTCGATCGTTCCAAAAATATTTTATCTATGATTAAGCACATGCGGAAGTGAATTAAAAACAATCCCCGTACACAAACAAATAGGAAGTCGGGCAACATGTATACAAGTTAAGCAAACATAAGCAACACATATTCTTACATATATACACGTATCAAAAGTTGTTATCATTACATGTCTATCTTAGTCCTAGGCTACTTATCTTCATTACTAGACATCGGCAATTAAAAGGCTGGGGTAGCCTAGCTCCTCAAATAATGGCCCCCATCCTAGGCCCTTTCTTCTATGATGCGCTCGTAGGATCTAGCAGAAGGATGAGGTCTCAGATGGGACCTAAAACGTCCCCATAAAAAATGAGGTACCAAGCCTCGTACACATGGGCAACCAATGTGTCTACCCCTTCTTGGACCTATATAGTAGGAGTATGCTTCCGGTAAGTGACGTCCTTTTCTAAGTTTTCTAAGTCCATCACAGTAGTAACCGTATCAATTGGAAGACTAGGATAGACGGGCGGTAGAATTGATTCACCCATTCCACACCTGAAATGGTAAAAACAATAAAAGTGAGTTGATGACTCAGTAAGTAGAAATCCCTAATTCTCTTATAGGAGGATGTCTTGCCATTGATCCTCGGATATAAAATTATCACCCACTCGTCGATGGCAAATCAATAGCAAGGTTCATGCCTTGCCTTGCTTATGCATATGAAGGGCTCTCAATCGACTATGTGCTTTCATGCATCAAAGACAAAGAGTTAGTGCATAAAAATAGGCACTCCAAAGATCCATGGCTTATGATCATTCCAATCACTAAGAGGGATGCGTGTATCATATAAAATTCATTCAAGTACTAAGTGACCTGACACAAACATATGCTCAAATTGATGCAATGACTCAACAATACATATCAAACAAACCCAACTTTTGCAGGCCTCAATTCCAGTACTGGTGCAAGCATCAGGTGGAAAGAACGGCTGATTACCGAGTTGTTTGAAGCAAGAATTGCAAGAGAGACTTTAGCTATCCCAATCAGATCTTAGGAGGAGAAAGACAGTGTGGATTGGATATGCACATCTTTAGGCAATTATTTAGTGAAAAGTGCATATCACTTTATCGCAATAACAAAAGAAAAGTTGCAAGCAAAACAGCCGTCTACATCATATGAAACACCCAAACAGCTATGGCAACTGGTGTGGAACATGCATACTAGCCCAAAAATCAAACTTTTCGCATGAAATGTACGTTAGAACGCACTATCAATCGGAGAATCTGTTCAAGTAGAAAATTATACCTGAACCAATTTGCCCTATATGTTGGAGATGTCTAGAAACGATTGAACATATCTTCTTGTTATGCAACTGGACTCGAGAGGTCTGGAAAAATCCAATTTTGAAAATTAGAGTCTAAAAAAAAAGGATTACGACGTGTAGAGGAATGGTAGAGAGCAAATCCAAAAGGAAACTCATCATCTGTGGATATGATGGCAGGGGTACTCTGGAACTTATGGAAGACATGTAATAACTTCATCTTTCAACACCTAGAAATAACGGATCCAAAAACCAGATCATCCCCTCACCTCAAATCTGGAAACCACCGAGCAAAGAGGAGTTGAAAATCAATGTCGATGGGTCATTCATGGATGGCAATACCACAAGAAGTGTTGCCGTAGTATGTCGGGACGAAGCAAGAAGACTGATTGCTAGTTTTGCCAAGGAGATTCGAGCTACTTCAGCAAAGTAGACCGAAACCTAGGACTGATAAGTTCCCGGTCTGATCTGGTTTCAAGGTGGAATCGGGAACTGGATTGGGAGGACCGGTTTCCAAATTTTGGGATCGGGAACCAGATTGACCGTGTAACGACCTCAACCCCATCTCCAAGGTCGCGAGCAACAAGGATTATTTTCGTGACGTCCCAGGCTTGTTGCCATCCCGATTCTTTTTATCTTGTTATCATGCACATGCGAAAATGTGAATAAAAAAACTCCCTGGATAAACAACAGCTGGGAGATTGAGACATACATCACACATAACACACTAATTAATATTATAATAATACTTTTACAAGCCCTTTCTCTATGGGTCCTCTTATCTTTTTATATCACAGTACGAGTTTTCCATATAAGCCAAGAGAAATCCTATCTCCTCTAGCGTGACTATAGCTCCCAAAACTGACGTGAGATTTCTATGCCTACAAGACTGAAAGATGAGGGGTGAGTTTTGGGGAAACTCAGCAATTGAAATTCCTAATTCTCTACTAGGAAAGCATCTCATCATCAAAACCTAACAAGTACAACACTCAGAAATAGTGTCGATGGCAAATCAATCGCAAGTCTATTGCCACCTCTCAACTATCTGTATGTGATCCACTTTTCAACTTACCAAATAAGTAATTTCACCAAACAAGCTTATTAGTGACTTATAGTAACATGTTCAATAAGTTTATTAACCATATCAACAATTCTTCTCATACTTTGAAGGGCTTCCAACCGTAGGCTAGGCATTTGACCTTAGGCCAGACATCTTATACTCTTAGGGGCTTCCTGGCTCAACTAGGGCATTTGGCCATCAAGCCAGGCATCCCATACTCTTAAGGGCTTCCCATACTTTTAGGCACTTCCTGGCTTAACCAGGGCATCTCGTTCAATGAATGAGGCATCATCGCCAATGCCATGAGACGATGGACACTTTTTCCTCTTAAGTGCACACACACAAGTGCATCACACAAGTCAGTTCTTATCTTTTCCCTTAACCAACACATGCATGGCCCAAAGGCGTTCTCATTCATTCGTGTGTGTCATGAGTTTCTTATACTTCACTAGCAAATATGTCGAGAATACTCTTTGGTCGTAACTTGAATCAATCATTTAACGTTAATCCCCGTACCAAACAAGGCTTGGAAACGATATACCTCAATACCAATCCAAGACCTTGAGGCTTGGGTGTCACGCCCTGAATCTCAAGCGCATGCTCATCCCTCTCTGGTCGATAAAATTTTGCGACTTCCCAAGACGAGTCGCCGACCCTTTCCATTTTACTACACATGCGGAAGCGAAAAGAAATCCCCTGATAGTAATCATCTCGGGATAGAAAAGCAGGATACGAATTCACAAAACAAACATGCTTTTATATATACACTGAGTCATGTACAAAAGTCTATGGCCAAAAGATTACAAAAGACTAGCCTTCCAAAAGAAGCGGTCCTAATTGACCTACACTTCCGATCACCTCCTCTCAGCTCTAGGTCCTTCACTCGACGACCCTGAAAATATTGTCCCACAACGGGGTGAGATAAAATCTCAGCGAGTCTAAGCTCTAAACCCTAATTAGGAGGGAAATACGCCAAGAAGCATCTTGACCACGCAATCATACAATTAGCATAGATGACTTACCTCGCCTCAGTTCCACCCTGCATGTTAGCACAGTTCATATATATTATGTATAGAATCGATACATCCAGCAATTGAAATGCATCACTCAACTCAATAAATCACAAGGGTCCAGATTATAGGGCTAAATCGTTATAACACGTATCATACCATGTCACTTAATTTTGTCCCATAATCCGGCGCATCAAACTCAACCATCATGCGTTTCAATTGTTAATTACACCCCTCAAGGGTACGACCAACTCTATTGGCAGTCTTCTGGCATTGCCAGGCGTTGTCTCATCCCCTTTGAGCATGGCAACGTCTCTCAATTAGATGGCTTCCCCGAAGGGGCGTAGGTCTAGAATCTACTGCGACCCATTACCCTTATGCATGGGTAACTTGAAAAGGGATTTAGTAACGTCCGGCATAATTACTCGAGACGGGTTCTCTTAACCAACACACGACCACTCAATCTCGGCCTAGGACACTATGCATTGTACTCAAATGCCTCCATTAAAATAGTGATCCTGGCATATTTCCTTCGTATTAAAAACATTCGGTGAAAATAGTCATGCGTGGGTACACGGTCAGATTGGACCCAGAAAATTCACAACCTTCTTTTCAAAATCCCACTGGTATATATAGTATATAAAACCATTTTCGGTGTTTAAAACCCGACATTCGGGATTTTCTGAATAAATAATGAAATTCACAATTTTTGGAATTAAATATTCAAAATTCCAATCAATACTCAATTTGCACAAACTAACACTCAATTGCTGAAATTAACCATACCATTGCAATCGGCACGAAATTCCGATCACCGGTTATCCCGACCTAAATTCCGGAAAAATAATTAATAATTAATTAATTTCGAAAATTAATTAATTAATTCAATTTAATTTCTAAAAATACTAACCTTGGCCAAAATTATTAAATTAAATACCAATATGGACCCGGAAAATTCCCGAACCCTTCTAAATAAACAGTACAATTTATTTAGGCCTTAGCTAAACCATGCTAACCACCTAACATGCTCAATTAAATAATTAAATTTCTAATTTAATCTAACGAACCACCTAATCCTAATTAAATAAATCTAAAGATCCCTTAAACATCATTAACCTACTAAGCAGAATTTAGAGTATAAACTCACCGGTTAATTGCGGAAACCGGTTCACTGTGACGGCGACGTGATGACGGCCGAAATTTGAATTTTCGGTGTTGACGGACTTGGACCGGGCCCACACTTGGCCCAACAAATCTCAGCCCAAATCTGAGATTTTTTTTTTGAAATGGGCCGGGCTTGAAGTGGATGACCTCGGGGGCTTGGGCTGCTGAATTGGGCCGAACTAAACAGGCTTCGCTGGCCTCTTGGGCTGACTTCAAGTGAGCTGGGATTGGGCCGAGGATGGGCTTTAAATCTGGGCTGGGCTGCTGCGAAACATTCTGGACTGAAATTCACGGGCTGAGATGGGCTGTTGATGGACTTCAATTGGGCCAAACGTGCTGGAGTCTACGGCCAAAGCTGGGCCAGAGAATTTGCGTGGGCTGCTGCTGCTCACGTGGCTGAAGACGCTGGGTGAAGACATGAGCGAAAGAGGGAGAGCAGCTTCGTTGATCTCCGGTGGCAGCGAAAGCGGCAAGGAAGCTGGCGTGGACTGAGCTTGCTCGGTGGGGGAAAGATGGGCTGACGCACACGGAGTTGCTGGCTTCACTTCGGTGGATTGAAGCCGCTTGGCAAGAGGAGTCAACAACCAAAATAGGCCAAGGGAGTTTGACTCCGTGGAGGCTTCATCCGTGGGTTTCTGTGGCCGTGAGGAAGAGAGTGAGTGGAGAGAATTTGAAGAGAGAGACGGTGGTATGTGGCAGATGATTAAAAAAAAGAAAATGATCGTGGGCGTGGGCTGAAGAAACCGTGAGGGGCTGCAGAATTTGATGGAAGATTGAAAGAAAAGCAACAGCAAGACTCGGCTGGCTTCGTATGAAGAAAATAAAGGAAAGCAAGAGTAGAAATTTGCAAAAGGAGGAGGTCGGCCAAGAGACGTGCCGAGAAAGCCAAGGTGGAGGGGCCCAAGGTTAACAATTTTTATCTCTTCCATTGATGGTTTTGTCCCCCTAATACTTTCCAAGATAATTTCCACCAATTGATTCAATTTTGATGCCAATATATGCTGTCCTCACCATAGATCCGAATTTCACAATTTTAATTTCAATTTCATCACTCAATTTCTCAAATTGAGGTCCAATTTTGATGAAGCAAAATCCCGAACAACTTTCTATAAATCTCCGACACTCACAGGCTCAGCTTAGAAGTCCCAATTTCCATCGATTTAGCCAATCTGAATTTCTGCTAATTTTCCGCAACGTCCGAACTGATTTTCCGTAAAAATCTCGAAATCTCTGAAAATTTTTCGGAGGATGAGTCAACGTAACTAAAATAGGTTGTGACATGACCGAATTTTCGATTTCTGAAATTGGGTTCAAGTTCGCGGTAATTTCAATTAGGCATGCTTTTAGCGTGACCTAGTATCGGGTAACTTTTATGAATTTTTGATGCAATTGACCCATGATCGATTCATCTCGAGTCATATTGTACATTTTCGACACATTGACGACTCTCGATTGCCGTGAAAATCTCGAGGTATCAATTATGGGCACCGGGTACCAAAACGATAGAAAAATCGGTCTAGTGCCGATCAACGGGTATTTTGCAATAAGGTGGAATCACTCACACTCTGATGTCAATCGAATCGACCTATCTCCGGTCTCTGATCGATTTCTGACAGTGCCGTAATGACCCTCAGATCAACACGGTCGAGCAGTCGATTCTTGGTTGAATTCTCAAGTCTATTGCGTTAAAATCCCTTAATGGTTTCACCCGATAGACTAATTATCTCGTGAGGGGCCCTCTCAAAGGATAAGGCCATAAACACGTTGATGAAAAGTCCATTTCATCTTATCGAAATCAGACTCGAAAATCAGGATGTCACATTGGGTGCACCTCACTTTAATGACAATCCTAAGCTCAATAGACCTCGACTCCAACCTGATGTGAATACACATGTATCGAGAATGACCATCAGCTCACGGTTTCGTTCAACGCCAAGCACAAAGTCCTTGTGTCCATTTAAACTATGGAAATCGGCATGCATGGTGCCTCACCAAGACCTCGTGGATTTGCACGATTCTCGTACCGATCAAGGCATAAGATCGACATGCCTCAATGTCGACTTAGGACCTTACGGCCTTGGGCGATTCCCGCACCAACCAAGACTTGGACCCAACGTCCTATTTATGCCGAAACCAATGCTTTATGGCTTGGGCGACTTTGTCTTGCGATGAACTCAACTCAAATGAACCTCGATTTCATTCCAAACATAAATGACTCAAGTACACGGCCATGTCCCATAGCAAGCAAGGTCAAACAAAAGACATTGCACACTACCCACGGCTTGATGGGTGAGCACTTAACTCCTCAACGACAGAATCTACTTTTTTAGAGGAAAATGAAGAATCTTACTTACCGCAAACCTCAAGAATTAGCCTAGATAACTTGATGGGGGCGATGGTGCAAGGCCAAGAGAAATGAAAGAAAGGGGAGAATGGTGTGTGAATGGCAAAGGGGTTCCAATGATGGAAATGAATGGGGCCTCTATCTATTTATAATCACCAACCTCATCATTACTCATCCAAGCGGTCCAATCATGTTTCTTAGAGTGGCACGACTATGGCATTGAGGTGGCAAGCCTAAGTTGCAAGGTGTCATGCCTATTTTAAAAGGTGGTACACCTAATGGCCTAATGTAATGATTGGAAGCTTACTTGTTTCATTCTTATTGGACCATTTATATAATGCCATCATGACTTGGCCTACTTGTTCTCTAAAGAAAATCTTATGGTAATGATAACCATATCTTTCATGGACATCTAAGCCAATGACTCACCATTCTCATTAAATGATTAGATTTAGTTAATCATGGGGTTTGGATATTTAGGGTGCGTTTGGGAAGACTTTTGGGGAAAGTCATTGAGAAAATGTAAAGACCCTTGAGCTAAAGGAGTTTTTCAAAATGTAAATTGTGTTTGGTAAATTGTATTTGTGAAAGTTAATTGTGAAGTATCTTTGAACAAAATAGTGTTTGGACAAATTAACTGTGCAAAAGACTTTTGTTATTAAAAAAAAAAAAAAAAAAGAGTTGGCTGGTTACCGCCGGCGAAGGGCAAGCGGTCCGGTGAGGGGCAAGCGTTCGGCGAGGGTCGTCGCAACTAGATCGAGCGGCCCCGACGACCTCCGCACGGAGGTCACGGCGCGGCGGGTCACGCGACCTTTCGGTGAGGGTCGCGTGACCCGCCACGCAGCGACCTCCGTGCGGAGGTCGTTGGGGCCGCTCGATCTGGTTGCGGCGACCCCGATCGCGACCAAATCGCGCGATCCTGGTCGTGGCGACCCTCGCTGAACGGTGTGCGACCCACCGCGCCACGACCTCCATTCGGAAGGTGGCTGAGGCTCGCGATCTACTCGCCGCAAACCAGATCGCGTGACCAGATCTGCACACGATTTGGGTCACCGAAGGTCGTGCGGTCCAGATTTGGGACGCCGCGACCTCCGGTGACCCAGATCTGTCGGGGTTGCAACATCGTCGGGAGTTGCAGCGGTCGCGTGACCTTGCTGCGACCCAGATTGGTCGCCAAGGGTTGCAGCAGTCGCGGCGACGCGACTCACGAGGGGTCGCTGAGGTCACACGACTGGCCGCCGACGGTCATTGTGACCACATCGGCCTCATGCCGACCTCCATCCAGCTCGTCGCCAGCCCCTCGTAGCTTCGCGCAACTTCACCAGCCAATCTCAACAAAGAAGAAGGTGAATAGTCACGAGGACAAAACCGGAAGAACGAAATGTTAATGAGGGCATTTGCGGAAGAAATTTTTTTTTTCTTCTCTTCCCTCGGCATTGTGAGAAGGTCGAATGCCCAAGGCAGCCCCATGGCTGCCTTGGGCTTTCAGCCTTCTAAAGGCTTACTTTTCCCCAAGTATGTTTACAAAATAAGTTCCCAAACACCATTTTTTTTTAGCCCAAAGGGCTTTGGATGCCCAAAGTGGCTTGGCAAAGCCGCTCCCAAACGCACCCTTAGCATATGCCTAAATTCAAGAACTTGCTTTCTAAGTTTTGGTTTTCTATAATATTCCATAAAGTTATATTCTTATTAGTCCATATACACCCCACATTTAATGAGCATTTAATGAAGTTTAATGATGATGGCATCTAGGTTGCCAACTCGGCATCTAGATTCGTATAGCATTAATTGAGGGTTTGGGTTTCGCTCTCCGATTTGTCCATGTGTAAGCCACCATTTTCTTGTCCAGCAAAAATATCCACAACTTCATCATTACTTTTGAAAAGTCAAATGACAATCATCCCCTTTATTAATGAGGTTGTTCTAGAGTTTTCTTCTCTTTTGTCCATTTCTTCATCAAGAAGGTGGTCTAGGGAATTCCATCATCTAAGTTGGTTCCGAGGCTAGACAATGGATCATTAGATACACCTCAAAAAACCAAATCACATACACCCGAGATTTGGCCATCATGCCCCATGCTCGTCTGATTCGTTCCTTCGGATGGTCAGTCGGCCAAAATGGTCGGTTGTCCTTTGGTTGGTTCAAGGTCAATTCTAAGGCTACTCATGGCTTAGCACTAAGCCAACACACTCATGAACCTTAGATTTAGTGACAGAATAGCTTAGTCTATTCCTGGGCTCATTTCGGTCGGCACTCGATCCATTGGTAGGGTTTATGGTCGGTGCATTACCAATCCACGATTGGACATCATCAATTAGAGATTCCTTTCTAATCACTAAGAATTAAATAGGGAATGATACATTTTTTTATTAGAAGATGATCGCATTTGATTGTGTTGAATCGTTCGTGTATTAGTGCATAGCCAGGCGGAATCACCTGCGACCGAGCACTATGACTGATCATGACCATCCGCTGATCCAAAATTATCCCGTGACCAATTGTCGTGATCAAAAGGTCATCTTATGAGTTGGTGATCCTATTCCATTGGTATGGTCTGTAGAAAATTCATGGCCAACACCTCGACCAATTTGTGACCGGTCGGTTGGTCGATCGGACCATGACCGATCCGTGATTCCTTGCCAATCGAACCGATCGATCCATGGCCAATGGCCCATGATCAATCCCCTTTTGGACCTTATGGCCGATCTTTACAGGGTCGGAATTGAGGATGTTACAGACTGATCCAATGGAACTAGTAAGTTTGTTGTTTTTGGCCAAAAATAAAATAAAATAAACGAGAATTGGGAAGAATTAGGGTTTGTTTCTTAAGAAATTATATATATATGATTAACCAGTCTTATTCGGTTGGTCTAGTCAGTTCGGTTTCCACCTTGGAACTAAGAACCCGATCGACCGGCCATTAGTTCCAAAAGCAGGAACTAGGAACCAGACCACCCTCTTTGGGAACCGCCCAAAACCGGCCGGTCCGGTCTGGTCCGAGCAGTTCTTCAGGCAATTCTTGGTACACACCCCTACTGAAACCCACTCATGCCTTAAAGCACTCTGTTTCTTTAGAGATGGATCTAAACTACCCGTCATGATAGAATTAGATTACTTTAAGCTTATTTGTACACTTATTGATCATGATAGGTGCTTGTGGGAAGTAGCCTTTTATCACCGAGTGCCTTACTTTAATGGGCCAATATAAGAATATTTGAGTGGCCCATTGTAGAAGAGAAGAGAAGAGAACCAAGTGGCTGAGGACCAAGTGACTAATTGGGTTGCTAAGGCTCATAGACGAAAAAATTTACCTTGTGATTGGACTACTAATCCCCCTCAAGTTTTATGGGACCTTTTATGTTCAGAGGCCCATGTAAGGTGTAATTCTGGAATCACTTGAAAAATGAAAGAAAATTGTTTTGACAAAAAAAACAAAAAAAAACAAAAGTGCTTGGGGCAGGCAACAAATTGATGCAATTGCAATATTCCTTCGCTTCTTTTCTTTCCAAAATCTATATATTTAATCTTTATCCTTAGCCGTGCCCAAAATTGGATTTCCATCCCATATAATTCATCTATCGACTTTGTGGAAATTATAGAAATTATAAAGTACATGCGCAACACCATTTATTTGACAATAAAAATGTCAATATAGGATTACCGATGGAAAAATTGTCTAAAAAGTCTCAAACCTATTACACGTTGATTACTTCAATCCTAAACTTTTAATTTTGTCAAATGAATTATAAACTTTTACACATTTTACCAATTGAGTCAATTCGACCAATTTTAGCTAGAAATCCCTGATGTGGATTCCAGTATCCTACATGGCACGACCGATGTTGATGTGGATAATTTTTATATTTTTTCTGATTTTTAAAATATTTTTATTTTTTTTTTTCTTTATTTTTCTTTTTCTTCTTCCAAACTAGGCGAGGGCTGGCCGACCATCATTGGACTTGCTAGAAAAGAAAAAGGAAAAAAAGAAAGAAAAAAAAAAGAAGAAAAAACAAAAAAAGAAATAAAAATTGTAAAAAATTGTCCACGTTTGTGGCAACCCTCCTACGTGGGACTACTAGCATCCAGTTTAGAGTTTTTCAGTTAAAAATTTGTCGAATGACTCAATTGATAAAATGTGAAAATATTTAGGATTCAATTGACAAAATTAAAAATTTAGGATTGAATTGGCCATCATTCAATAGATTTAAGATTTTTTGGATAATTTTTTTGATTACCGACTAACCATTGAATCATGAAGCTAGATTAGAATAAATTCGATTGCTTTGGCAATGAAATTGAGGGGAGAAAACTATCGTCTGAGTAGGAATCAAATCCATAATTCATTGAAGAGTAAAAGAAATTTTTAAATCCAACCAAAAAACCAAACGCCAGAGGAGAGGCCTCGAAGTCTAGTGAGTTGCTGCACATTGCATAGTGCGTATCATTTGCACGGAGCCATGAATCAAAGCTTAAGAGTTAGCGTAGGCTTGGAGAAACTATAGCTTAAAATATTTATATGTTACGTGACGTGCAAACATAATATCATTAAATTGTTTAAGTACTTTTTTTTTTTCTTGAATTATTATCATAAAAAATCTTAAACTGGTACACTTATGACAAATTTACATAAATAATCTCAAATTGGTAACCCTGTAATAAATTTACCTTGCGTTAATTTCTGTTAAATTTTATGGTCAAATTATTGAATTAGATGACACGTGTGGAGTTTTACCTTCTGTTCATTAGGTGTGTATCGGTTTTGAGTTTTTCGTGCTATTAATTCAATTTAACGGAAACTAATGAAGGGTAAATTTGTCACAAATATACTAATTTGAGATTTTTGATGGTCAAAAAATTAATTTGGGATAAATTTATTATAAGTATATCAGTTTGAGATTTTTTGTGATTAGAAAATTAGTTTTTCTTTTTTATAAATTTGTCATATGCACTAGTTTTAGGGTTTTTTGTGATATTATCATTTTTCTTTATAATCGCTTAAGGTTCTGTTTGATATTCAAGAAAAGATCGTGATAGGATAGGACAAGAACTTAGGGGAGAATTTCTATTATCTCATATTTTGTTAGGTAAGTAACCGAATAAAACCAAGATTAAAGAATAAAAGAATAGATAACCTCAATAAAGAAAAGCCTACCGCAATCTTGTGAAGGAAGCGGCCATGCCGGTGGTGATCATTACTTTTGCCAGCGAGCTCCACGGTGTGGTTTGCCGACCACCGTGACAAAGAGATCTAGCGAGCACTGAAGCAAAGTGACCACACGGTCGCCTTCCTCTGGTGACCACCTAAACCGCAGCCAACCACCGTTGGGACTTGGGTGATCATCCGACACCTGCAGTGGCTCGCGGTGACCACCAAGCAGTGGTCGACAGGGGTGACATTGCTTGGTCGACAGCAGCACCATGGTGGCATCGCTAAGTGAACAAAAAGACACGTCTATTCGCTACTCTTGTTTATATTAGATCTGGGTGGGTAATTGCATCCACCTCTTACGTCAGGATAGATATCTTCTCCGACCTTTTATCGGGGCTGAATAAGCACCCAAAGTACTTGAGTATTCTTGAAATGCCTAAATGCAATGACTTGAGCTCTCGCGTACGAGAGCACATTATAGTTAGTAAAATGTCGCCTTCAATCTCTCATAAGCAAATGCCATCGACGAAGGCCTGGGAAAGTCAAACAAAAAACTTCGCCTTCAAAATCTCTCTCTCTCTCTCTCTCTCTCTTTCTCTCTGTGCAATAGAGTTGAGTTATGTGTAAATTATCAGTATTTCGTTTGGTTTCTCTTTCCCTTTAAATACACAGGATTGAGTATAGATATCCCAATACGCCGTTCTCTGTGTGCGCGTGCTCTCTCTCTCTCTGTGTCTCTACAATAGAGTTAAGCAGAGTTTCATGTTGCTTCACAAGTGCAAATCTTCGCTGAATCACCGCCACCATAGAAGTCACCGTGGACACACGAGCTCCCACCCATCAAAGGTGGGATTAATTGTTGAATTAATGCTTTGAAACAGTTTCAGAGTTAACGGCCAAATTAATGCTTTGAAATGATTTCAAAGTTAATGGCCAAATTTCTGTAAATAAATTGGATGTGAGGCTGATAATTAGTGATGATTGAGATCAATCAAATGAGTCACACACTCTACTATTTGACGCATGATTGATAGTGTCTGAGCTAAAGAAGAACATCAAAATCGGATTATTTTGAACACGCCATGAGTAGATCAAATATTTTTGGTCGGAACTGAACAACATCAAAATCAAATTATTTTGGGCAAGGCACAAGGTAATGGAATTATCCCTCCTTTTCGTTTCTACATGCTTCTTATTAAAATACACGAATAATGATTTTGAGATACATGCATGGGTTTTTGCTTCCGTTGTGAGTCATTTTTTACTTAATTTTACTTATGCATGTTGGGAAAAATCCTAACAATAAAGGCACCGATCCTCCCTGTGCTGTTTCAATTTGTTTGATGGCATCCTTGTATTATTATTATTTTTTGGTTAATGTGGCCCTAAACTATTTATTTTCTCGTCATGTTAGTTCTCCCATTGAAATTACGAACGAAAGAAGCAGAGTACGATGAACAACAAGGTTTCATTTCTGTTGTTGCAGTGTGGAGCTGCTGTTGTGAAAATATTGCTTCGAAATGGGTTGAACAATGAAATCGGATCGAGTAAAACAACTCGGACTTTGAGGCATGATATCACTTTCTTTAAAGATTTATTTGCCCCACAACATTACTAATGGTCACCGGCAAAAATCCTCAAGGATACAACAAAGTCACGGATGAGAATACTAAATAGCAATTCTAGTATTTCTCCAGGGTTTCTCTAAGAAACAATCGAAAAATTGGCTACAGTTTTTCAGAAAGAAGACTCGAAAATGACCATTCTTTTTTTTTTTTCCGAAAAATGACAAGTATATATATGAAACAGTCTTTCAACTCTTCATGAAAATTGCGAACAAACACGTCTTTAGAAAATTATTCGGATAAACAAATGCAACTCTTCGGAAGAAGTCGAAAAACGAACAATTGCAACCCTTCGAGAAAGTTAAAAACCGAATAAGTAATTTTCCAAAGGTTGTCTTGAAAAAACACAAACAAAATTCGGAATAATTTTTTTTTAAATAGAATTTCGAATTTTCATTTATATTTCATTTCCGGAATTCTCAAATTAAAAGACAACCTTTGAACTAAAAATAATAAATAAATAGCAAGGGATTAATGCTAATTAAACCGCGGGCGTGCAGGCGTGCTAAGTGCTAAGTGCGCCAAATAATCGCGCACTCGCACGCGGGTATGGTGAGGTCTAGCCCCACCTAATTACTCCTTTAACTACAAAAGGAAATCCCACATATTTAAACTGACTCACTTGCTCCCACCTTTTCTATGTGGGACAAAGTAAAAAGCACTCATTTTGTTTTAACAAACAAAATTCCCACATTCCTCCACTTTGTTTGTAAAACAAAGATTTCAAAATAAAATTTTTAAAAACCATACAGCCAAAGTTTCAATAAGATTAATATACATACATAAAGGTCTCTTTCGAGTTAAACCTTTACTTATTGCAAGTATATCAAAGCTCTATCAAAGTGACAAGTAGCACGGCTTTAAACTTGTATTTTTATGTAATAGAACCGGATATACCACACATACACTAACCTCTTGTTTCAGCGAGAATTTCTATATTACTCCGCACTATTATGGCCTTGTGCTTGATCCTGTTTCATGAGCTCTCTAGAAAGCAACCCTAACTTTCGTAAGAAGCGGTATCACTTCTAAGCTCATATAGGTGAAGTATCTACCATGTGTTTCTGTTACTATCAACACACTACAAACTTGTATCATACTTCATTAAGAATTCAATTCAGCTTTCAAAACCTAACAGACGATATTGACTTCTCATATCAAGGCTATGTCAGTATCAAACAATCACATTCAATAACTTGTTCTTACTCATTAAACCTTATAACTAGTGATGTTCTAGAAAAAGGTCGGGTTACTATTATTGGTGATTTCAATTAAAGGGTTTCAGCCCCATTTCTTGTGAGGTTGTTATTACCATATGTCTTGGTAAAGCCTTCGTCAAAGGATCGGCAAGATTTTTACTTGACCTCACATAGACAATTGTTATGGTACCATCTTTAATCAATTGTCTCACATATTTATGTCTTAGACTAATATGTCTAGACTTACCATTATAGGTGCTACTATAGGCTCTTGCCAAAGTGGCCTGACTATCACAGTGGATAGAAATAGGAGGCATAGGACTAGGCCATAATTTGATATCCAACAACAAATTTCTAATCCATTCAGCCTTTTTCCCAACTGCCGCCAAAGCAATAAATTCAGATTCCATTGTTGAGTGAGTTATACATGTCTGTTTCTTGCTCGCCCAAGATACATCACCTCTAGCTAGTGTGAAGATCCATCCAGAAGTGGAACGCTCATCTCCCACACTTGTAATCCAACTAGCATCGGTGTATCCTTCTAATACAGCCGGATAATTATTGTAGAACAATCCTAAATTTTTAGTTCTCTTAAGATAACAAAAAATTCTAGAAATAGCTTTCCAATGTTCAGTACTTGGATTACTAGTATACCTACTCAACTTGCATACAGAATAAGCAATATCGGGTCTAGCACAATGCATCGCATACATTAAAGACCCTATAGCACTTGCATATTCTAGTTGTGCCACCGCTCTACAAGTATTATAATTTAATTTAATACTAGAATCAAATGGAGTACTTATTTCTTTAAAACCAAGATGTTGAAATTTATTTAATATTTTTTTCAACATAACTACATTGGCTTAAAGAATAACCCCCACTATTTTTCTTAACTTTAATACCTAAGATAGTATCTACTTCACTCAAATCCTTCGTTTTAAACATGGAAGTTAGATACTTCTTAGTTTCATTAACTCCAGTCATACTCGTTCCAAAGATAAGCATATAATCAACATACAAGCACACTAAGACACCATAGTCTTTAGTGAATTTAGAGTATATACACCTATCGGCACTATTATTGATGAAACCATTTGACAATATAACCGAATTAAACTTTTCATGCCACTGCTTAGGAGCTTGCTTAAGTCCATAAAGAGATTTAATCAATTTACATACTTTTCTTTCATTTCCAGGAAGAACAAAACCATCCGGTTATTCCATGTAAATCTCCTCATTTAAGTCTCCATTTAAGAAAGCAGTTTTAACATCCATTTGATGAACACAAAGATCATAAATGGAAGCTAGAGCAAAAAGAACTTGAATGGAAGTTATACGTGCAACAGGAGCATATGTATTAAAATAATCTATTCCTTCTTTTTGTCTATATCCCTTAACTACAAGCCTAGCTTTAAAAGCTTGAATAGAACCATCATAATGATATTTTCTTCTAAAAACCCATCTGCATCCAATAGGTTTTGATCCTTTAGGTAAATCTACTAATACCCAAGTATTATTGGACATAATTGAGTCCATTTCATCATTCACAGCTTCTTTCCAAAAAGAAGCATCTCTAGAAGACATAGCATCATCAAAGCTTCCAGGATCATCTTCTAAATTTAACACTAAATGATATTTATTTACCACATTATTATCTCCATCTCCTTCAACAAGAAAAACATGAGTAATAAAATCAGGACCTAAGTCTTTTATTTTCCTAGCTCTAGTACTTCTCCTTAATTCAATCATGTCTTTATAATTCGTTTCTTTCTCGAAAATCACTTTGAGTTTCCATAGATCTTGAATTATTTTCAATCATTTCAAAACTTGTAAAACATTTATTCTCAAAGAATTCGACGTCTCTCGATTCTACTATGACATTAGACTCTAAATCAAGAAGCCTATAAGCTTTACTATTTTCAGCATACCCTACGAAAACACTTTTGATAGCTCTAGGACTGAGCTTTGTTCTCTTAGGATCTGGAGCTTGGTAGTACGCTAAACACCCCAACACTTTAAGATATGACAAATTTGGCTTTCTACATTTCCATATTTCATAAGGGGTTATGTCATTTTTCTTGAAAGGTATTCTATTATGAATATAGCATGCATTAAGTAATGCTTCTCCCCAAAGATTAATTGGTAGCTTTGAATTTGAAAGCATACAATTAACCATTTCTCCAAGAGATCGATTTTTCTTTTCAGCTAAACCATTTTGTTGTGGAGTATATGGTGCTGAAGCTTGATGAATAATACCATGTTCTTCACAAAATGAAGATAATTCATTTAAGAAATATTCTCCACCTCTATCTGATCGTAGAACTTTGATTTTCTTTTCTAATTGATTCTCTACTTCAGCTTTATATTTCTTAAACATGGTAAATGCTTCATCCTTCGGATGAGATAAACATATAAGAACCTACTAAAATCATCCACAAAGGTAATAAAATACCTTTTACCTCCATGTGTTAGCATACCATTAAATTCACATATATCACTATGAACCAAATCCAATAAATTCGAATTTCTTTTAACACTAGGAAATGGCTTCTTAGTAAGCTTTGACTTAGCACATATTTCACATTTATCAAATCCGCCATTAAAATTTATCAAGTCTAATTTTCTCATGTTCTTCAAATAACGAATATTTATATGTGCCAATCTACTATGTCATAAAATTGAAGACTCGACAATATAAGCAGAACTAGAAATATTATTATTGATACTCAGTTGATACATGCCATCATTGGCATAACCCTTCCCAACAAACAGCCCATTTTTCGACAGGATAACCTTGTCGGATTCAAACAAAACCCGAAACCGCCTCTTACAAAGTAAATCAATAGAAACTAGGTTCTTCCTAATTTCGGGTATAAATAACACATTAAGAAGAGTTATCTTCTTTCCAGAAGTGAAATCTATCTCCACCATGCCTTTTCCAGCAACCTTTGCAAGAGCATTATTCGCCATCTGGACCTCTTGAACATTTGAGTCAACAATTTCTTCAAATTGCTTGAACATGTACTTGTCCTTGCACACATGAACTATTGCTCCAGAATCTATCCACCAACCGGATTGGACAGTGGTAGAATTAATTTCAGAAACCATAGCCATCGCATCATTGATTTCAGAAATTTCCATGTTCGAAAACATGTTCGAAATCATGGCTACATAATTTTCTTCAACCAGATTTGCATCTGCTTTCACCACTGGAATGTTCTTGTCCTTTGAAATGCTCTTGCGATGAATGCAATCCTTGGTGTAATGTCCCTGTTTGCCACAAACAAAACAGCAACCCTTTTGCTTCTTTTGTGTTCTCTTGAATTTATGCCCCCCGCTTTTTACTTTGAAGTTCTGGCCAAGTTTTCGTTTTTTATCCACAAAATTCACCTTGGAATTGTACAAAACAGAATTATCACGTAAACATGACTCTTCCTCAATGTGAAGATGTTTCTGTATTTGCTCCAAAGTAAAGTCATCCGACTTGTGAATCAACCTTTTTCCATAGTCTTTCCAACTTGGGGGCAATTTCGCAATAATTGCTCTAACTTGAAAAGCTTCTGGAATATCAATTTTGAGAGCATGAATCTTGTTCACAATTACTTGCAATTCATGGACTTGTTCCAGCAAGGGTTTAGTATCAATAAACTTGAAATCAAAATACTTTGCGATTAGATGTTTGTTGGTACCTTGCTCCTTCGCTTTGTACTTGAATTCCAGTGCATTCCAAATTTCTCTGGCCGACTTCATTTCAGTGAATAAGTCGTACAGACGATCGGAGAGTGTGTTCAGAATGTGTCCTCTACAAAGTAATTCATCCTCCACACGTTTCTTCTTTTCCTTATTAACCCTCTCAATGGCTTTCGCACTTGGCTGTCCTCCATCGAAAGTAGGCTTAATCTTCTATAGGCGCCAAGTTAGGATCCAATATGTAGGAAATCTTTAGAGCAGTGAGTAAGAACATCATCTTGTCCCTCCAGCGAGCAAAATTGTTCCCATTGAACCGGTCTAGTTTGACCATATCTTGATTCATAACTTTGATTGTCTCCGACTCCATTAAATCCTTAAAATTGTTGTTAAAATATTGCTTCGAAATGGGTTGAACAATGAAATCGGATCAAATAAAATAACTTGGATTTTGAGGCGTGATATCACTTTCTTTAAGGACTTATTTGCCCAACAACATTGCTAATGGTCACCGGCAAAAATTCTCCAGGATACAACAAAGTCTCGGATAAGAATACTAAATAGTAATTCTAGTATTTTTAGTATTTCTCTAGGGTCTCTTTAAGAAACAATTGAAAAATTGGCTGCAGTTTTTCAGAAAGAAGACTCGAAAATGACTATTCTTTTTTTTTTTTTCCGAAAAATGACAAGTATATATATGAACCGGCCTTGCAACTCTTCGTGAAAATTGCGAACAAACACGTCTTTAGAAAATTGTTCGGATAAACAAATGCGACTCTTCGGAAGAAATCGAAAAACGAACAATTGCAACCCTTCGGGAAAGTTAAAAACCGAATAAGTAATTTTCCAAAGGTTGTCTTGAAAAGACACAAACAAAATTCGGAATAATTTTTTTTTTTAAATAGAATTTCGAATTTTCATTTATATTTCATTTCCAAAATTCTCAAATTAAAAGGCAACCTTTGAACTAAAAATAAATAATAAAAAATAAAAAAATAGCAAGGGATTAAACTAACCCACTTGCTCCCACCACACGCGCAATTATTGGAATTTCGAATTTTCATTTATATTTCATTTCCGGAATTCATGGACTTAGTGAATAATTGCGCAATTATTCAGCCCCCGCGGGTATGGTGGGGTCTAGCCCCACCTAATCACTCCTTTAACTACAAAAGGAAATCCCACATATTTAAACTGACCCACTTGCTCCCACCTTTTCTATGTGGGACAAAGTAAAAAAAACTCATTTTGTTTTAACAAACAAAATTCCAACAGCTGCAATGTGGGTTTTGGATTTTCATGGAGGGATGACAACTAGGTATTTGGGGATTTCAATTTCTTTCTTCTCGTTGTTGATGTGGATGATGCGCCTGCGGTTGCTCTTCTCTTGTGGGTTTCTTGTGACATGCAAGCGCAATTGCAAGAGTGGCGTTGGTAAGGCCTATGAATTTCTAACTTGATTGCACCCTCCTTTATTTTTTAATTTTTTATAGGTTTGCATCCTCTAACTTGTTGTTTGAGGCGAGGACCACAACTCCGTGGTGGAGGGGCAAGGTCATGGTGGACCTCATTGGCAATATGCGAGGCTGACGAGGGCCACGGCCCTCACTTGCTCATTCACCACACGCACCGTTCCTCACTATTTGGCCTGGTTCAACAATAAAGGTGGCGGTGGTGTATGTGCCGGATTGTTGGAGCTTGGCAAAGTACGCTGACCCCTCGTCGGTAGCAGCCGCACCGCCGCTGCTACTTTCCTCCTCTGTTTATATTTATACTTTGTTATTTTCTTCAAATTTCTATTTCCTAAATTTTGAATAAAAAAATTGTTTTGCTTTATGTGCTTAGTTTCATTTGATGGCACGTGGAGTGCCGCATGAGGTACTATAGTGGCATTTAACAATCATGTCAGCATTTTCAAATACACTTACAAGAGACAGGGCAAAAGTTTGAGAGTGAGTTAGAGTAGGATTAGAGTAGGACTGACCAAAAAAAAAAAAAATACACTTACAAGGACCGATTTGATATATGTATATATATATATGTATGTATTGTTTTTATATTATTACATTGGTGAAAAAAGAAAGTATGTGGATGCAATTGCCGATTTTCACCTCTGTAATCACTTGATGTTACCGTTTTTTAAAAATTTTAGACCAAGGCTTGACACTTACGTGATGATGATAAATCTTCCGAAGTTTTTCTTGGCACTTCATTTGTGAAAGAGGCCAAGTAAAAAAGATTGTAATATCAATATTCACTCGAATGGTTAGGAACGTCATAAAAATCCCAAATTAATTCCCTAAATTTTCAAGTACCGTGTTTTTACATGGTAATTTTAATACACTAGATAATATAACCCATCTCCAGAGTAGAAAATATAATACTTCTAAAAGTAGAAAATCTGTTTATGGGCCACGCGGAATGTCTATTGTTGGGCCTCCTTTAATCAAATGTAGGTAGAGCCAATTTAATCAACGTCGACTCTGATCTAATTGTACTTTTTCGTTTTGGTCGAATCGAACTCAGTATCAATTGAAACAAATTGGGGACTCTTCTTTTTAATTTTGGATTAACACCATAAAAAACCTCAAATTAATACATGTGTGAAAAATTTATCACAAACTAATCTTTTGACTACAAAAAAATCTCCAAATTGGTATATTTATGAAAATTTATCTTCTATTAGTTTTCATTAAATTTTACCGTCAAATTATTGAGTTTGATGACACGTGTAGTTGACGGATGTATATTATTTTAAGGATTTACCTCCCGTTTATCACATATGTACTAGTTTATGGTTTTTTTATGATATTAATCTATTTAATGGAAACTAACGAAGAGTAAATTTCTCATAAAAGTACTAGTATTAGGTTTTTGGTGTTCGAAAATTTAGTTTAAAATAAATTTATCATAAGTATATCAGTTTGGGAGTTTTAGTAGCCAAAAATTAGTTTGGAATAAATTTGTTATAAATATGTCGGTTTGGAAATTTATATGATGTTAACTTTTTAAAATTTCTGTGGTAGATTGCAGATGCCATGAAATACCATACTAAAGCCTAAAACGAAGAGACTGACACGAGGCAAGCCAAAGATGTCATGTAAATGTCCAAAGAAAAAGTCTAAAGGACCTGTACAAGTCATATGTCTAGATTTAAATGGCTTACAAGGCTTGTAGAGTGTTTTTATAGATCTCCAAGTAATCGAATCTCCACGACTGTGCCCCTGTATTGTTATAGTAACCTAAATAGCCACGTAGATAGATCAACCTTTTAGAGATATGAATTTGAAAAGAGAGTGGAAATTTCTTCCAAGAGATATGATGGTTTTATGTGATGGGCTTAAGGCCCGTCCGCCCACGTTGGGCTTAAAAGCCCGGCCCACAAGATTAGAGCCCATCGATGAAGAGGTACGTTCTTTTTCTGTTGGAGAGACGTATAAAAGGAGAAAGAGAGAGGGAGGAACACAACCGTTGGTATAATGAACGTACGTTCCTCTCCCTCTCTCCCTCCAAAAGACAAAAGTGCGCTAAAGGTGACGCTGTCTTCCCTTCAAGGCCAATCGACGTCATCGGATTGAACTGGATCGGTTTTCTCTTCCTCTTATCGGTGTTGGTGTTTAATCTGTGGCTAACAAAGTACACTCGATTCCGTGGTGTGCTTTAGGATCAGTGATATATGTGAATTTCTCGGGCTTGTCTTCCGCATTCGTTTTAGGGGTACGATTTAGTGTCGAATCCGGTTTGCGGGGATCCATTAATCCCAACATTGGTATCAGAGCCCTAGTTTAGGTTTTCCCAATCCCTTTCATGTTTTTTGATTGATTTTTCGTGAAAATATTCGGCCGACACGGATTGGGGCGAGAAATCCTGACACCCGAGCACTGTTCGTCCTTTTTTTCTGAGTTTTCGTAAGTCGAAATAAATTTCTGAAGGCTTAGGGTGAAGGAGCTCGTTGAGACGAGTCCGGCAACATGTCGTGCGCTGTCGGGTGACGCCGGACGCGCCCACACGCGCGGCCAGAAGCCGCTGCGCGTGGGCTCGACGCGCCTGAAGCGCTGGCTCGCCCAGTGCATGCGACACACGCGCCAGTCGGCGAACCGGCACGTGCGCGCGGCGATCGGCGGACCGGCACGCGCCGGTCGGCGAACCGGTGCATGCTGACGTCACTGTGACGTCACGATAACCGCCAGGATGACGTTATCGATGACGTCATCGCCGACGACCGTTGGCCGGCCGACGACCCGACCCGACCCGACCCACAAGGAAGCCTGGCGCATGCCGCGCACGTGCTAGCTGACGTCTGCGTGACGTCATCCCGCGCACACGCACGACATGTGCTAGTTGGTTCGTCCGACCCGGCCCGGCTGGTCCAACCGGCTTGACCGGTCCATCCGGTCCAACCCGCATGCCCGTCGACCACGACCGTTGACTTTGATCGTTGACTCGAAAAAAAAAAAAAAGAAGGAAAAAGAATCTGTTTCTTTTTCAATTATGTCTATATGGATTATAAGTAATCTATTTTTTTTTATTCTGCATTTGTTGCATGAATCATGAAAAATTAAGTATTTTCTCTTATGTACATTATGGATTATAAGTGACCCATTTTTTTGTTCTGCATTTGTTGCAGGAACTATGAAGCGTTATGCACGGATACCTACAATCCCGAGAATGGGCGAGGGAATTGCAAGACTTAAAAGGCTAATGACAGAGTTAGCTAATTATCGGTGGCATGACGGTGATTTAGTATCACATGTGGTCAATGTCAATCAGATGATACATGAAATTATCTGGAATGGTTATCTTATGCCGGATTTTGAGAAGGTGTCAGTTTTGATGAATACTCTTCCACCCAAATGGCAAGCAGTATTAGATCGGCTATGGGAGGTCAACATGGTCCCGAGTTATAGGAGGCTAGTGGAAGCTTTTGTAAGAGAGTACTATATGATTGAATTAACCAAAAATTCAACCCTTAGATTGAGCGCCACATTTAGCAGAGTGAATGCGCCTTGGAGGTGACATGAAAGCTCTTCAAAAGTTTTTCCATGGTTGGCTAATGTGCCTTTAAATTTTCTTAGATATTTTGACTGATAGATTAGAAAAGACATTCCCTATTTATTTCTTAGATTAGTTTGAGATGTTTTTGGGTGTGAATATCTTTTTCTATATTGATATTTCTTTGTATATATTACTTAGTGTAATGGATAGTTGTATTATGTGAAAGCATTGTTATTCTATTGGATGTTAGATATTATTTGCTTTATGTTATTGTTGACTGCTGTGATAGTTCATGGAAGTTTTTGTAACTTCATAGAATTTATTTTGCATAAGAAAATTATATTAATAATAGTTTTAAGTTAGGATTTTTGGAGGATGATTGGAAACGTAGTGACTTTTTGATTCTGAAACCTTACTTGAAATTATTCATTGATATGATCGGTCTGTGCAAAGTGGATGCATAAATGATAGGCATTAATTATTCGTGCATGTATGTCTGATGTGTTCAGATCGATGGTTTAAGCAACTAAGAACGTAATTGGTGATATGAACGGCAACAATTGTGAAATATTGAATATGAAGATTCAATATGTGCTAGAAAAGCAAAAAGCACTAGAGGCTTTTGACCATATTATGGAAGATTTTGAGGATGCCGTGCGCCACCTTGAGCTAGCTGAGGACCGCCTAACGGCATTTGAGTCGAAAATAGATATTTGCAATGCTAGTTCTAGCTCAAAAGGGACTTTGAGCTCTAAGCGCAAGCGTATTGATTCGTTCAATATGTGGGAATGCAAATGATCAAGTCCTTATTGCAAGAAATCAAGAGTTAACCAACACAAGAGAGGAAAACGTCCTCAAGTGAAGAAAATGTCAAGGGTGAGGTGTTACAATTGTGACAAGAAAGGTCACTATGCTCGTAACTGTTGTGAGCCGAAAAAGGTAAACACCTCTTGTACATTTGAGAACTTTGCTTATGTGTCAAGTTATGTATTATTGACTAAATCCAATCCTTTGTGGACTGTAGATTCAAGAGAAACAGACCATGTAGCGTAGGATAGAGAATCCTTCATGGAATTCCGATGATACCAACTGGAACTAAGTTGATCTATGTAGGAAATAACTCCAGAGCTGATAGTTAAAGGAATTGGAACCCGCCAATTGAACATGCGTGGTGGACGCACCCTGTTCCTACATGATATTCTATATGCTCTGGAGATTCGTCGAAATTTAAGTGTATGTTTTGATGTTGGTTAAGCTTGGTTTTAGTGTGAACTTCCGTAATAGCGGTGTAGATTTGTATTTGAATACAAACTACTATGGTTGTAGTCACTTTCTGGATGGTTTTATTGTACTAGATGTTGACTGTGGTGATGTCAATATTTGTTATTCCCTTGTTTCACGTCTTCTACTTAATATGATAATGATGTGATTATGTGGCATGCTAGACTTGGTCATATTGGCCAACAACGAATGAATAGACTAGCCAAATAGGGCTTGTTGGACAACATTGAAAAAGTCGATTTGCCCATATGTGAGCATTGCCTATTAGGGAAAACGACAAAGAAACCATTTGGAAAAATGTAAAAGAGCTGAATTTCCTCTGCATTTAATCCATTCTGACGTCTGTGGTCCAGTAAATGTGAGAAGAAGGCATGGGGCTGTTTATTTCATCACTTTTATAGATGATTATACTCAATTCAGATATGTCTATTTGATTTCTCATAAATCTGAAGCATAATGTTGTTTCAAAAGGTTTATGAACTTGGAAGAAAATCAATTAGACAAGAAAATAAAAGCATTGAGATCCGATCGAGGTCGAGAATATTTATCTAATGAGTTCAGAAAATTATGTGATGAAAAAGGAATAGAAAGACAGTTGTCTGTTTTATATACTTTTCAACAAAATGGTGTTGCGGAAAGAAGAAACAGAACCCTACTGGAAATGGTTAAGTCCATGATGGCGCATGCTAACTTACCTATAACTTTTTTTGGAGTGATGCGTTGTTAACTGCTGCATATATACTTAACCGGGTGCCTTCCAAATCAATTACTTCCACTCCATATGAGTTATGGACAGGTAGAAAACTGGACTTAAGTTTTCTTAAGCCATGGGTTTGTGTTGCCTATACTCATGAGTCCTCTCACAAGTTTGGGAAATTGAGTCCCAAAAGAAAGATTAGTATTTTAATGAGATACTCCGAACACTCGAAAGGGTATGCGTTCATAGGTGAGTAGGAAAGTGGGAGTATAACTGAATTTGAATCACGGGATGTCACATTCTTAGAGGATGAATTTCCTAAGAAGGGCGAAATAGGTAAAGATTATTCCCTATTTGAAACCTTAGATTAAGATAATGATATTAGTGGAGTTCGTCCAAGTGGGAGTAATATGAGAAGTGATGAATTGAATTCAACCCATTCTCAATTACAACCACATGATGAGACGACGTCATCATTGTCTAATCATAGTGGGAGCATAATGGGGTATGATGTGCTAAGTGTGCAATCTCCCATACGGCGAACAAGTCACCAAAGTATTCCCGTCGACGTTTTGACATTGAAGGGGAAACTTTTATGATTGCTCCGCAAGATGGGGATGAGCCAAGAAATATTAATGAGGCTCTGAATTGCCCTAGTAAGGAAAAATGGATTTATGCAATGAAAGAGGAGATGGAGTCAATGAAGTCAAACCAAGTTTGGAACTGGTTGATATTCCAATAGGACGCAAAGCTATTGGGAACAAGTGGGTTCTCAAAATAAAGCGTAAAGCTGATGGCTTGATATAAATGCATAAGGCTCGCCTTGTGGCGAATGGGTATAATCAACATGAATGAATTGATTATGAAGAAATATTTTCTCCTATAGTGAGATTTATCTCGATTCATATAATTCTGGCAATAGTGGTTAGTATGGATCTTGAGTTACATCAAATGGATGTAAAGACTGCTTTCCTCAATGGAGAATTAGAGGAACGAATATATATGGAACAACATGCTGGTTTCATAGTGAAAGGCCGAGAAGAAAAGGTATGTTGACTTTTGAGGTCGAAATATGGCTTTAAGCAGTCGTCAAGATAATAGTATATACGATTTCATAATGCCATAATGACATATGATTTTACAATGATAGATAATGATCATTGTATATATATCAAAAGATCCAAGGATCAATTTGTGATTATATCATTATATGTTGATGATATACTAATTGCCTGAAGCAATATGGAGCTTGTCAATACTGTCAAAAGTTGGTTGTCTTCCAACTTTGAGATGAATGATATGGGATTGTAAACCCATAGACACTCCTATTGCAAAAGGTGAAGGATTGAGCCATAGACTGTGTCCAATGACTCCACAAGAGAATGAACAAATGAAACATGTTCCTTATGCTAGTGCTGTTGAAAGCTTGATGTATGCTATGATGTGTACAAGACCTGACATATGTTTTGCAGTTGGAATGGTGAGCATATACCAATCCAATCCAGGTCAAGCACGTTGGAAAGCCGTTAAATGAATACTAAGGTATCTAAATGGGACTGCTGATTATACGCTGAGTTATTATGGAAAGGATCTGCGACTCTAATGCTATTCTGATGCTGATTGGAGAGTAGATTTAGATGAAAGAAAATCTACCTCTGGTTTATTTTCTTACCGAAGAATGGCACCATATGTTGGAGCAGTAAGAAACAAAAGTGTATAGCCTTGTCCACGATGGAAATTGAGTTCGTGGCATTATCAGCAGCAGTATAAGAAGGTTATTGACACCTAAATTTTGACGATTTAGTACATAGGAAATTAGGGGTTACTTTTATTAATTGCATAGTATATAGATTTAGATTGCATTTATTTGTTATTTGCATATTTTGAACCGGTGGCAGATAAGTTCGAATTAGATGGATCAGGTCCACGAAGCGAACAGGTTGGCCCAAGCCCGCATTTTTTTAATAATTAAAAAAATTATCTCGTGGGAATATCATATGTTAAAATTTTTCCGAGATATGAATCTTTTTAGATAGGGCAGATGGGTAAAAATTGCGATTTGGCTTTGAAAGATTTGGATTTATAAAAATCTCATCTCAATCTTGAATCCTTATCGTATGGGATGAATTTTGTGAAAAAATATTGCGGGATTTGGATTTCGAGAAAATATTTATCAATAGCGATCGGTTGGTAAAAATGTATCGCGGATATAAATTTGAATGGGAAATCGAAAGCTTATCTCTTATCCCCTTATAAAAGCAACCCGGTACGAGAACCGTGAGGGAGAGCTTCTTTTGAAAAAGTTCAGAAAAAGAAAGAGAGAGAATAGGGTTTTTGCTAGGTTTTCTTCAGATCAAGGAAGAGGAAAAAAGGCAAAAAAAGTAAAGGTGAAAAGTGAAAAGGTGAGAACGTGAGAGTGACAGGGAGAGAGAGAAAAAGAATTAAAAAAGGAGAAGAAGAACACCGTTCAATCGCACCTTTGTTGTTGGCCATCCCGAAGCTTCGCCGCACCACCGCCGCTGTTGGCCATCCCGAAGCTTCGCTAGCCACCGTCTCGCAACCCGTGAGCCATCCCATACCGGTCACCACAGCACACATCCGACTTCCGCTCAATCGCACCTTTGCTGTCCGATGCCACTGCAGCCCCCGCGACGGCCCGACTCCGCCTCGACTCCCAGATCTGCAAGCTGCCCCGATTGCGACTCTAGACGCCGCGTCTCGCCGACGCTTCCTCCTGCTTGCTCGTTGCTGTCCGAGCCGCCAACAGTCGAAGCTCGCGCCGTCTCCCTCGCCCGCGAGCTCGCGTCGCTGGTCTGCCCAGGAGCCACGAAGCTGCTGAACTCCCGCCGCGCTCACACCGCCGCACCGCGTCGGCTCTGAGCTTTCCCTCTGACGACCGTTGCTGCCGGCCTCGAGACCTCCCCTGCGACGTTGCCGCCCCTCGCCGGACTGATCAGCCGGCTCCCCTTGGAGATCCACAGCTGTGCGTGGAAAGGAAGGAAAAACAACAAAAGAAAAAAAAAGAAAAAGGATTAGGTAGTCCTTTTATTTATTTATTTATTTTGTTTGTTTGTTTACTTTTTCTTTCTTTCTATAGCTTGTTTATTGTTCCTTGAATATGTGGTTGATGTTCCAACATGAAATTGCCCCTCAAGTGAGGGATTGATAGTCCGATTTTCGCGCCCGAAATCCGACTCGCAATCCTCACAAAAATTGACAATCCAATCCCAAGGCCGAGATTCGACTCGATTTAATTTAAAATTGGCTAACCCGATCTTATGCGCGAGATATGGTTCGTCAATTTTTGGATATCGATCTTATCTTTTGTTTGATTTGCTATCGTCAAGTTGTTGAGTCAAATCTTATTTTTGTAAAATAAAAAAATAAAAAAATCTTAATTAGGATTAGGTTTGCATATTTAGGATTGCAATCTTATTATGAATTTTTAAATAAAAAAAATCCAAAAGAAAGTGCAATCATTTAGGTTGTTAGTTTTTATTTGAATTGCATGTTTAATAATGTCTTAGTTTCTATTTCGAATTTCTTAAAGAAAAACACAAAAAAGAGCATTGTGCATATTAGATTAGTATTGCACGTTTCATTTTAAATTTAGATCATTTTTAGATAAATTGCATTTTAAATTTAGATAATGTCTTAGTTTAAATTAGGATTTAATATGACTTAATCCCTAGTTTAAATTAGATTGAATCTTAATCTAGCTAGATTATTTCAAATTTCATAAAATTTGTCTTAGGATAAATTAGTTGCAATTTTTAGGATAGATTGCATTTTAAAAATAAAAAATGTCATTTGCTTTTCATATAGATTTAAGTTCATAAAATGCATGTCATTTTAGTGATTATTGTTAGGTTCATTTCTAATTAGAAATTGTCTGTCATTAGATTAGGTTATTTGATAAATGTCTCGTGACATATAGCTCGCATATTAAATTGTATGTTGCATGTCATTTTAGTTGAAATAATTTTGCACGTCATTGCATATTATGATAGAAATTGCACTTAAGTTAATTTAGATAATTTCTTAATTTACTATAGGTTTAGGTATTTTATTAAATAGATTGCATTTTAGGATTATCTAGATTGAGATAATATTTTAGTTTTAAATTAGGATGTGACTCAATCTAATTCCTAATATAAATTAAATAGGATCTTAATCTAATTAGGTAATTTTCACATTTCACCTAATTTCGAACTTCATGAAAAATACGAAAAATGCCATAGGTTGATTTTGTTTTATTATTTAGGATAAAAATGCATTCTTTTAGGAAAAAGAAAAATTGTCATATGCACGTCATTAGGGTTCGATTAATTGAGATGCATGTCATTTAATATTTTTGCTAGGCCCATTTAATTAGAAATTACATGTCATTAGAATTAGGTTATTCAATTAACATTGCATTACATATTGCATGACTTTCATTAATTAAGTGAAAACAAAACAAAATTGCGTGTTAATTAAAAACCATATCTAGGGTTGTTGATGTGGATTTTAATTTAACATTGCAGATGTTTTCATTACTTTGAGGTAAGTTTTTTTTGCAATTTATTTATTGTTTATCTGAGTGTTAAATTGGTGATTTGCGCACCTGCATGAACACCTCACATGTTAGGGAAATAGATTTAAAATAAATCCAAATTGCTTTCCAAACATTTTTCAAAATAAAAAGAAAGGTACCGAAAGGGCGTTAGAGAAATCTAACGTAACCAAGTCCCCGTACCCTTAGTCTCTTGTTCGTAGGAGTAAAGTAAATCTCCCGTTACTTTACTAGGGTTTCTAATCGACCCACCAAAAATAAATTAGTGGCGACTCCAAGTTAAAATTCAATTGCATGTTAACAATTCAAACCTAAGTCGCGAATTGGTATGGGCTCGGGAGAGCCCGAGTTAAGTCTAGACTTGACAATCCATTAGCCAAACCCTAGGTGGTTCAAACCCCGAAAAAATTGGTCGCGACAAAGGTGTTTGGCTTGAAAGATTTTTTGGATCATTTAGGTGTTATTGGAAGTGCTGCAAATTCATTGTTGGTTAACTGTGGTAGCCAAGCAGCAAAAGAGTACACCAAAGATCCAAAATATTATGGCAAGACCAAACCTATAGATACCGAGTATAATTTTGTCAATGATATGATTGCACGAAAAGAAGTGAACTTAGAGTACATACTACACATAGTATGGTGGCAGATCCTATGACAAAGCCAATACCTAAAGATGTGTTTTTGTGGTCATATGAAATCTTTAGGATTGTATAGAGGCTGATGTACTGAATATTGTAATTTCCCTAAGGGTTCACATTTGATAAATTTGTGTTTTCATCATTAATGACTATGAATCTTTATTTTGATCTTTATGCATCTTAATGTTCATTGCATTATTTTAAGTTGATAAAGTATGTCGGACAGATATAAGATTAGCCCACTCACATGGGTAATCGTCTTTATTTACTGTGTGATAAATAGAGATGAGACTGTTTTTAAGCTTATTATCTAGGTGATAATAGAGAGTTCAAGCTTAAAATACGTATGTCGCTTTAACTGGGTGTTAAGATGAGGACACGATAATTATTATGTTTGAAAGTAAAATACCCAACATATTTTACTTTATCTGTCTAAGATGCCATATGTGAGTTCTGATGAATTTTGTGAATGAGTAGATACATGAACTCAAGTTAGACATTGTGTATGTCCGAACTATCATCTGTGGTATTGAAAGGTGAAGACATACGCTCCATGGGAAATGAGTTAATACCGTAATACGTATTTCATACTACGTATGCATGAGACGACCAATAAGAGTGACAAAAGTTTGATCTCAACTTTTATGTCGTGTGAAACTCTTGAGGAAAATAGTTCCTCAATTTTTAGTGCCCTCATGATTCTTACTTATTCTCAAGATTTCTATTTAGTGTTTGCTATCTTAGGATGTTGCCATGGTCATGAGTTTGATTCGATCTAATGGGACATTTCTAGAAAAACAAGCTGAACTGAAATTGAGAGTTTGAAGGAAAGAGGAAGATCGATTTTGGAGAATCACATTGTAGTTTTGTGTTCACTGGTTAACCAATTATGACTGTCTTTGGGATAATCATAATTGTGAATATATATATCATTGTTTAAAAGAGATCAAGAAAGATATAAATGTGATCGTTCGATCTAGGAACTGCATACTAAATCTACTTAGGATATGATGCTCACTATGAGCTGCTATATATTCCTAACAGATGTATGGCAACGAGCTCTCAAAGTATGCTGGTCGCACGGATTATTCATCGGTATGAATGTTGAAGAGAGGTAAAGAGAATCCTGTTCGGCCCACCATGTGCGAGTGAGAGATGATGGTTTTATGTGATGGGCTTAAGGCCCGTCCGCTCATGTTGGGCTTAAAAGCCCGGCCCACAAGATTAGGGCCCATGGATGAAGAAGTACGTTCTTTTTCTGTTGGAGAGATGTATAAAAGGAGAAAGAGAGAGGAGGAACACAACCGTTGGTATAACGAACATACGTTCCTCTCCCTCTCTCCCTCCAAAAGACAAAAGTGCGCTAAAGGCGACGCCGTCTTCCCTTTAAGGCCAATCGATGTTATCGAATCAAACTGGATCGGTTTTCTCTTTCTCTTATTGTCGTTGGTGTTTAATCTGTGACTAACAAGGTACGCTCGATTCCGTGGTGTGCTTTAGGATCGGTGATACATGTGAATTTCCCGGGCTTGTCTTCCGCATTCATTTTAGGAATTCGATTTAGTGTCGAATTCGGTTTTCGGGGATTCGTTAATCCCAACAAGATACAATTTTATATTTTGTTTTTCCAGTCACATGGTCATGGATAATTTTTTGCATACCAGAGTAGTGTATTTTCCAAACTAATTAAAGGGCAAGTGATCCGCGACATAATTACATTGAAGTCAGTCTATTTGAGCACGACACAAAACCTTGAGCTCCAAAGTTTGATTAAGCTTGAGATGAATCTCGATTCTCGAGAATTCGCTCGAGTCTAAAGGAGCATTTCTTGCCTGAACACTTCCAGCACTTGCTAGTGCTGATCTTCCCCTGAGTACATTTGATCGCTTCAGCCTTGACACGGCATTTTGTTCCGACTTGCTTGCAGTGCTCGATGATTTCCTCTTCGTTGAATTTAGCGGGTACGCTTTGAGCTACGGCATCCGGTGTGTTGCTGAACCATGATGTCTCACTTCTTAGATTCAGCTTCCCTTCATCCTCTTGATCTTCCGGACTCGGAGGACATCAGACAGATAAACAGAAGGATGGATCACACTTGCTAACTGATTTAACAGCTCTAACAGATGGGCAGTTGTCCCTCGATCCGGAGTGTTTTTTTGGTTGGTCAGATAGGAGATCGCCGTTATGCCAAAAGCTTGAGAGAAGCATTTGGAAGGAGAGTGAGGGGGAGAGAAAAGCTCGATCTTGTTCATCTCTAGTCAACAAATTCTAGCAAAGATCACTAAACTGACGGCAATTGAAGCCAAGTACGACAAAATTTATATATGGATGTGTCGCAGCAAGATTCTTTCAATTCTGTTTAAGACACTAGATATCTATAGTGTATATGGTTAAGCTTCATATAAGAGGCAAAGGAAAGAGAGCTAATTTATGAAACCAGCTTGACCAAACCAAACTGATGTTAGCATCCAAGAGAATTTTACTTTTGACTGGAAGATTTAAAGGGTCTATTCTATTACTATTCCTGACGTGCTGCTTCCACTGCCTCCATCATGCTGCTCAAGTCTGCAGGAACATTTCTTGCCTGATTGCTTGCAGCACCCGCTAGCGCTCATCTTCCCCAGAGTGATTTCGATTGCTTCAGCCTCAACACAGCATTTCGTTCTGACTTGCTTGCAGTGCTTGATGATTTCTTCTTCATCGAAATTACTGGGTACCCTTTGAGCCATGGATTCAGCATCACCAACATCTGGTGCATTGCTGAACAACCATGATGCGTCACTTCCTAAATTCATCTTCCTTTCATCCTCGTGAATATCTGGACTTGAAGGACAACAGTGAGAAGAACATTGTGACCTTCTCTCTATGTATTTGACAGGTAAACAGCAGGATGACTGGCACTTACCAACTGATTTAATGAAACAAACTGATGGGCAGTTGTCACTTGAGCTGTGGAAGTTTTTCGGTTGGTCTGTAATAGAATCAATCTCTCCAAATGAAGAAAGGTTTCCTGCAGGCTGTGTCGTTGGCTTGCAAGTAAACCCTTCAAGGTTAATTAAACAATCTCCTTTCCACAAGCTAAATTTCGTTTCAGAATTAACATCACTCAATGCATTTAATGACAAGGTCGAGTCTTGATTTGCAGTGATAGAGCAGCAGCTGCTGCATTGTTTATTATCAGTGTTCCTCCTTTGGACAGCGCAACCAACTTCATTCTTCTTGCACGAGTTTGGCAAGAAGGTACCATACTTGGATCTTGAGAAATTCTTTTCTTGGTTTGACGTTACGTTTAGAAGTTGCATGCTGTTGAGAATCACGATCAAACACGTGCCCACATCTGTAAGAACTGCAGCCCAAACCAATGGGTACCCAGCAAAGGCTAATCCAAGGATCCCGCCCTTCAGAGATATAGAAATAAGTACGTTCTCAACGAGCTTCCTGAAGGTCCTCCTGGCGAGTTTAATAGCTTCTGGGATCTTTCCAATGTTGTTTGACATGAGAATCACGTGGCCTGTCTCCATTGCAAGGGCTGAACCAGAAATCCCCATTGAGATGCCTACATCAGCTGTGGCTAATGCAGGAGCATCATTTACTCCGTCACCAATCATTGCAGTTGGTCCACCTTTCTTGAAGTCTTCTATGATCCTTGCCTTGTTTTCCGGCAAGAGTTCTGCATAAACAAGGTCTAGGGCATAGTCGAGCTGCAAACAGATTTTCAGTTTTATAGTACACTCTTCATAATAGTGGCACAATAGTATGAAGTATATCCAGAGAAGAAATGTAAACCAAGATACATTTGGACATGCTCAATAGGAGGCAGTTTCGCTGGTAGAAAGTAAAGGAACCTCAGTAGGTCTTGCTATGCTGAAACTTCAAGTTCAAATGCCTACTCATATGGCCAAAATTTATCATTTGATTTAAGCATAGAAAGCTGCATTTCTTTGTTAGGACTCAATTTCTTTTATCAGTGCTCCATTTTCTTTAGGGGACAAAATGAAGAGAAGATGGTTGAACTTGCTAAGTTTTGGTCTTTCTCTGCAAGTCATGTTCCAAGTTGTTTTGGACCAAAAAGATCCACTGGAGCTCAAAACTGCGATGGTTCTTATCAATAAAATATCAGTCTCAGATTAAGGATTAGCTCATGTGGAAGATCATTTCTATGATTCAGGAATAATGTAACAAGAAGAAGATGACAAAAGAGCACCTGACACTGTGCGGACCTGGCTGCAGCTTGGCTATCACCTGTGAGCATGGCAGTTTTGATGCCTAGTGATTTAATATCATCAATTGCCTCCATCGATCCTGTTCTACAAGCATCTGAGAGACTGAACTTGCCCACCAGCCTTTGTCCAGTGTATATGAACCCATTTGTGTCTGTTTCAATGCTGCTCTCTGTGATGCACTCCAGTAAATTGGATGAGTGGTTAATGAGAAATATGGAAGAAAAATAAGGAACAAGAATATTGCAGATAATTAATTATTTGCTTGACCCTAGTTATACGAAATTCGCTACATTTCTGTAACAGATAAACCAACCTGTTTCATAGCCAGCCCTTAGACCGATTCTCCGGTTCCCAATAAAAATGCCCTTACTGTTGATTCGACCATAAATTCCTTCCCCAGGAAAATTTTGAAAATCCTCCACATCTTCAGGCTTTGCCTCAATAGAGAGAGAATGGGCATAATCAATTATTGCAGCTGACATTGGATGGCTTGATTTACTCTCGATGCTCGATACCCTTCACATTGCAAAATTGCTTTCAGATTTTACATTGTGATGCCTGATACTTTTAATTCCAATCTCAAACATGAGCCAAAGATTAGAATTCTTGAATAGCTCTTGATTAAGTTGAATAAGGGATGAATGAGTCAGATTACCAGTAGAGCAAAGTGTTAAGGTCGATGTCCTTGCAAATTGATTGGAAGTTGGTCACCACAAACTCTCCTCTTGTCACTGTCCCAGTTTTGTCGAAAGCCACGGTTTTAACCTTTGCCAGAATTTCAAGGTACTCACCTCCTTTAAACAAAAGCCCATCTTTTGCAGCCCTTGAAAGTGCACAGAAGAATGTGATGGGTGTAGAGAGGATGAGTGCACAAGGACATGAGCCGACCAGAACAACTATTGCCAAGTGAAACCAGTGGTCTTCATTCTGAAGCTTCAGTGCAGCAGGAACCAAAGCAATACAAGCTGACACCAAAGCAACTCCTAACGAAAATGATAGTCGTCAAGCTCATGAAATGCTTTGGAGATGAATACTATCTTGTTATCAATCAATACAACTGTGCACGCCCAAAAATCACTTTGAAATCTATAAAGCCCTTGGTTACTATGGATTCAAACCAACTCAGTCGTCTTGAAAGTGAAAGCAACTAAATATTTAAACTGACAACAATCATCACTGTGCTTCAAATTTCAGATCATTCACTTAAAAAATATCCATAACGTGGAATATCACTCAGCAGTTCTCCTACAGAATTAGCATCTGGTATTATATTTTCATTACTCTCCATTAAAATGTGGACATATTTATAAAACATATGTAGGTGTCCTGCATAATCGGGTACTTGCTTGCCTGGAATATAGTATTTTGCACAGTTATCTATGAGGCCTTGTGTATGAGACTTCTTCTTATGAGCATCCTCGACTAGTTTAGCCATTCGGGCCACCACACATTCTTTAGCCAAAGCCGTGGTTCTCATGCTAATGTAGCCTGCAAAGAAAAGTGAGATATAATGGAAAGATGACTCAATAGTGGGCACATGCTCTGTTGCTGAAAGAGGAAAGCAAGAGATGCCATTTATGAACTCTAACCATTTAAGTTGATAGAGCCAGCCCAAACAGTCGAACCTATATCTTTGGCTACAGGATATGATTCCCCTGTCAACATTTTCTCATCCACGTCACATTTCCCATCCACAACAATTCCATCAATCGGTATGGCTTCACCAGCCTTAACTGAAAGTACTGTGTTCATTCGCACTTCATTAACATCAACAGACTCTCCAGTCTCGGCTATAACAGCTTTTTCTGGAGTCATGCTTGCCAAGGATGACATGGTTGCCATAGCCTTCTCACAGAAAAGATCAAATCACCGGCCAAGATTTACCAAATCATCAGAATCATGTATCTATCCCGATTGTGAGAGATAAAGAGGAAATAAGCTGTTGCAAGCATGGAATGGTGCACTTCCAGGCTATCTTTTGGTCTGTATCTTGCATGGTGAAAGCATAATACAGCGTACGATTTCTTTCTTCAAATTTCATTGGGCAATATGCTTTCAAGTAACGTCTTTTTGTATGACTCATTTAAGACTATGCGGTAACCTCAAATGTCTTACTGTCTTCAGCCAAAACGTACTGATTTGAAAGATTTAAATCCACAGTTCTATCAGACTGCCCAACCAAGTTCTTTTTCTTTTCTTTTAGGTAACTAACCACCTAATTACCACAGACCTTTTGAAATATGATGCAAATGCATGGATTTAGAGGGCGCTGTTTCTAGATCAATCTTAACTCTGTCAACATCTAGTACTTTCAATAGCCTCCCAGTTCAAATAAAAAGATTTGAATTCATTTGGGAGCTAATGAAGAAGGATAGATAAAGAGCAACTTGTACATATTTTTAGCAGGAAGAAAGATTGGTGGGAAAACCATGCATTCTTTCCTATTTTGTTACTGAACAGAGAGTTGAATATCAAACCTTGTGACTAGCCATTAACTCGAGCCACTGAGCAATGGAAAACAGGAAGACTATGGAAGCAGCTTCCCAGTAATCTTGCAAGGCAAGTGTTCCTATCACTGCAAATACAGCATTGCAACAAGATTACAAAACTTTAATCAATTTCACAAGATGATCTACTTTTCACATATATACAGATGTCAGATCAATGACTATTTCATTAAGTGAGAAATTAACCCCACTGATTCTTGTTATTTGACAGCCTGTCCAAAACCTTTTCTTTCTGTGTTGTGGGTAGGTGATATCTGAGCCTAGTTGTCCAATACTAGGCTAA